>VWZW01005848.1:121163-150508 GCA_013397115.1 Edolisoma coerulescens
GCCCGGGGAGAGCGGGCAGAGCCCGGGGAGAGCGGGCAGAGCCCGAGGAGAGCGGGTAGAGCCCGGGGAGGATGAAGGGGTACCTGGACCAGCAGGTGCCGTTCACTTTCCCGCAGGTGAGTGCGGCTCCGCCGGGCGGGGGCTCCGGGCCGGGTGGGCTCGGGCCGGGGGCTCCGCTCTGAACCGCTCCTCCCGCAGCAGCCCCCGGGCGCCGGAGCTGCGCTGGGCGCTGGGAAGAGCCCCGGGGAGCCGGGCGTGCCGCCGGAGCAGGACTCGGAAGGTGAGGGGGGCCTGGGGCCGAGGGAGGTTTGGGGGCGGCCGGGCGGGGAGCGGGTCCTGCCGGAGCGTCCCCGGCCCTGCCCAGCCCGCCGTCCTTCCCCTCTCCCCGCAGAGCTCTTCCAAGACTTGAGGCAGCTCCAGGAGACCTGGCTGACTGAAGGTAGGCTCCTTCCGCCAGCTTTGCCTGGTTTTGCTCGTCTTTGAGTTGTTTGTCTTTTGAGGTTTGTCCCGCTTCTTTGCCGTGTGTGCCTGGCTCCCAACAAAAGTGGTTTTTTCAGCCTTGCCAACCTTGGCTTGTGTAAATTAAGACTCTGAATGACACCATTGTGCTGGGCGTTTGCTTATGAATGGAACTTGGCTGCTGGCCCGCTTTCCTGGGTACAATTTTCGCTTCAGGCTGTTTGTAACTGGTTCGATTTTATGCTAATTTGTCACTTATCTTCGTTGGTTGCCAGAACGTTGATACTTTCTTAAACAATAAAGTAGTCTTTTAATTTGGGGAACAAAATGCTTCTCTTATTTTAATTTTTTTTTAATATAATCCTTTGTGGGGACCTTCCTGGAATTTACACACTTTTCAGTTTGGTGTCTTGATTATTTTGACTTTGAACTTCAAGGGAAACTTCGAATGCCAGGGAGTCACATTAATTCCAAGTGAAACTAGTTTTAAACATGGAGATTTTGCTCTAATTCCAGTACTACAGATGATCCATTTTCTAGAAAATTCAAAACACATCCTCAAGTACAGACTCTTGATAAATACAGAAGCTCTTATTGTGACCTAGGTACCTGAAAATATTTAACAATAATGATGTAAAAATATACGTGGCATTTTGAGCAGGTTATTTCCTCTAACTTTACCACAAGTGAGGGACAATCTTCTCAAACAATTCTTCTTTTAAGCCTTCAGAAAGGTATTTGCCAACTTAGTAAGATTATTAAGGAAAAAAAATGAAATGTTTTATGTTCATTTCAAACTGGACTGAGATGAGGTGACACTGACCAGGCAGTGTTTCAGGAGTGAGAGGATTCTAAGGATGCAACAGGAATTACCCGGAGGCTGTTTCAATATTGAAACATGCACGTAACTTGTATCAGAGCAGGAGAATAGGTATTAATTGCTGGTCATGTAATAGACCTGAATGTGCACCTGTGCTCGAGGTTGATTTCTTTAAATCTCAGAACTCAATAAGTTTGCCTCAGAACCGATTTTTGGTAGACTTTCCATTTTAGATTTTCTCATGTTTGATAATCTCTTTAGCTCACCGATCTAATGGATTTGCATGGAATCTCTTACAATGTATTTTTCAGTGGCAGAGTGTTTGTAGGATGAATTTGGAAGTCCCCTGTGGTGAAGGGAAGGTCACACCTGGGCTCACAGCACTGTGGAGAGAGAGGGGCTCTGCTTTTATCCAGGATTAGTGAATGATGATGCAAACCCTATTGCATGCTTTTGGAATGTAGGCAGGGATTTATTATTATTATTATTATTATTATTATTCTTTTTCATAGCTCTAAGCATCTAATCAGAGTCCAAGTGAAATCCCTGAGAAATTCGTTATGTGTTTCAATATTCTAGTTTATGATTTTAGGCTGCGTATCGGGGAACTGGTTTCTCCCACTGTTACTCCCATTTCCAGACTTATAACAAGAAAAATGGCCCCCTGAAGCAAACTTTTGGTTTTTTCTACTCACCAGTATGTCAGAATATTTTCCTGAATGGTGAAAATATTTCTTACCAATGTCCTGTGTGTGTCTCCACGTCAACATTCGTTCATGAGATGAAGGCATCAGAACACTGAAGGGCACCTTCCTAAACAATGCAGAAGAAAAAGTGAAAACATGAAATATGTTATTTATGCTTTTCCTTTATCACATCTGGTTTTAAAAAATATTTATTTATTATTTACAGTTCTATTTATTACTTACAGTTCTCTAGTTATTATTTGCCATTACTTTTTAAATAAAAGAGAAACAAACCTAGGAAGGAAGCAAACTAAAATAAGGCATCAGCCAAAAATGTTGATGCATTTAAACCACACACACGTCTGTATATGTGTGTTTATGTGTGTCACTATATATATTTGTGTGATTTCAGTCATAGCTGTATCTCTTCGTTATCTTTTTAAAATATTCTTTTAGTGTCAATTAACATTTGATTTCTCATTTTGAGAGTCAAAGAATAATTCTGCATACAGATGTCTCTTAAAAGAAACACATGGTGAAAAATCCAAGGCCTGGTTACTAAAACTGTCATTTTCTTTTGCACCGTTGTTACCAGGATCTGTTAGACTGCACGGCAGTTCACCTGGCAGTTGGTAACTGTGTGGAACTAATTTCAAGCCAAATAATTTATAGAAGTGCATCAGCATTCAGAGAAACAACCAAAAAAATCTTCCTTGGAGGAAAGTGGCAGAGGCAGGTCCTGTGATGGCTGCAAGGAGCAGATTCACATCTCCAGGTGTCCCTAGGCAGGAAATTTCAGTTCCAGTGCTCCAGCTCTTGGAAGTTGTGTGGGAAACGGTGGGGTCTGTGTTGATGCCTGCAGTCTGAGTGACAGGAACAAGACCTGAGTTGGGCTTCAGATGTGATTAATTATCCCAGTTCTTCCAAGTACAGGTGTTGGTTTGGGGAGAACAAGAAAATACCTGGGTTGCAATTTTATGAAGTAGGTAGAGAAAATAAAAATTGAAATTGTCTTCTGGCAACTGTGTCTTTACCCTTCCAGCACAGGACTGGAGCTGTCTGCAAACATCCCTGCCAGCAGTGAGGCTGGATGCTTTCATTCCAGCCTTGCCCTTCATTTCACATTTGTTCTGTGGCCTTCAATGCTTTCAGTATTGAATTCTCTTCGTGGCATCATCAGAGATGCCATGGAGAGCCTCAGGCAGAGGGCTGTGAAGTCCAAACTCTGCTCATACAATAAGATCCCCATAATTTCTTCTATTTCCGTGTTGCTTTTTAAAGGTAATTCACAGAATCAATTTTCTAGGTGATTTTTTCCTCAGTTCCCCATCTCTCACTGTTTATGTTTCCAGTTTGTTGTCATGCAGGTTATTTGAAGGAACGGTGATTGCAGAGTGAAGGGTTTGGTCAGTTCCATTCTTATTCACAACCTGTTAGCACAGTGTTACTCCCCGAGGTGTATTTTGGGCATGTCTGGTCTAGCTTAGTTTAGAGTGACTGAGATTGGTGGGGTTCCATCCTTTATGTCCCTTAACTTTGACTACATCACCTCTGGTTTAGAGCTGAGAGTGCAATCTGTTGTCCACTCTGCAACATCAAAAATTGTAGGTTTGTCTGTTATGTCCTAGCAGCAGCAGAATTTCTTTCAGCAACAGTGACAGACTTTATGAAATAACAACAATCTGCTGCAAGCTCTCCCTTCCCTGCAGTAAAAGGGATGTAAAAGTAATTGTTAGAAGTAATAAAATATGGTAGGATTCTCCCCAAGGTTTCTCCCAGGACACAAGTGTATTCATTAATCCCAAAGGGAAACTCTCCTTAGTCACTAAAATCATCCCAGCAGAAAGCTCAGGTCTTCCCTGCAGAGATTTATTTCTGCCTTACTGTTAATTATACTGTACAAAGTGCCAGAATTAACTCTTCCCTCCCTCTTTTTCTCCCTCCCTCCTTTCCTCCTCCCTTCTCTCTCCTGACAGCTCAGGTTCCAGACAATGATGAGCAATTTGTGCCTGACTTCCATTCAGAAAACTGTAAGTAGCTTCTTAGGGGAAGGGCAAATCCAAATTTTGGAGCCTTCCATGCCCCCTCCCCGGGCAGTTCCCCCCACATAAACTGAAGTGAAGCGCTTTTCCTGGTTGCACTTGTTCACCTCCTTTCCCCAGACGTGGCCCTGCAGCACAGCACAGCTTGGTCTCTGAGTCATGTGTCTCATTTCTTTCTCTTTTTGACCTAGAACAGAGGAGAGGATGGTCCCACGTTTCACTCTGAATTCATGAGTCAGATGTAATGTGACAGCCTGTTCCAGCCAGCAGGAGCTGGAAAGAATTGGCTGCTCCCAACACATCCAGCTTCTTGAAAGCTCCATGGAGTTCAGTGTAATGGAGAGAACAGTATTTATTTTCCCCCCTGAGACCCAGCTGACCCATCAGCATTTTCAGATGGGTTGTATACATCCATACACTGGGAAGGGCTGCTACAGGGAACTGCAGCAGACACAAAAGACTCTTTTCTCTTCTGGCCCTTCCTGGGCTGCTTGCACGGGTGCAGGAGTGTCCTGCTGGGAATGCTGAATCCACCCCAGGTGTGTGGAGACCCCTGGGCAGGGGTTTCTCCCCTCTCTCAGTTCGGGCAGTGCCCAGAGCTGTTTGGGGGTGGGTTCCTCTGCTCCGACTCACGGCAGCCAGGTGTGCCTGAGGAGCAGCAGGAGCCAGAAACAGCAGAAAGCTCTGGGGTCTTATGGATTTATTTGTGTGTATTGATTCTGTCTGGCTCTCTGAGTGCTGGCGAGATGGGCTTTCCTGGTGTAGGGTGAAACCAAAGGCAGCCAAAAGGAGTCAGGGTTTTTTTGGGGGAAGGGGCAGATATCCCCCTGTTGGTGTGAGAATTAATTTTGGGGAAGGACGTTTACAATAGAAACATCCTGTGCTAGGAGAGGCAGCAAAGGCCTTTTTCTGGCCCTTTAGTGACCTGCTTGCTTCTGAAGGGACTCTTTGTGTGAACTTACGTGAGGGAGAACTGGCTTGAAAATGGCTGGTGCATGTAGGGTTCAGGTCACTCCTGAAATAAACTCAGCAAAAATATGAGGGGTTAATGGATCAGAATGGATCAGGATGTTACTTCCCATCCTGAAAAGTAGTCACAGTGCTGAACACCCCAGACCCAGAGCAGCATCAAGTCAGCTTAAAGAGGTGGGAGCAAGCTGGTGGTGAAGGACTGGAGCTAGCCTTACTGAAAGATTACAGCTTTGATTTGGAGGGCAGGTCCTTCCCTAGTCTGAAAAAGTAGCCTGGACTTATCTACCTCTCTGGGGTAATTTCCTTCCTAAACATCAGTGACATCCCAACAGCAGCAGCAGAGCCCACAGGCAAAGGCAGAGGATGCTCGGCCCATCCTTCAGCCAGGACAAGCCTTTCTGAGGAGCTAGGAAGCAAGTTTTGTCCCCTGCTGGACTGAATAAAGCATAAGAAGTAAATACCCACATCTGACTTCCTGGTGCTGTAAACTGCAACCCACATTTGTTATTCATGTAATTCTGACAAGCCCAGAAATATCCCTCCTTGTCTGCATCAGGCTCTTGCCACAGACCATGCACTGAAAATGGAAAGAAACCTTTTTAATTCTTTTTTTTTTCTGGGCTGTCACTGGTGTTCTGGATGAGCAGAGAGGTGTTGAGATTCCCCCAGTCCCACATTCAGGGATGCTGCACTGTTTGCATAGAGGAGATTCAGCAAAGGGACACCTGCATTTGGAAATGCCTGATAATCATAGCTCTCCATACAGAAGAAAAGTGTCAATTTGATCTTTCCTTTCTCTGCTGCAGTAGCTTTTCACAGTCCTCCTGCCAAGATTAAAAAGGAGCCCCGAAGCCCCTCCGAGCCCACGCTGTCCTGCAGCCATGAGCAGCCAGCCCAGCACAACAGCGAGCAGTGCCTTTATGCCAGGTAAAGCAGCTCACACGGAGGAGGGACAGGAGCTACTCTGAAATCCATCTGCATTATCCAGTGGTGGGGTGTGTGACAGCAGCCCTGTCTGCCTGCTGAGTGCAGGCCAGCCGTGGTCAGCAGCTCTGGCCCCTGGGCAGCTCAGGCCTGGCTTGACCAGCTCTGGGCTTGTCTCTTTTTCCTTCTCCCTCCTGCTGATGTTCAGCAATCTTGAAATCTGCCACACGCCTCTCCCCACTGCTTTCCAGAGCCTGTCCCATGCCTGACCCCGCTGCCCCCAGTGCCAGGCCCTTGCCTGAGCTGTGCTGTGGCTGCTGCAGCACAGACACCAAACACCTTCCCTGCTTTTCAGCTCGCAGGGGTGTTGCTGTTGATCAGCAATCGGAGAGCAGGGAGTTTATGCTGAGTTTCCTGGCCCAGGTGGCTGCACAGAGGGACAGAGCATGCTTGCCAGGTTCCCAGATGCTGCCACAAGTCCTTCTGGAGAACTGAAATGCTGCAATATCTGTTTGACTGTTCCAGTGCCTACGATCAACCCAGACAGTCCCCCAGCCCAGGGGTCCTGATACAGCCACGGCTCCAACAGTTCCCTAGGCAGGACAGGAGCTTCCTGACCCCTGTGGGGCCCCCCCACTCCACATCCAGCTGTGGATACCTCAGTGAAAACAGGTGAGTTACTGCCAGGAGGAGGCAGCCCCTGGCAAGGATTGCCCTCCTTGGTGGTTAAGGGAGGAAGGGCTGCAGCCTCCAGATGGAAGTGTTCTGCTCACAGCGAGCTCAGGATCCCCTCCTGTGGGACCCACCACTGCTGCCCGGGGTGTGAAGCCCATACCCTTAACCCTGTCAGGTTCTGGGAGTGATGGGCTGTGTAGCAGCTACCCTTGGAAACATCCTTCACCGGGGTTCCTTCCTTGCCCCAGCCACGAGGGAGCTCCTACAGCTCTAAGTCTCTGTCCCTCAAGCAGCCCTGTGCCAGGGCTGACACCAGAGGGCCAGCAAAGCAGCTTTCTCACGTCCTCTCCCTCCTTAGCTCTGCGTATCAGCCTCCTGTGGAGATGTGCCATCCCTTCCCATCCTCCCAGGCCATGGCCCAGGAAGACCCCACTGCCTACCAGTGCCAGCTGCCCAAGCCCTGCCTCCAGTACCCCCACCAGGGCTTCAAACAGGAGCAGCACGACCCACAGTACGAGCAGGCAACCCAGGCAGGCAGCAGCCACCAGTACCCAGCAGCCGTGCTGGTCAAGCAGGAGCGGCTGGATTTCGTGTACGACTCAGGTAGGCAGAACTGGCTCCTCCTGACTGCATGAACCAGGCATCCGTGGGGAGAGCAGCTCCTTGGTGAACACCCACCACTGGTGGGCTTTGAGCTTTGAAGCAGCTCAGTATCAGGAGCATGTGCTGGGAAAGTGGCCTGGGTAACTGGTTATGTGGCAGGAAACTAAAGCAGCTCTGTCTGTTCAGTGCATCCAGGATAAGGCTGGCACATTCACCACGTCCTGAGAAAGACTTTCTGGTAGAGAGTTGAAACTTTAGCAAGATAGGAGGTAGAAGGTGATGGTAAATCCATTCAAACTAGATTAAAGCATGCTTTTTTTTTTCCCCCCCAAGGGAATAAGTAGCAGATAGGGAGACTTAAAATCCATGATCAGCCCACTCACACCACCAGAAATGAAGAAAAGGGTGTTTCCAGTTTCACAGGGAGTTTTTGTCTTCGGGGGTATTTGTGAGCTGGAAGGTTGCAGAAAATAAATGAGGTCAGCTTTGAAGAAATCATACTGAAAACAGTATGCTTTATATTTTATATTTCTTTTATATTTCTTCTGTACATGGCAGAAAGGAAGGGATGAAATATGTTGGACTTTGTACAGAAAAACTGTCTTGGATCCCTGCAGCAGAGGGTCCCTCTGAGCACTGGCAGAGGAAAGGGGCTCTGGGTGGGCTCAGCCCAGTGCCAGGGTGCTGCTCGGTGTCCCTTGGAGGATCAGCTTCCACCTGCTACTTCCCACAGAACCAAGGCACAGAGATTTCAGGGGATGACAAGAGAAAAAAGTTTATAATGCCAAAAATAGCTCACTAGATGCCAGATCCACTAAGTGATCCTCTTATTTTTCCACAAGGGATAAATCATATTTTTCTGGCAGACCTGTCAAAGGCTCACTACCCTGAGATCACAACACCCTCTTCCAGAGGGAATGTGACTTCTGGTTTCCTGGTATTTTAATGGACATCTTGAATTGTTTCCTTTAGCAGAAATAAACACACAAATAAAAAGCTCCTATGAGGGTATCACTGTGGTGATATTGATATTACACTTTCACTGGGTCCTTCTGTTCAGAAAATGTGCAAAGCCAGAAGAATGCTTTTTTGTGAGAGTAGTTTATGACTGTAATAACACCCGGTCTGTCAGCTCAGAGTGTTCTTCCCTTAGCATCAGCAAAATATCTGCAGGAAGCAGTGGCCAGGCTCAGGTGTGTGAGGGAAATGAAAGGTAAATCTTTCCAAAGCCCTCAGTTACAGCTTCTGTTCCAGCTGTGTGCAGTAAATAAATTTGATTCAGAAAACACAAGATACAGAAGACACAAATTGCAGTGCACAGACAGCACTACACACAGCACACAGGATCATGGAAAGCCTTCCTGCTTGTTTTGAACAAAGGCTGGTTTTTCTTTTATATTCTCTAAGCTGTGTGTGAGAATGCCCCATCCTGCTGTGAAACAGCCACGGAGACCTGAGACATCTGACATGACATTTGTGAGACTCTGTCTGCAGAAACACTCAGATGCTGCTGCTCTCCTTTCACATCATCATAGTACCCCTGGGAAAATGCAATGCCTTCTTACCTGGGAAAACTAAACTAAGATGAGAGAGAGGTTCAAATTTAGCCTGTTGTCCATGATTTTGTATAAGAGTGATGCAGAGGTGACTGGCTGGCCATCCTGGCTACTCTGAAGGATGGTGTGTGATAGTGCCACAAAAACTTACTGCTCTAATTCATGGTTGGAAGGGTAATGCAAATGAAGTTGTAGTTTCCAGTCTGACACCAATCCTTTAGGAGGGCCCTAAGAGGACATTGGTTAGACAGCTGCACTCTACCTTTGCAGAGCAAGGTAATTCTGCCACCTCTTTTTTAAATAAATGAGTTTGTTAATTGTTCTGTAGATGTTCCTGACTGTCCTTCCATGTACATAAACGCAGAGAGCTATCCAAGCCATTCCAATACAGAAGACACCTTAGGTAAGAAAGGCAGTGACTGTCACATTCCCTGCACAGAATCGCCCTCTGGTGCTACCCTGGCTGTCTCTGACTGCTGATGTTGCTTTCTCTTTCAGGCTGCAGCTATGACAAGCAGATGAGGTCCTTTACTGATGATGTCTGTGTTGTTCCAGAAAAATTTGAAGGTCAGAGAAAGAACGGCTTGGAGTTTTGGTGTAAGATAGGGTTATTCATCAGCTTAGCCAGCCACTTGACTGGTGTCTGCATGGTTCATTACGCTGTGCTCTTGCAGGTGTGTTCGTACCCAGCTTTTTGGTGTTCCATTTTCTGAGCTTTCTTAGCAGCAACCAGGCCCTGTAGCATAAGTGGCTTAATTGTGGCTTAGATCAGAGCTGCTCTTGGAAGAGTTGCTTGTGCATTGGCCACTGTTTTATGTGAACTGAAATATTCCAGGTAAACATTTGTGAAATTGTGAAATGTGCTGCTTTTTTTTTTTTCTTTTTCTTTTTTCCCCTGGTGGTTTTTGCACTGTTATCCTCAGAAATGTCTTGTTTGCTCTTCTCAGCAGGAGACATCAAGCAGGAAGCCGGAGGGTACCGGGAAGGGCCCCCATACCAGAGACGGGGATCGCTGCAGCTCTGGCAGTTCCTCGTGGCTCTGCTGGACAACCCCACCAACTCCCACTTCATTGCCTGGACTGGCAGAGGAATGGAGTTCAAGCTCATTGAGCCAGAGGAGGTGAAACCATCGAGGTTCTCTACAGGCTCGGGGGAAGCAGCCACTGTTTCTGGGGCTGCAAATTCTCAAGTGGCTTTTCCCCTGCCCTGTGAAGCTTCTGCCTGCCAGTGGTACTCGCTAGAGCCTGCAGCAAGTCAAGGTTTTTAGAAGAGGTCAAAACACTTGAGTGGCACAAATACCAGGTTTAAGAAAGGCTGCTTGTATGTAAGTTTAGAACCTCAGCTAAGCAGTGAGACAAATTATCCCCTGCCTTCATTTCCCTGGATACTTCACTCTCAAGCTTGCAGTGACCTGTGCTGTCTTATCATGCTCTGTGCTTGAGGCTGACATTGAGGTTTGGGGTTTTCAGCCATTGAGGTTTGGAGTTTTGAACCCCAGCGACTGCAGAAGTTTTCATAAGAATCTGGAAGCAGATATGTCCTAGTCTATAACAAAATTACTTTAACTAAAGTGTAATTTCAAATGCTGCCATGTTCCAAAAAAACCAGTGATACCTGACAGTACCTGGGAGATGTGTCCATAATATCTGTTCATATCTAGTTCCAATTAGAGCTGCATTTAGCACTGTTCTTGCTTTCTATCAAAATTTATGGGCACTTCCAGTGCAGATGAGTTGTCTTGGCAGGTTGACATTGACTTACAACAGATTTCTGAGTCTCATGGACAGAGCTGAAAGCCATGTAGGAGTAGGAAGGCACAGGTCTCTTCCAGTGTGTTCCCTCATACTTGGTGTCCTGATAAACAGGGGACCCATGAAGATTAGGAGCAACAGAGGATAAAGCAGCCCTTTAGCACCCTCAGGCTTTCGGAGTACTGGAGAGTGAGGAGCAGTGGTGACAGCAAACGAGCTCTGTAGTGGCCAGAATTTCTCTGTGATACAGAGTGCTGGAGTTCTACTCATGTTAAAAAGCTGCTAAATTATTGATGAGTCTGTTATTGAAATGTCTGGGTGTGCCGTGGTACCATCCATCAAAAGAGAACCAGCTGGATAATGTTCTTTTCTCTTGGGCTGGGTTCACAGACACTCCCCCAGTTTGATGCTGTGTTCTGCAGGTGGCCAGGCTGTGGGGGATCCAGAAGAACCGTCCAGCCATGAACTACGACAAGCTGAGCCGATCACTTCGCTACTATTACGAGAAAGGCATCATGCAGAAGGTCAGTTTGCAAAGCAGGAGGAAACTTTGTGCTTTAAGTGATGCTCCTCTTGTTGGAGACAGGAAGTCCTACAGACAGAATGTCCTTGAGCTAGCCAGGCATCCCAAGCTTGCTCTCCCCAAAACTTCTCTTTGCTGTAGGTAATGGAGAATCTGTGAAGGAGCTGAGTGTAGGCAACGCATGAGAAATAAAACAAAGGGGGAATTATGATTTCTTTCTTTTTCTGTACATGCCTGCAGTCAGGAGAGCTGGAATTTATGCAGCTTCAAGGAGATATAATCAGTCCTTCCTCTGGTGAGAGAAAGGCTGCCTGGAGCTTGGTCCTGTGTGGTAGGGGTGGTCTGTGGCACACCCAGGGCACTGGAGAGATAATTGGCAGTGTAACAGTGGCAGGACAGACTGTTCAGGGACTGCTGCTGCTGCTGTTACCCAGACGAAGAGTCAGCTGGCAGCACCCCAGTTCCCAGGAGCTGTTCCAGGGGAGGTGAGAGCAGCAGAAAAGCAAGAGGACAGCACAAGGAGAAAATTACAACTCTGACACGTCTCGGGGCAGGCAGATGTTTTTGCAAGCCCTCCCTGGTGCTGGGGAGCACTGCCCAGTGCTGCCCTGGGCCTGCAGCATCCACCTCCCCTGGTCTGGTCCCTGCAGGTGGCTGGGGAGCGCTACGTGTACAAGTTTGTGTGTGAGCCTGAAGCCCTGTTCTCCATGGCCTTCCCCGACAAGCAGCGGCCGGCGCTGAAGGCAGAGCTGGAGCGGCAGCTCAGCGAGGAGGACACGGTGCCTCTCTCCCACCTGGACGAGAACAGCTCCTACCTGCCCGACCTCGGGAGCTTCCCTGCACAGCCCTACAGCAAAGGCTACACGTACTAGCCCTGCAGGAGCACGCCGTGCCACACGTGGTGGTGTGCAGAAGGAGATGGCTGGTCAGTATCCAACTGGGATCAGCATTTTTTCAGGCCCGCACTAAACTCTGAACTCCTGCTTTGGTCAGGACAAGCGTTCGGGTACACGAGTGGGTAAGCACCCTGCAGCAGCCAGGGCTCTTGTGTGCTTGTGATAAAACTCTCTTACTGTGTCAGGATGGGGCACGTTCCCAGCCATGCAGACCTCATCCGAGCAGCAGAGGACAGCAGCAGCTCAGGTGGTTGGTGCCTCCAGACGTGTCCAACAGCTGTCACAATCCCTCTCTTTGCAGAGGGAGGGGATGCTGTCCCATCAGGTTTTTTTTATATGTGAATGAGAATGCTACAGTGCTGCTGCTGGCTCCATTCCTCCAGTGCAGGTACTGAGCCCTCTGTGTGACCTGCCTTCAGCTCTGGCCAGAGGAACTCGCTCTGAAAGGCCAGCTGAGCCTTCTTCCCAGGGTGGCTGCGGGACGATGGTCACAGATCCTACGCCTTCCTTGGGGAACACTCCTTGTCTTGTACGTCCATGCTCCTGCCTTATCACCTCCTTGCTCATGCCAGGAATTTCTGGTGTTCAGGCACTCTGAGCAGGGGAGGTGGAGGCCTTGGCCAGGATTAGAGCAGTCCTGGAGTACATGGCCCAAAGCCATTTAGGGGAACTACAGAGGAGCTTGATGGCACTGGTCTGGGGCCCAGGTCCAAGCCAATGCCATGTTCAGGTAGAGGGATTGTGGGAAGCAGCAAGGCCAGAGACACCAGCTCAGTGAAGTGTTGTGGCTTTTCCAAACTGAAAAACTTCTTCAACAAACATTCTCAGGATAGTTGAAGAGCTGCCAGGCTCTTGAGTGTGCCCATCCTGGGCTTGGCTAGAAAATCGCCTGAGGCAAGAGAAGAACCTGGTGGAGGTGTGATTAAAAAATCCTATACAAAGTAACCTAAGCCATACATAGATCTTAATATAGGAATTCAGACTTAAACTCCACAGATATTTGCATGTTTGAGGGGAATTTGGATGTGTTGAAAAGGCAGCTCTCTCTGCAGTCCAATGCAGCACATGCAACTTTACTAAACTGGCAGGTTTTCCACAAAAGTAAACATTTATAATGGGCACCACATCCTCATTAAGAGGTGTTTCATTTTTTAATTTGCAGCTCCACCGTGGTCCCAGTTAGACGAGGAGCAGTACACTGTACCCATACAGAAAAATTCTGTTTCCTATTGCTTCAGATTGATGTTTCAGTTGCTGAACACAGAGCATTGCCAATCCTGCCAGCATGGTAGCCTGTAGAGAAAATTCTTTATATTGATTGAAAGCCTGATTTCCCCTGATGCCTCTCCCCTGCATGGCTAATGCCAACCCTCCTCCCAGCCTTGTCCCTGACTGCAGGAGCCATGAAAGGCAGCACTCCCTGCCTGAGGAGAGGCCAGATACTCAGAGCAGTCTGCTCTGCTGCTGCCTTTGCAGGCCCTGAGCAGAGACTTGGTGTTCTGACAGTTCCTGACCCTCCTGCCTTGCCCTGCAACCTTCCTGGCCAGCACAGTTCCTGTGGTGTCCCAACAGCGAGGGTGAAGGGGAGCCCTTCCTTTGGTATAAGCTGCCTTTACTATTTATGAGTGTAAAAATACTATAATAAATAAATTGGTCTGTCTTGGGCCAGTGCAACTTCACTGATTCCCTGACTGGTCCTCCTTTACCTCCTGAGTTTGCTTTGCACATCTCCTTGGCACCAGCTCACAGCTTTGGGTAGCTGATCCAGAGGGATCGGGGTGTTTCCTTCTGCATCTTGATGGAGTTCAAGAAACGAACACTGCAAATACACTCTGCATTTCCAGTGCAGCTAGACTGAGAGGCAGCTGGTATGAGAGTAATGGACAAGAGTCCTAAATTTCTCCTGCTGGTCCTGAAAATGACCAGGAGCTTCCAGGAGCGAGAGAAACAGCTCCCACACAACTCGATAAAACACTCCCATGGAAGCTTCCATAAATCAGAGGAAGAATTTGTGCTTATTCCTAAGCACCACATCCACATGCCTTTTAAATCTCCTCTAGGGTGGTGACTCCACCACTGCCCTGGGCTGCCTGTGCCACTGCCTGACAACCCTTTCAAGGAAGGACTTTTTCCTAATATCCTGTCAAAACCTCCTCTGGCACAACTTGAGGCCGTTTCCTTTTGTCTTATCACTGCTTGCCTGGGAGAAGAGGCCAGCCCCCACCTGGCTCTAACCTCTTGTCAGGCAGTTGTAGGGAGTGAGAAGGTCCCTCCTGAGCCCCCCAGCTGCTCCTCATCAGACTTGTGCTCCAGACCCTTCTGAGAAAGACTAAAATAGTTAATGGCTCAAACTTTGTTAAAATCACCCAAGGGCTTTGCCCACTGTAGCAAACTGTGCAAAGAAGCAACTGCACCAAAGCCCACCCCACTCCCCACAGTGTGACTCCTGACAGGAACTTGAGATAAGAATAAAGATGGCACTATTGTCCAATTATCTCAGGTCTAAGGAGAAGTTAACAAGGCTGGGGGAGAAGAGTGTATCCACCAGGAAAGCCAAACCCAGGAGCTGTGCTGAAAATCAGCTCTGACTGGGCTCTGCAGGGGTGCACAGCCCAGACTCACTTGCTGGGGCCAGGTTTGCACATTCTTCCCCCCAGGCAAAGGGGGAGGAGAGTTTTTGAGTGTGATTTTGGAAGGTCCGGTACAGAGGGGTGAACACCCACCCCCTGGCTGCAAGCCAGGTAAGAAGCAGACCCTGCAGCATCCTCCCTTACACAAACTTCAGTTGTAAAACACCCTCACCCAACCCCAGAAGGGCACATTCACACAGGACATTCATGAGAGGCAGTCTCAGAAGGGATCATAAACCATCAAAACCCCCCAAAGTGCCCCAGACTCATTTCTGAGGACTGCACAGCATCGACAAGTGCTGCAACAGACCCAGAGCCTGTTGTAAAAGAGAGTGTAAAACTGCCCCCAGCAGGAAGGTGCTTGGGCCTTCCCATCTACACCTGCACGTTTATTAATCCACTGAACTCCGTGTTTCGTGCAACCCCCACCACCAAGAAGAGCAGAAGAAGACACCATTGGATACCCAGGAGTGGTAAATACCTGTCTACTTAATCTGTCTCTCTGTCACTCTCATTCTCTCACTCCCCACTTCTCCTATTTCTTTCTCTCTCTACCTCATATTTACAGCTAAATAAAATCTGTACTATTGACTTCAGCACGTGGTCTCATTTGCCTCTTAATTTGGGTAGAAGCATCTCTCTAACACCCTCCCCAGCTCCACTGCCCATCTCTGGCCACCTTCAGCACCTCAATGTCCTTTTTGTAGTGAAGGGCCCAGAACTGGATGCAGGATTTGAGATATGGCCTCACCCCTGCCCAGCACAGAGCCACACAATTTCTGGTGTAGCTGCAAACTCCTTCAGGCTTTGCTGTGCCTGCCTTCTTCAGAAAGAGCAGCTGCACAAACACCTCACTGTGCATCCCAGGCTCTGCTTAGGATGTCAATAACCATTCTCCTGGCTCCAAGGGAACTATGGAAAGTATCAGGTGAGAAAGCAAAGCAGGAGAGAGGAAGGTGGCTCAGGGGAGCATAGAAGCTGAAAGAGCTTGTGGCACCTCAGTTCTCACTGAGCTTTGGCTTTCTGGCACCTCCATTTCCCTAAATTAGCTTTAAGCATGTTTTGGAGGCACTCCCATTCCCGTCCTTTTTGCTTTGACTCTCTGAGTCCAAGCTTACAAACTCTGTAATTTCCTTTAATTTTATGACCATATAACATGAGGGAAAGCTCAGGACATTTAACAACATCCCTGCTCACCTTTGTACAGATAGATATTTCCAATATAGCTACTTTTCAGTGTGAAACATTCTTCAAATTCTCTGTGTTAAACAACCAGTCAACTTAATTCTCTTCATTTCAACAATTTTAGCAAATGTCCCAGCTTTGGAAAAAAATAAGGTTTCTGCAGCTATGGAGTCAAATAAATTTCATCTGTTAGCAACAGAAAAAATATTTTACAGATAGCTTGGGCATGACATAGCACACACTGGGCAGTCAACTCCTTTTTAAAACAAGGAACTGTTAGACAATTTTTATAGACATTTTACAGATTATTACAAAAACCCAACAGCTGTGATGTCACCAAACATTGTAAGTGAAAGTAAAGCACATGTCACACTGTACAGAAGGTCTAAACATCTGTAACCACTTACATTTTCAGACAGAACTGTGCTGCAGAGGGGATGTGGTAACTACAAGCTGATAAACCCTTCAGCACCCAGGAGATGGGGATGAAGGGTAAGGCTTGCAGTCTGACCTGTGCCATTGTCCAAATATAACTGACATTCTAGCTGGGTTTTAAGTATTTTTCCTGCCTTAGCCCAAAGCCAGAGATACTAAATATCTCACCACAGATGGCTTAAATAAAAGACAAATAGTTACACTGAATGGGAAAATGCATAAACTTGGTAAAATAGAGAACAAGCTGCTCCCAAAAAGCAGTCACTGTCCAAGAACGTAAGCAGAAATAAATCCCTTTCAGCAGGGTGAAGACACAAACCATTCCAGCTTCTATTTGTCTGGTCACTCAGAAGCCAGTCAGGCTGGTGAACAACCACTTTTAAATCACTATTTTTTTTGTGTTGTTCAGCTCAGTACCGAGACTTCCGAGTCTTAGATTTTGTCTCTTAAAAGAGGAATCACTGAAGTGCTCCAGGACCCCTTCTGAGAGGCTGCAGTGGCCTGGGGAGCCGCAGCACATCTGTGCCACAGCTGGGGTGCCCCCTGAGCCCCTGCTCTGCCAAGGCTGACTACCTGCTCGTTGCACAGGTGAGCTTCATGGGAATGTCTGTCTCCCAGGACACTGACAACAGCACCAAAGTCCCAGTCCCACAAACATGAACCCAGCCAGAGCCCGGGAGGGAGCCGAGCTCATCGGCGCCGGAAGGCGCGCGATATCCTCCAGGCGTTGGGCTCCTCGTAGCGGTTGTAGAGGGGCTCCAGCCGCTGCTGCTTCTTCTGCTTGCTCAGCTTGGTTGGATCAGAAACCTTGAAGAAAGCTGGTGCAAACTCCACCAGCCAGCGAGGATCGATGGTTGTCACCTCCCGCATGTACTCCTTGGTGGTCAGCACCAGTTCGTGGTACACCACCCTGTGAAAAGGGACAGCAGCTCTGGACATCAGTGTTTTCAAACAAGAAGTGACAAGACAAGGGCTAGAGCAGCTAAGCTTGCTCCTCTATCTCCTTCAGCATAAGGCTCCCTTTAAGCTCCAGTGCAGGCTCCAGAAGAGCTATCCCTATTTTCCCCCCTCCTGCTTCACAACTACTCTTCAGCGCAGAATTCCTTCATTCCATTTAAAACAATCCTCTCTCCCTCTTCAACACCCACTGTTTTAAACTCACTTCCACAATAAAGAAACACACAACTGCAAACTTCAGGCCTGGCCGTGGCTCCAAAAATCAGTCTCATCTCTGCACAGGCACTAAGTTTAGCAGCAGAGACAAAATTAGACTTGAAACTTTTCTCACTCTGCTCATTGCTAAGGAATCAGCAGCCTCTGCTCAGATCTGTACTCCACAAACAGCACACACCATGACTTTCTCTGTTATAAAGTCTGAAGAGAAACAGAAATTCCATGCTGTTGCCTTCCTTACCATTCTGGCTGCCTGTTGAAGAGAGCACTGGAGGGGTGGATATAGACCACTTGCTGGTCAATGAGTGTCCGATAACCTTCCTGGGGATCCTTCTTGGCTGCATTTCGGAAGAAGCCACTACAAATGGCCTTCTGCACCCGAACTGTTGCCTTCCCACAAGATACCACATCCAGCTTGTGCCTGCCAGACAAGAGTTACAGAGAAAAAGGTTAGAGCTCTCCAGATTTGGATGCAGCTACCAAGATGAGTTTAGCAAATTTTCTTCAGCTATTACAATGTAAGAACAGTGAGAAACCAAGTGAGTACTTGTCCTCCTTGACCTGCTCACCTGTCCATAATGCCCAACATCTGCTTGCGAATGTCCTGTGCCCGGCGTAAGGATCGGGCCTGGATAAAATTTTCATAGCACCAGGGATTTGAAAACTTATTATTCTTCCAGGAATTGTACACAGCCAGCAGGGTGAGGTGGTCACCTTCTGTTTGATGGAACTTGGCTTTCTTTTGATCAGCAAGTGCTTGTTTATCCTAACACATAAAACACACATCAATGAGATATCTACACCGTAGAGAAAATCCCTGGACAAAACAAATGACACAGGCTCCTTGTCATTCGTATCATGACATTTTAAGCCTATCATGAAACAGATGATACAAGATTAAGACAACACAAAATGTTTCCCTCAATTTCAGTCCCTATTTCTGAAAGAACACATCAAAGTAAATGGCTCATTTATCCTGCAGGAAGCACATGCCCACACTGAACTAGTCAGTTTTCTTACTGCTCTAGAAATAAATTCAGTTACTCATCAAGAAACGTGCTGAAGCAGTAGGTTTGAGCCTGGTGATCCACACACCTCCCCCCACTTCTCCCATCTGCACACAAAACATTAATCAAATACTGCAGCTACATAGACCAAAAGTGAAGTTAACAGATTACACTGCAGAAGTAATGGATCCAAGACAAACCTGATCCCACCACAGCAGAATCTGCTGCTTACTGACTTAAAAGAAAGCAGCACAGGATAGAGGTGCCATGAGGAAATACTTTCTGTGTATCTGAAAATGCAAAGGCAATCTGAACTCCAGAGCTGGCACTGACTTGGTTTAGGCTGTATGTGTTTATTGGGAAATGCAAGAGCAATTTTAAGACTTTTCACTTCAACTTTCCCATCTGCAAAGAAACTACCAACAGCACAGCTACAGGCCCTTAAATGAAAAGGAACATCAGAGAGGTAATGCACAAGGCACATAGTCTGACTGAATGACAGGTTTCTTTTGGGAAATATGCTTGCTCTTAACTCCTGAGGCATTCACACCAAACCCATCCAGACTGTAACACTGCTGCCTCTGGGCTCAGTTCCTCACCTTGGGCCTGTAGAACACATTCTGCACTGACAGCATGGAGACTATCGTCAACATCTCCTCGCTGCACCCCAGATGTACAGACATGATCAACATCTTACACAGCATAGGCTCCAAGGGGAATTCTGCCATCTGCAAGAAACATGGTCCAAGGCATTCAGTGAAAAATCTTGAGTCTTCTCAGTGCAAAAGAAAGCAATGCCCTTTCTCACGTATTTACTTTCCAAAGAGGTGTGCTTGACCCAGAATAACTTTACTCAACATGAAGCAAATTATTTGTCTGTATTTGCTATCACGAGAATATCCCAATACTTACAGAAAATTTTTAGACATTAATAAATGAAAACTTATGAATAAGGAGAAACTACTAGTTTATCGTTTAAAAGCAGAAGGTATCTAACTGTGGTAAATGAAAAGCTACCAATAAAACACAAGAGAATACCAGCAAAAGAAAACCAGCAATGCTGGGCAAGGCCTGCTATGACTGCTCTCATGTCATCCCCTGAATATTGGCAACCCAGGCAGTGCTAAGAGGTATTTTATTTTGCCTACCCTGCGCCCAAGTCGAGTGAGCAGTCCCTCATCATCCAGAGCTCCCAGGGTGTAGAGCTGCTCCATGGCAGTTATGAGAGTTTCCATGGGGGGAGCATCCATGAAGTCAAAGGACAGCAAATCATTGATGCCCATAGCCTGGGAGGGATGGGAGAAAAGCCACGTTAAAACACTGAGAAGGAGGACAACAAACTCCAGCCAGAGCTATGACGCCAAACAGTGAGGCACTACAAAACTTGAAGCACCCCTAGCCTCACATCCTTACCCTGACTGCAGGTGCAGTCACGAACACACAGCTGCCTTCCTGCACTCGAAACAACGAGCGCTGGCCCATGGCCTTCAGGCACTACTCAGCTTTCTGGTCTGTTCCTCTGGCACTGCTCCACATCTCTCTCAAGCAAGATGATTCAGTCGAGGAGAAACACAGGCTAAATGCTGCTTTTGAGAACTTCTGTCTTGTAAAGCAAGTGTGGCCTGACAGCTCCACAGGACATTAAATATGTTCCCAGAAAGGGGAATGGCAGCAGCTTTCCCAGCTGTGACTGGGTTAATCCAGTTCAGAGACTTCCAGAGGGATGGTACACACTTAGACATGCCCAAGTTTGCAGCTCTAAGCCCACTCTGAAACAATGTGTCTCATCTGTTAGCAATATAAATGTACCCTTACATAGGAAATGTTACTGCTCTTTAGATTTCTGTTTCTCCTACCTCCTGCAGCTAACTGTTCTGTGCAGGTGAAACTCATCATTTAGGTGGATACCCAACAGAACAACCCTCAATAGAAAAACACAGGAGCAAGCCCCGTGCCTGAGAATTGCTTTTGTAGAAGCTTCCCTTCCAAAATATCTCTGCTCACTAGAAGGATCTGAAATTACAGCAGTACTTCCCAAGACTCAAAGGCAGAGACTCATTTATTGAAACATTTATCATGCTGGCTTGCTCCAGGCTGGTGAAATACCTACCTTCAGGGAAAGCACTGTACTGGCCAAATTTGTTCTCTGGATTTCAGGCACATTGGTGGTTAGCATCTCATCTCGATAGGCACGTTCTGTGTATAACCTGTAGCATTTTCCTGGGCCTGTTCTCCCAGCCCTTCCTGCACGCTGCTTGGCTTGAGCCTAAAGATAAAAAGGCATCTCAGTGAACAGGTACAAGCTGGAACAGGTGAAAACAAGTAAAACAAAATGATATTCACAATTTTACTTGTATTGATAGAAAGATTTTCAATACAACACAGGAAAGCATGTATTCCGTAGGCACAGCCTCAAGGAGCCTCATGGAGCTATCAGAAATGTGGTTTTATCACTGGCTCATTTTTCTCACGTGTGCTTGGATGCCACACTGACAAGATACACAACACTCATGTGGAGAGCCAAACACAGAATATCTACCTGTGAAATCGGTGTCACCACCAGCTGGTCAATTCCAGTCTTGGAGTTATAAACTTTCTGCTTCACAAAGCCAGGATCGACCACATAATATATCCCATCAATAGTCAAAGATGTCTCTGCAATGTTGGTGGCAATGACAACCTGCAAATCACAGCTTGAGTCAGCACCAGTTCTGTGTCAGGCTGCCACGCCAAGCCCACCACTCCCCTTCATCCACTGGTATCATATGAGCAGTTTGTTACAAATGCAACCACTGGCACTAATGTTGGAAGGAGAAATGTGTTCACAGAGAACAGAAGGAGATGTTATCTACAAAGATGGACAGGTTTTAAGTATCTACCTTTGTTTAAAGTTGGGGCAAAAAGGGAAAAGAGCGTGATAAAATCCACAATTAAAAGCAAGAGAAAGCTTGTAAGCAGACTGCACTGACTTCATGGAGATTTTTTACCTATCACTCAGACACAGCCTGTATTTAGAGAAAAATCTTCCTGAGAATATATCTCTAGATATTCACTAGTTGCTTGGTAGGAAATTTACCTCCATCCAACAGGAACTGCATTTAGATTTTAAGATTAACTAAAGTTAGTATCCTTTAAAGACAGCATTAAATAATGCACCAAGAACATTCCACACAGAGGTTTGCTACACCAGATGTTTTCATACATGTTTTCAAAGGCTTAGATAACTTGATACATATACAAAAAAAATATGCTCTAAACTGTAAATCACCTTTTCTCCAAACCCTGTATCCTTTCAGCAGTGTAACACACCCCACTATTAAAATGTACCAGCAGAAGATGAAGGCACACATAGATAAAATTACCTTTCTGCTCCCTGGTGGGGCTGGGTCAAAGATCCTGGTCTGCATTTCACTGGGTAAAGCTGAATATACCGGTAGGATAATTAACTCTGGAACATCAGGTCCTAGAGATTTCATCCTTTCATAGAGGATTTCACAGGCAGTGTCAATCTCTTCCTGGCCAGTTAGAAAGACCAAAATGTCACCTATACAGCAAGTAAATGAAAACATTCACAAAATCAGTTCTGTTTAGTAAAACTCCTGCATTACCATATTTCCATTCTACATCTTTTCCATTGATGAGGATCCCCAACTTTTCCTAGCCCCTGAGCAGAAACTCTTTGCCAGAGGCAACATACTTCAGTCTTTCACCCAACCTTCTCAGCATTTTAGCTACTGTATTTGCAAACAAGAAAGAATACTCCTGATGGCATTTTGCTCATGTTACTAACATGATCCATGACTTATAGAAAGACCTTGCTCAGATGACCTTAAATCACCAATAACCCAAGACCATTCTCTACTCACCTGGTGGCTCCGTTAAATGGATCTGCATTACTGTAATCAGACTGGCATCCAAATAATCTGTCTCTGGCTCTTTTGTGTACAGAATTTCTACTGGGTATGTTCTGCCAGGAATGGTGAAGATTGGTGCTTCATAGAAATACTGAGAGAATTTCACAGCATCCAGTGTTGCTGAGGTCACTATCAACTTCATGTCCTGCCGCTTCTGCACTGTCTGGAGGAGGACAGAGTTCTCAAGTCATTTATTGCCTTTGGAACTATTAACATATGGCACTTGACTGAAGTCAGAGAAATATAACCAGTAATACAAGGTGTTTTAATGTCTGAGTAGAGGGGTAGCTCATCCCAGTACCCAGAATTTCAGAAAATTGACCACTGAGGTCCCATGTGAAGCCTCCCTTAGCAACATTATCACAAGAAAGCTTTTGGCAGAGAAGGACGAGCAAAGCAAGAACATTCCCCTGCTCATCCACCTTCATCAACATCCAGGATGGACAATTCTCATTGTTTCTGCTGCATTTTGCTTGCTGGGGCTCATTTCACCAAAATTCAGCCCATAAATGCTTAAGAGCATTTGCTCTGCTTCAGAAGAGGCTCTTGAAGCACGTGTATGAACCTGACCTGTGTGACTTCACCTTTGCCTGTGCTCTCCCCCATACAGAGGACACTGAAGCAGTAAAAATCCAATGCCACATTACCTTCTTCAGGAGCCCAAAGAGCACATCTGTGTGTATGGTCCTCTCGTGGGCTTCATCCAGCATGATAATGGCATACTGGGTCAGATCTGGATCTATCAAGCACTCTCTCAGTAACATCCCATCTGTCATGTATTTGATGACAGTTTCAGGGCTGGTGCAGTCTTCAAACCGAATGGTGTAGCCAACCTGGAAGGAAGAGTTGCACAGGAACGGAAGTTACACAATTATCAGCCTCATTAACTCCCAGTTTGATTATTCCACAAACTCATTTTACAGCCCACAAGGGAACAGACACATGGACACACAAGAAAACTAGCTCCAGTACTGATTTTTCCTACTTTTCCTCATGCTTGTTTTGGCACGTTCTTCAACATGGAAATTCACCTCTTGTCCCAAGCAGCAACCAAATTCCTCTGACACCCTCTTCGCAACAGACATTGCAGCCACTCTGCGAGGCTGAGTACATCCAATCTTTCCTCGTGACGTATATCCTGCCTCAGCCAGGTACTGGGTAATCTGTGTTGTTTTCCCAGATCCTGTCTCTCCAATAACAATCAGAATCTGGTTGTCATGCACAGCCTACAAAAGGTCAGAAAACATACACTTGTCAAAATCTTTTAAAAATCAAAACAAAACAAACAAAATCAGCATGGTTTATCTAGGACTAGATTGAGCACCTACTGCTCTTGCTTCAGTTGACCCAGACCAAAAATCATATAAGTATTCCTACTGATCTAGTCAGTAACCTGTTTAACTGCTCAGCTGACTTATCCCTTGCTCACATGATCCTAGTATCAATTCTGACTTACATCAATAAGTATGTGGAACTTTATTAAAGTATACAGATATATGTAATACTTTAAAATACATATTGTGAACTAAAGCTCTGCACTTAAAATTAACAGCTGGCTATTCACCTGTCAAAAAGCTAAACCAAGACTATTTATTTTAAATTACTGCCTGCTCAAACCAGAATGCCTTTTCAAGAGTCTTACTTGTATCAGCTGCTCCTTCAGTCTGAAGATTGGGAGACTCTCTCTCTGTTCAATGATGGAAAGCTGGGTCTTCTTACCATAAGAAGCTTTGTTGCCACCAAATGCATGTTTCTTCCACTCTGGGATATCATTTGGCATCATCCCAATACCTCTCATGTTTGCAGCTATTTGTCTTCCATCCACTAGAACAGGAACAATTTCATCATTACATCCAGGTTCACACAGCACTGACTCTCGTGATCCTGCTCCAACTGCTCCATCATCCAGGCCTTCTATTCTGTGTGTTTAAATGTTTTTTAGGTTCCTACATGTATACCCCCACTGTTACAGGATATACCTGTACTTCCCTTGACATTTCTATTTCCATTTCAGTGGAAAAGCATTTCTTCATTGACTCACATTTAAAGTGTGGCAGACAAACAGAGTATCAAGACATTTCTCCTGGGTTGCTCAACTAGCACAAAAAAGGCACAGTTTACCTGTGCTCAGACATACCATCAGGCAGAGGATCCACCCAGTGTGTGTTGAGGCCCATGGGGATAGAATCCATCTCTGCTTCTCTCTGGGCTTGTTTAAGTTCTCGCCTCTCTTTAGCTAAAGCACTTTGCATCATTGCAGCCTGCGACAAGGAACCATCTGGATTCTGCAAAGCAAGAAGAAAAGACTTCAAGCACTACCATTCCTTCAATTATCTTTCTGTTGTCACTGTCCTTTAGAAGCATCTTCTGAAGATGCTTTAAAAGAAGTTAAATGTTGTTTATTAGATCTCCAGGATACTTCCATTAGGCCAGCCTCACGAACTTTCACGGTCATAACTAACACGGAGCATCCTTACACTGCCCAGTCAGAAGGATTACGGGCACAACCAATGAAAACTATCTCTCTACTACCTTCTACTTTCAAACATAAGAAAAAGAAGAACAGAAGAAGTATGTTCTAACACACTTATGTAAAATGACATTTCAGTTCCATTATTCAACCTCACTGTCACCAGTTAAGTTAGAACTCAGCTTTACCAGGAAGGAGCTTCAGTTCAGTGGTTATGTTTTTCAAGGCTTTCAGTAATGTGCAGGTGCGAAACTGGTTGTTAAACTCCCCAAATATTTATTTAATTAAGTCAAGTACATTGGTTTTGGCCCTGGAAGTCTCTTACCTTTACTATTTTAATGGGACTCATATCCATGCTCTGTTTAGTGTGACCTCGAAGAAATGGTGGCTCTTCTTCGACTAGCTCAATCTCAAGATCTTCATCTAAAATCCACAAGTGACAATTGTTATAGAAAAGTTAAACATCTTTCAGGTACATAAAAGTGCCTCTTCAAATAATGCTTCCCGTGTATTCTTGATTATGAGGTACTTAAGAGTTTTAAAAGTGAAAACACTGCAAATAAAAATGCACAGACAGGGCACATCCAAATGCCACTAATAGCAGAGCCAGAGGAACCCTAGTTCCAAAGGTACAAGATGACAGCAAACTGTGAGATGCTTTATAGTTACTTCTATCATCAATATCTTTTTGAATATCCAGAACATCCAGAAAGACAAGGAATTTACAACAGTAAGATTACTGGGAAATGGTACCTTCTTCATCATCAACTTTAGGAAGAATCCCAGTCTCCTCATCAAAGTCAGGAAACTCTTCCTTGGAAAGCACATTAGCTGCAATCATCTGGGAACAGAATGAGTACAACATGAGTATGTCCCCATGAACGAACACAACTCATGCCTGTGACTCAGCTCTAACACCATTCCTGTAAAACAGGAACACAGGAATGGTCCAATATCCTGGCACACCTGTCCCCAGGTCACCCAGCCTCTGACCAAACAGCCCTTTTGTTATTCCAAATAGCACCAAAACAGTCCCAAATCAGCAATTCAGAGTTAAGGACCAAGTTACACAATCAATCCAGGAGCTGTATTCTAGTTCATGAAACTCCCTGGCAACTTCATTGGCTGACATCCTATTTCCCTGAAAGCAGCACACACCTGTTTTATTTCCCATTTCTCCGGGTCTGAAATGCGGGTGAGGCGTTTCCGCTCCAGGCTGTCATCCTCCACCTCCGGGGCGCTCACCAGGGACAAGTGGCTGGGTCTGTCCGGGTTCCTCATAGAGGTCTCTTCATTGGTTTCTCCAACCAGGTTCCTCCTACGGTTTGGGTTCAAGTCTTCCCCAGTGTCTTGGTCAACATCCTACATTAGATGGATTGAAATGATTCATCAATCAGCTCTACACTTCTCCTTATCTATTAACTCTGGTGCTTTCTAATGCCAGTAACAGCCCATTCACAGAAAATGCTGCTCTGTAGGCTTTTTATCTTTTTCAGCTGGCACTGCCAGGTAAGAACATCCTCAGGCATGGAACGCTCTACTCTGTCTTGGCAAGAGTAGTGATTTAGTTTAAAATTAAAAGTTTCTCTCCTACTGAAAAAGGAAGAAAAACAGCAACAGCTTGAGGTTTGCCTTGTCTCTTTGCTATCATATCAAGCCAAGAAGTTGTTAGGAATGCTACATCAAAACTAAGAACCTAGGGAAAAAAAGAAGTAATAGGCCACTTAAATACAGAACAGTAACTTAGTTTTTAACTACCACTTGAATGATTATGAAGGCAAATTTCCACCAGAAAGAGTAAAAAATGGCAAAAAGAGGCCTCATTTTAAGAATCTTAGCACCTCTGTACCTTCATGCTCAGGCTGGTTTTGGATCCAGTAAAGGATAACACTTTGACTTTCACTCTTTGTCCTTTGCTCACAACATCAGCAACGTTGGCAACCCGTCCTTCTCTTCGCAGCTCTGAGATGTGGACCAAGCCTTCCCAGCGTTTCCTGGGGGTGAAGCAGAGGGGCATGAGAGGGGCACATTAGTACACCGACAGTCCTTCAGATCACTCAAAATCTAGATTAAAATATTTTCCTGTCAACTGATTGTTTGTGTATGTTCACAAACTGTGCTCTGTAATGAGAATTTTGTAATTCTCCGCTATCAAATTTATTTTTCTGAAATAGTCCTTCAAAGTGCAGCATACCTCCTGGTAGCCACAGAACACCTTTAAGGTACTAGCAGGAAAGAGAACTCAGCTGAAATAGTACCAGCTCTGTTGTGGACATCAGAAGGTACCTTAGTCCTTCCAGCTGCACAAAGCACCCGAACTGCATTATACTGGTGACTTTGCCGTTGTAGATGTCTCCGATGGAAGGCTCCTCAGCTGGCGGTCGGTCTATGTGCTTGTCTCTCCACCTCTCATGGCTCTTTTCACTGTACTTTTCTCGATCCCTGCGGTCCTTACTGGGACTCCAACTTCTGCTCCTTGACCGGTATCTGGATTTTCCCCTGTTCTTATCCCAAGTCCTGGAACGAGACCGGGAGCGAGATCTGTGCCTTCGCTTCCTGTCCCTGCTACGACTTCGGCTCCTCTTCCTTTTCTTCACCCTAACAAACAAACATTACATCTTTGCAGTGGATTTCCACCTCAGGCAATGACAGCAGCCAAGACCTTCCCCCAGACACAGCAGGCACCTACCGATGGTCGCTGCCCCTCTGCTTGCTCTGCCTGTCTGCACTGGGCATCAGAGCTTCGAGTTCTTTCAGGGCATCAGCTGCCACTTTCACATCATCTTCATCCAGCATATTCTGCAAGAACAGAAAACTGTTCTGCAAAAGGGCTGATAAAAAGCCTGTCACAAAGAATTAATCTACAGAATGATCATCCTACGTGTACCTATTCAGAAAGAATGCAAGATAAAAAAAGATCAGACTCAATATGTGGTATAGAAAAAAAGTAATTAAAACTCTCTCCCTATTTGGCCACAATATTGAGACAATTCTGCTTTTATACAAAGGGAAGTTCCATCTCAATGTCCCAAATTATTACAGAAATACAAAATACAAGTGCCTCATAGCATCTAAATATACAAAATTTTTAACTAGTTTATAATACATCATTACTTTGAACATTATATAAGGAAGGCCAGGCCACATAGCTCATGTCACAAGAGTCTCACCTTCCACATATTCTGCAGAACAGTATCAACACAGCAATTGCTAACAGCTATTCTTTGCAACAAGTATAGTAACACCAGCCTTCTACCTCTTCCACATTTCATTTCTCATAGTTCACATTTATCCACGCATTAGACAGAGGAAAAAGGTTGAAACTAACTGGGAAAAAAAAAGTTTTCACACAGTCACAAAAGAAATCTGAAATGACCACCTTACCCTGATGTTGGGATTGTCTGGCCTGCAAAGGGCTGGATACAATTCCCTCAACTTTTCTTTCTCTGATTTGGGTTTGACAACTGCCTCTGATTTCATGATACAAATAAAAGAAAAAAAAAAAAAGAAAAGTGCAATGAAACACAAAACTTAGAAGTGCTACAACAATTCACTCTTGATTTTTCTGTAACCGAATATAAAGTTTAATTTTCATCTGAATGCAAAGGTTGATACAGCTTCTACAGAGATTCAATTCAAGGAATACTGTGATACCTTCCCTCAAATAAAATTCTGATTATTACTGAATATGTGAAAGACTGAATACTCTGAGCAGCATACTCAGAATAACAGCAGCAGGGTGCATGGTACAATAGGACTTGCCCCACGAGACTAAAACAGCAACTGCATCAGTCCCACCAAACATGAGCCACTGGCTCCACGTACCTTTGCTCGTGGAAGGCTTTGCTGGAGGCCGCATTGTCTGTATGAGACGTAGCAAGTTACTAATGAGGGAATCCTGAAAAAATTAATACAATACTTTAAGAATGACTGCAACACTTTCATTATTAGAATGCACAAGTGAGGGTTTATTCGCAGGACAAAACCCCCTCGATTGTGAAGATGCAGGCTGATTTTTAAAAACTATCTCTGGACTTTGTGTACATCCTAAAAAGGCCTAAGTTGAACCCGAAAATAATTATGATAATTTCACCAAAGTGACTTTTCTGTTAATCATTTTTAATCACCTATTTAATCCAACTTCAGTTATTTCTGAAGAACTGACAAACACAGCATATAAGCATCATAAGAAGACTTATGACAACATTTGCTTTTATGAAAAGTTGTTTCTTCGATATCTTATATGCTCAACATAAGAATAAGTAGTTTGAGCCCTCAGGAAGATGCTTTTGGAAGGCATGAGGAAGGGAGAGGCAGGGGAGACAGGAATACCAGAAGCTGATTAGTATATAGTTTTCCAAGTAAAGAAAACAAATAATCACTCCTCACAACTCTCTCTTTAAAACAGAACGCTCTATAAAATACACCACAACAAAAAGAATACACAAATAACGTTCAGGTCTCACTTACCGTGAACTCAGCACCATTCTTCAGAAGAATTGCTTTAAATGTGTCAAACGTGGTATTTTTCTCGGCAAGGCTTATCACGAACTCGGCTGTGAGGAAAAAGCATGAAGTAAATTAAAACAATTAGGAAAAAAGCAGCGTAAGGACTGCACGCGGG
>VWZW01005848.1:154224-173054 GCA_013397115.1 Edolisoma coerulescens
TGGGTCCTGCTGGGCCTGACAGACCCAAGCAGATAACCACGCTATGCTTCCAAGTGTCATCAGCTTCTGCATTTCACCCCTGCCCTTTCCTCCTCCTTGTTCTAGAGTTGGCATTAGTCAAAAGACACTCAAAACAACACACCCAAGTTAAGGTGGAAAGTTACAGAAGGATCTTTAACTGGTCCACAGCACACAGTTGTACTGGTGTACAGAGAGATGGGAAACACTGCAAAATACTTCTACTGTATTTCAAAATAAACATTTAAGAGTATATCTTCCACAATCTATAAAAATAGGTTTAAAACGGAAGTGGTATGATACATTTGTTTTCTTGAACTATTTTAATGGTATTTTATCTCTAAGGGTACTAAGTCTTTTAAAAAATTACTGATAACCTGGTCAGTCACAACACTGACACTGCTTCAGCTATATTGTGACGAAACCAAACTAGTGTTCTAAGCAGGATTAATATAAAATATTTTAGAATCAATGGTCTCTGACTGCAGCAAGGAAAAAATAAGAACGTAGCCAACACTGTCACCTGCTGAGGGACTGAACTCTGAGGAGTTATCTGTGGATACCCCACTGCACAGCAGTGTCTGGTGCTCATTTCTCATCATTCTTCAGAATCAAATCTCTCAGCATATTTAGAAGGGAATTCTTAGATTTCCAAATTAAATATGGGCATCTAAAACAAAATCTTGTGAGAAAAATGAATTCTACAGGTGTGGCTATGGAAACACAGGACCAGCTAGAACCATGAGAGGAGACTGTACACTTGAAAGTGCTTAAGTTAATGCATTTTTCAAACTCTAATGTAAAGTTATGTGGTCCCTGCTTCAAGCATTCTTTCCATTCCTAAACATTACCAAAATGTGTACTCCAGTTCAGGTCTGGGTTCCTACACATTCTTGAATTTTTTTATGTGGTGTTAACACAGTAAAACATTTGCACTATAGTGAAAAAAAGGTAATGGTCAAATTTTTAAGATTTTTACAAAGAGCCTGTAAAGAGTCCTAGAAAGGCCCTTCCTACCCTTACACTCCATTCTTAACAAAATATTTTATGTAGGTTATAGTTCTGCTGTTAGAGATCTGGTGTGCACTATCATTACTGGTTCAATTGCTGGTGGTGATTCTCCTGCTTCCTTCTGCTACAACAAGCAACAACTTTACTGGTGTTCATCAGTTTAACTGCAGTTACACTTTCAGACTTTTCAGAAGTCGTTTGATGATTCAAGATGGCTTTCTTCTATGAGTAACTTCTTTTTCTTAGAATAATTTGTAAGATGTAAATTTGTCACAATACTATCAGGCATTGGAAAACCAATTACTAAATCATCAGAAGAAACAAAGAAACTACTGCTAATTTCGGGCATCTCTTGTAAATTAAGCAGGACTACATTTTATAGCAGCATTTTACACTGGTTCCTACTCCAAAGCTAATTAAGCCAACAAAAAATTTCCAGCTGCCTAAAAAAAAGTGTATACACAATAAAATGGGAAGTTCTCATGTGGGTACAAAGTTTAGTTCTACGTGTTTCCCTGGTAAAAGGATTTGATCTGAAATTAGAGATTTAAAGACTACTCATTTAACTATGAGGTCCAAATAATAACTGAAATTCTGGTATCCATTTCAAGAGATGCCACAACAAGGGTTGTTTGACATTTCCACGAGTGTAAAAAAAAAAAAAAAAGTCAAATGCTCAAAGAAAAGCCGAAGTTTTAAGACAAACCTCCAAACAGAGAGCAGCTGAGGAGCAGCCTGCTACTCTTGCAATGTTTAATTAGAGTTTACTCAATGAAGACAATTCCTCTCTCCACCAGGCAGGTTTAGCATCTACTGCACCAGTCTCTGTTACTGATCTGAAGCAATTCAGTTACCACTTCAATCATATTATTGTTGTGTTTCTTCAGCAGCCGCAAGTTCAACTGCCTGTCACAGAATCCCATCTCACACAGACTGGACAGCAGAGTGGCAGTCTGCTCTTCCACAGCTGCAGCCTGCTGAAAACAAAAGATAGCAAGATAAGCTAAAAAAGGTAATTTATTTTTTGCCATTTGAACTAGGGGCCCTGCAATACACTAGAATCAAACTGAGGCACGGAGGCTCTTCTGGTCCCATTTAAGCCATTTATATTCCCTTTAACTGCTCACTTACAAAGGTGAGTTTCTACTCTTACATGATGCTACAGGAGACATGCTTCCATCCCTATGGATTTCCCAGTCTGCTGAGAGCAGCATACCTCAAAGGGATGCCATGAAGCTTAACATTTTACTCTTACATGAAGTCCAATATAGAATATTGATACCCTTCTAAAACATACCCCTATAAATTTAAGGTTGGCATTCTATGAAACTCACACAGCATACAGGAAAGACATTTACCTGTTCAATAATGGGTGGTCCAGCAAATAATGCTTTGTAGGCAGAAGCAGCAACTGACAAAGCCCCCTTCACGAGTTCTCCTGCAATGCTGCTTCCTTGAGGGTACCTGTGAAGAGACCAGGTGCTGCTTTAGGGTCAGTAAAGCCAAGGGTTTGTTTCAGTGAAATGCTGTTGATGTGAGGAGACAACAGCCTATGATCCAAAGGGATCAGCAATGTTTGGGAACTGAGCTGCACAAGAAGCTCACTCCTTTTTTCTTGACACCTTCTATTAAATTGTGGGTGTATGCTTTCCATGAAGTGACCTTTTGCAAAGAGCTGAGTATTCTCATCTAGAAGAGAACATACCTATATGAAAGCTGTGCACTGACACATATCCATTCAGGGCAGGGTAACTTCCATTTGTTTTCTATGAATACTTAAGTTACTTAATATTCTGCTCAATGTTTTGACTTATTCCTCCAGTCTCAATATTTTAAGATAACTTCATAGCTAACTTATAAAATCCCCATTCTAAGAATCCTGAGATTTTCCAGAAAAAAAAACCCCACAGAATTTTAGAAGCATTCAACTTGAGCTCTTCATTAATTTTGGCTTGCCAGTTCTGCATCCTTTAGATTTGTGTCCAAGTAGAAACCAAGGTATTATGAAAACATAGCATGTTTTGTTTAAGAAGAGAGGCCTCTCTCCAAAATAATGACTACATGAAAGCCAGAGCTTTTTCCTAGATGTCTAATTAAGCAGTTGTCAGTCTCAAACAGTGTTTGTGAAGTCACAGCTTCAGCTTCATTACCTCGGGTATTCTGAGAACTTAGTGAGAAATGCAGAAGATCCTGGCCCATGACTATCTTCACCACTGGGTTCTGGAAAAGGAAGAAAAAATGTCAACGTGTCCAGTTAATGACAGTTAAGGTGGAGAAGTGCAATACATACATAAACAGAAAAAAGTGTGTCTCAGTACAAAAGTAATACTCTAAGTTTAGTTATGCAGACCAGGTATCCAGGATTCTCACTGCAGTGAAAGGAGTCAGAAGATTTTCAGAACCACATGACTGATTCATCAGTGGGTGTTTAAAACGAGAGGAACTGCTGTCTCAGTGACTGTAACAGCAGCTTCAATACATAGCTCATTAATTGCAGAGCAAGGTAATTTTCCAGATGCCTGTAAGTACATTTGAGTATCCTCTTACCATTTCCTATAATAGATGCTCTTAGCTAATCCACAAAGCCATTAGCATTAGCCAAAAGCACAATTTCTTTATTTGCAACATCCATATAGCAAAAGTTCAACACCCAGAGAAAAACTAAAATCTTTAGTTAGTAGATTTCTGCTCTCCTCAAGAGTAACAAGACATCAAATTCAATATTAGGCATAAAAAATAGGTGATAGCAATAGTCTGCACCCTGCATTAAATACTGTCAATACCTTCTCTTTGTATTTGATTATGAGGAGCAGAAGAGAGATTCTCTGAAGCTGGTGTGTTTGGTTCTTGGAAGATAGGATTCTGAAGAGATGAAAGATTCCTGAAAACATAAGGCAAAAACATTACTACTTTTTTTCTACATGTACACACACAAATAAGTCAAGATCAACAGAAAAAAAAAAAACTTCACATGCTCCCTTCTCTCCCTCTCTTGCACTCACGTAAATCAGTGAGTACAGGCTCTATAAAAAGTTCCAGGATTTAAGAACATTTACCTCAGTATATGATAAAACTTTTGTTACAAAAATTCCTGTTTGGAAGTACTAGACCTTGCAGACTCTACAGCAATACCAGCATCACCATTTTGTTCTTGTCCCCAAAGCATACCTTTGTGTCTGGGCTAAGGTGTCCCCAGTCGCTGGGGTTAATGGTACTGCAGCCAGTGTCTGTGAAGTTGTCAGAGTATCACTGACCCTATGGATCTGTGGCTGGCTTCCCCCTTCTGGGTTCTCTGCTGCTGTTTCAGGTTCTCCTGTCTTTTCTAAACCAGGCTGAGAAAGAGCTGAACTATACATGGAGTCGCCTAAAGGCCGACTGGTGTCAAAGCACTCAGGGAGAATAATGATATAATCCTCTGATGAAGCAGAGGAGCATTGACTCTGAACATCATCTTTATCATCTTCTTCTTCATCACAAGTGCCAGCACCACGACAGGGGCTTGTGTTCTCATGAGACAGTGGAAGGTCCCCTAGTAGGAAAAAAAGTGAAGTATTAACCATTGTCCATTTTGGATGGACAACAGCAGAGACTGTGTTGTGCCAGTTGTAAGAGGCAAGATTTAGAAACAACTGTAAACCTTATCTGCTGCTATTAATGGTGTAATTTGCCCCATTGTGGGGAGGGTGTAGCACGAAAGAGTAATAGATCTTAATGTTAAGCCTATGCAAATATGCTGCTGGTATTAATGTTTATAGTAAAAACAGGAATAAGAGCTATATAGAGAACCTAAACTGTAAAACAGCTAAACAGCTCCTAAATTACACACATCAGAAATAGGTCAGAAACATTTCAAGCTACGTGTACAAAATATGGAGGCACCAGACATGCATAACATACGAGCACTTATTGAATACCCAACTGGAACCTTTTGGTCTCAATTTAACTTCTTTAAAAAACAGCTATTAAACTAGCTGGTTGTTAAAGTACTGGCACCAATTTTCTGACGTAATGATTCTTGCAACTGGGACAATCTGATTCAGATTCTCTTCATCTACTGAAGATAGATTTCCTAGAACAGCATTAGATCGTCTTACACACGATTTTTTTACAGCTTTATCTTGCATTCAAACCCATTTTACTTACCACAGGAATTTTCTGTCATTGGTTCTGACTGATGAATCTTTGTTTCCTTTTTGGAAGTGGAATTACTATTTATCATAGGAGATTCTTCGTTTATCATATTGCAACTGAAGGTGTCTTGCAGTGTTTGTAAAGAGTCTAATAAAACCAATCAAGAAAAACAATTAAATGGTATCAACCACCTGAGCTGAGCAATTTGTGTCTCATGTCTGACTGCAAATGAGTCAAGCCAGAGAAGGCAGCTAATGACAGTACTTACTCTGGAGGATTTTGGGGTTTTTTTGTGGGGGCTTGTGGTCAGGAGCAGCATCCAGGGTCAGAGATCGAATTACAGTTTCACAGACAAACTGAGTTCCACTCATATCTTCTTCCCCTTCCTCCTGGTTCAGTGCATGTTCAGCTTTCACTTTCACCACAGAAGAGTCCACAGAAAGGCAGGCTTCTGCCATTCCTTGCAAAGGGAAACGTAACAGATTTTAACATCGCAACAAGGAAACGTGACTATAATAAGAATTTTTTTAGACCAGCCACAGCTAATATTGACTCTGTGTGTTAATTCTTTCTAAAAACTGAAAGATTTTTAAATTCAGCTCAAGTTGAATGCAAAAGTAATTGAGAAGTATGGGGACCACACCTGGAATGTTTTGAGTATAACCTAGTCTATAAAGGGCAGATTGTTAACTCTCCCAACAATTCTAGTGGTCAGACAAATCCAAAGAAGCATTTGAGAGGACTTTATACAAGGGCATGCAGTAATAGGACAGCAGGGAATGACTTTAAGGTGGAGAAGGGTATATTTAGATTAGATATTAGGCAGAAATTCTTCCCTGTGAGGGTGGGGAGGCCCTGGCACAGGTTTCCCAGAGAAGCTGTGGCTGCCTCATCCCTGTAAGTGTCCAAGGCCAGGTTGGACAGGGCTTGGAGCAGCCTGGGATAGGGGAAGCTGTCCCTGCTCATGGCAAGGTGGGGTGGAACTGAATAATCTTTAAGGTTCCTTCCAACCCAAACCATTCTGTGATTCTACGATTTCTATTTCCAAATCCACATATATTATGCTCCAACCTCTACAATCACTAACGCAGTGTCAGACTCCAGGTTTATAAGCCAAACAAATTTTTTTTTTTTTTCCAAAGAAGGGGAAGACAGTAGTTAGAATTCCTTTTAAACATCAGGTTTGCTGACTACACAGAAGTGACAATTATCCTCCCTTCACCCCCAAGCTCCTCAGGACTACTGCTTACCAGGCACTAGTTTAAATCCACTCCCCTCGTTCTCCTCCTCTATCTGACCTAAGCCAGGTTTCTCCAGCAAGGGGCTGTCACGTGGCAAAGGGGACATGCATGGAGTCATGTCTGGAAAACACAGGGAGCAAAGATAATTGGCACTAAAGGAGAAGGAGCCTCCAGGAGGTAACATTTTAAAAAGTTACTCTTTTTAAGGGACATTCTTTCAAGACTGAATAAAGTTATTTTGCAAGATAATCTGGTGGAATAAACAACTAGCTTTGCATTACACTGCCACTGGCTCTGCAAAGAAAATGGCAGCATTCCTCAACACCTGGAATGTTATGATCTTGGGGATATGAAGGTGAAAAGAAGCCAAGACTGAGAAACACAAAGGATAGCTGTGCTGGAGAGAGCACACAGAATACAGGAGCCTTACCAACAGGAGTATTGTGTGGCACTCGCTCCAATTCCTGCACAATATTAATGTCCAACAGCTCAAAGGACAGCAAATCCTACAGGAAGAAACACCACACAGTTTCCATGAGCAAACTCCGAAACTGAATCCTATCTGTACTGGGCAGCACAGATCCCACTGCTGTACAAATAACACTTTGTTCCTCAACACGACCTCAGAGGGCAGTTTTCCCACAACATATATTTACATCATTGAATGTGGTGCACAAATCAGGGCAGCAAGAGACAAAGCTAAGAACTCCCTTGTTAGGGGCCAGAGAAAGACTCAATGCTGACTCTTTTTTGGGAATCTTCATCTGTCCTGCACATACCTTCCAAGTAATGACAGTCCCTGATACCAGTTCGAGAAAACAGCTCTGCTATATAAAATGCAAAATACTTTCTGAAAACAGAGTGGCCATTTTTAGAGCTCAGAAGCTTTATTCTTACAGATGTCTATGCACCTAAATAACAAACCCAAGGTGCTTTATACCTACCTGAATTTTAGCACTTTACCTGTGCAGTGAGGAGATCGACAGATGGGATATAAAATTCTCTCTCACTTGGCAGATTTTTGATCTTTAAAGGAATAGCTGGCAGAGATATTTCAGCCTGCTCTGCGATTTCACCCATCAGTTGAGCACCTGTTTCTGTCTTTAAGGAAGCATCCTGCAAAAACAAAAAAACCGTGTCCCAGAAGCCCCTTAGCCACAGTAAATAAAACATCATATGAAATCTAAAGCCTGAATTTTGTGTAAACACACAAGTAATTTGAAAGAGATTTAAATCAACTCATTACAGAGCCAAAAGGACAAGACCTAAAAAAGATAAATCCTGCACTGTTTCAGTTCAATCAAAGAACTGAATAGCTCAGTTCAGACAAATACTAATAGCTAATCTCATGCCTGTCAAAGAGAAAAACTACTTTAGAACTTAAAAAAGCAATATATGTTGTGTTTCTCTCCTATTAAAAATAAAATTTAGAAGCAAGTGGCTAAAAGAATCCCCTTGAATAGTTAGTTAGGAATACTATGCCAAATAATACACAATACTCCTTCTCCTAGGCAATTCAAAACTGCCCCAAATACCAGGTGAGTGACTTGCCTGTTTGGTTCTGGGAGCTGTACTCTTCCGACAGGAGTCAGAATCCTTCCAATCACTTTCTACATAGTCAGCAGCTGGAGAGGGATCCACAACAATACTGCACCAGATCCTTGGCCCAAACTGTTCCCCTCTGTGTGACAGTCTCCAGTGAGAAGTGTAAGTTCCTTCTATGTTGGGAGCTACAAACTCAACTGAAACGGTTCCTACTTGTCCAGATGGAAGGGATGGCACTAACACATCTTTTTTCTCAGAAGATGCCAAGGTCAGATTTCCCCACATAAGTTTCAACTGAAATATACAACAGAAAAAGCCAAAAGTTAAACTTCACAAGCTTCTCTGCAAAGTGTGGGCAGTAGGAAGCAGAGTTCCTCTGCTGAAAGGCCTTGTAGGTACCAGGAATGGAGAAGACAGGCTGCTGGCACACATTCTCACGTTAGTCATTATCAACACAAAGATACCCCCATCTTTCAACACCAATGCAGCCACTCGCAGAACAAAGGGTTCTGGAGATCAGAAAAGCAACAGACCAGTTGTAAACTGGGTCAAACTGTACCATTATAACATGGGGGACATATTATTAATGGGAGACATGTTCAGTGATGGTACTCTGAATTGCTTTCTTCCTATAGCCTACACTTGTAAAGAGTACCTAGACAGCTTATTGCCCCAGAATTCCCAGCTGTGAATCAACAGGCCAAAGGAAATCTTAAATGGGTCCTAACAGAGAATTCACATACAAATGTGTTATCTTCCAGAATGATCTTAGTGTGTAAAAGAGCAAAGGCAAGATACCTTTGTGTCTGAGCTCCACTCCACATTGCCAGTATTCTTCATTCGCCAGTGTTTGATAAACTTTGTTCCTGGTTTCAAGTGAGTGCCATCAGGCAAATTCTCATCCACAAATACTGCACTTAGTGTTGGGACAATTGTTTGGAAGGGTTGATTAGGACTCCTGGGATTGGAGAGGAAACAAGAAAAACAAAATACACCAAAAATGAAGAAGTTCAGCTGCTAATTAATGTTAATTTGGCTTTTAAATGCCCTAAATGGAAGGGATGAATTAAAGAAACAAACTATACAAGTTTTACACTGCACATTCATAAACTCAAAGGGAATGGGAAATGCAAAGCAGTTGCCTGCAGTTGCTGTCTAATGAACCTCAGTTTAAGATCACATTAAAAAATAAAGAAGAAAAAATAGCACTGAACATAAATATACAGAATGTACTTGACTTTTGCAGACACAATAAGGCAGGAAGATACAGACTTCTTAAAACTGGCAGCAATGTTAATTTACACTGTATGGGCATGCCATGTCTATATATAATCCTAGGCACTCCCCTTCCTCCTAAATCTACATAAAACACTAAGTTTCTGGTAATAACCAGCAGTCACTTTTTTTTCTTTCTCCTACTCACCCCTCAATTAAAAACACTCTACCTTGCAAGTCGCATTTAGACAAAATTCTCACACAGTCAAATGACAAATCATACTTCAAATGAGCAATTTCATAACCTTCTTCCTGTTATTTTAACTTGGTCTCATAACAAAAAGTCAGACAGCACAACTACCAGAAGCTCAGATAACAACAACCCTTACAGGAAGGTATTAGGCTGGAGACTCTCAGATTTCAGAGTAGGTGAGCCATTTGTTTCCAATACATGGATAGAGTTCCACAGATGAATTTTCCTGTGCAATTTTAGCTGCTTTTTGAGCTCTCGGACCTCTGCTTTTCGCTGTTTCTTTTCTGCTCGCAATCTTTGCTTCTCTGCCTTCAGAAATCTTTTGTCCATCTGTTTCTGGAGCCTGCAGAGCGATTAAGACACCTTATTACATTAAACTGATTTATCTTTAGCCAACACAGTCTCAAGAGAACCCTTCAGGAAATGTCCCATGCTTCTAGACTGGATACCAAATGATTTTAAAAGAACATCCTCACAGTTGCTTGTGGAACTATTTTGAATGGTCTCTGAAAGAACAAAAAAAGGCAGACACAGAGTGCTCAAAGAAAAAGCAAGCTCTCAAAGTCTACTACCCATCTATGAAACAAAAGTCTGTCTTTTCTACTTTGTTATTAGAAACACTGTAAGATTTATGACTTAGGCCCTTTATAAGTACGTAGCTATTTTTAGTTACTCACAATAAAGTCTGAGTACCATTTCTTGTTATCTCTAAAATAAAAGCTGAACCTCAACTCCAGCACAGGTGTTTCCACTTGCTATCAGGACAATCCTGGCAGGTACTGACAGGTGCCACTGGTTACCTGACTTGCTCCAGAGTAGCAGGCAGGCGCGGTGAGAGCTCTGCGAGGCTGTAACTGTCAGCGACACAGAGGACGGGTCTGCGCAGCTTTAACAAGACGTGGTTGGGATCGTGTGCATATGTTCCTGCTTCACACTCCTCACAGATGTTGTAGGCTGGACAAAGGCTGCAAAGCAGAAAAGACAGGAGGTTACCATGAGGCAAAGAATTTCTGCAAACAGCTCTGTATCGCGCTACCACTGTAAGCAGCTCCCAAGTGACAGCAGCTGGCTGTCTCACTTATAGATCAGTATTTGGAGCCATGTGGAATACCTAGGTGATTATCTCTCTTCTTGGCAAAACTGCAACACAGTTCCCTTCTCCTTCTTTCAACACATTGAAAAAAATGGATGTTTCCTTTAGCAAAATTGACTAAAATTGTTCCTACAAAGGGCAGAACATTTTACCAAAATCCAGTGCCAGAAACAGCACCATACTTATGAAAATACAGAGGCTAAGTCAACAAGCATTCATGGATGCAAAGCAGATTGCTCCTGCAGGAACAGGGCTGATAAAAACCAGACTGTCATCTCCAGCCAGCAAGGAAAAAAAAAATCCAAAGAAAAACTCCAGTTGGCATTTCATCCACTGCTTCTGCCTAGTCCCAAAATGCTGATTTTATAAACTCTCACTTTTAACACCTCACTTAAGACATTCATCAAAACCTATTTTATATTATTAAACCGACAACAGTGCAATCATTAAAAAAAAGTATGACAACCTGCCTTAGTCTCACTGACTCTCAGAACCAAACAAACAACTATTATAGACTAGTGTTGGAGTGAGAGCTCCTCTGGACTCAGGCCCAGAGGAAAGCCAAAGCACAGGGGTTGAATTAAAACCTTTGGATAAGCTGAGATACATGAAGGCACACCAAAGGGAAATAGAAATATAGATTTTTAACTTTTACTAGAAATATATGCTAAGTGCTTTAAACATTGAAAAGCTGCAGCAAAAAAGACCTTAAACACAGTTCTTACTGCAGCAATGTTACCCTTTCACAGAATTTCTTTACTCTAGACAAAATATAGATGGAACTACACTGTTCACATTTTTTAGATAGAGTGTTCACATAAACAATAAGAGCTGATAAAAACTATATACACAAATTTGTGTAATGCTTGTGTAAGATTTACAACTATTAGAATTAGACCAGGATAGGTTGGAAAAAGAAAAACTAGAATCGTGTGTCAATCTTATTGGCCAATTAACAAATATAATCTATACTTCTGTAAGTTTAGTGGAGGAATAGAAGAAGAAGAAACTGTTTTTTGCTTGCTGTTTGGCCTGCTGCTGCTGCTGCTGTTCCTGCTTGGCTTTATCATGTTATTCCCCTTCGAACTCTACCTTCAGAAAACTATGAGACTGTGGAATAAAGAACTTTAACAGGACAGCAGCCTCCTCTGCTCTTTCACCCTTGGCCTAAAAGGGAGGGTGTCCCGTGAAAATCTTCAACAGACTAGTGGTTCTAAGCCTTGCTTTTCTGTTTAGTTAACCAAAGAAAACATTTTCCTCTACAATTACTGCATGTTATATGCAGATAAGGTAAACAGTCATTGAGAATACAGCGCTATGAAGTTCTCTCACTTTTAACAATCACTTTTTCTCAAAACAGTATTAATCTTGCTTTTATGCAGATAAAGTCTAGTCACCACAGGAGAGAACATCAGCTGTTGGCGAGACACGTAGCAGACATTCTGAAACGTACAGCAGGCTGCACATTAGCAACCCAGAAGTCTGTGACCCCAAGATGGTTTCTCAGCCTCACTCACACGCTGCACGTTCGGTTCCCCCTCCCAGCTCCCACCAGACCCTACCTGCACTGGTAGCGAACCCCAACAATGCGAGCCTGGCAGTTGCAGCAGGAGATCAGCCAGTCACACTGGCTGCTGCTCCCCGACGGGCTCTCCGAAGGTGGAGCTGCTGCTGAAATTGAGCTCTCAGAAAAATCTGGAGGCTGATTGCGATGAACAAGCTTCTCATACAGCTTCTGCTCCAGCCTCTCAACGGTCTCCTTAACTACTTGTTCCCTGAACTGGAAGGAAATTAAAGCAGTCATGGATGAGACCTACACATGAAGTTTGAAAAGCTGAGTTACATTGTCACAAGTCTCCCAGTCTGTAAGTCACAGACTACTTCAGAATCATTTCCCCTACCCCCCAGCACACTAACATGAAATTAAACAAATACCGCATTCCTCAGAGAAGACTTTTATTTCATAAAATACCAACCCAAAGCTTTTAAAAATGCAAGTTAAAAATCATATATTTGTGCTTACAATATTGTTTTTCTTCCATAACCTTGCATGAAGGGAAGGAAACTCATCTCCAAAACAATTACCACAACTCTCAAACCCCTCTGGAATCTATACTATTAAGTTCTGATTTGCCCACCAGGGATGTTTTAAACATAACCATGAACTTCCCTTATTTTTTTAAGGTATCCCCTACACTGCAGACATAGACACCTAGTTCCCATTAAGAACTGGACATAAGTGCTGATGGCAAGTGGGTTCAGATGTCTAGAGTTAGGCATCACTTCTCTTCCATGCACAACTTCTTATGTATCTCTTCAAGTATACCAAAATTTGCAAGACAATACACTTACTGTTTCCAAGTAGCTCGTAAACCATTCTGGAGGATTTTCATTTGTGCTTTCTGCTCTGCTCTGATTTAACTTTTGCTGAGGGGAAAAAACAAAAACAAACAAAAAGTATGCAAAGTTTTAAAAAAAACCAACTCAACACAGCAAGCTAACTGCTGAAATAGCTTTTAAGTGTCTTTATAGAAAAATATTTAAAGTTCCTCAGAAAACAGCAGAGAAGCAACACAAAGTAGCCACTGACATTTTCCTGAAACATTTCTGTCTCATCAGCATTTGAGTGTAATTACACACCAAAGCCACAGAAGTCAAGTCAACCAGAAGTTACTAGATGGCAATGAGGGCTTCAGGAGACAAACTGCTCTGCTTATCAAAATGCTTAAGAACGGCCAAGATGAAAGCACCTGTATTTCTAAAGACAGCATCAAATTATCCTCTTGAAGACATTCAAACTATTTGGTGACCTTCAACACGTGCAGGCAACTGAAAACAGAGACCAACTTCTGAACTCAGTTTTTATATATGGCTAAAGAGGACAATCAGTCTACAAAGTGAATTACATTTATTAATTCTTTGTTTCAATGCAGCTCGACTTCTTACCTGAATGGTCAGCTCCTTGTCATTTTTTAATTCTTCCTCTAATCCCTGAGCTAGCATGGAATAGTGCAAAAGTGGTTTCTTCTCATCTTTAAGAAGCACCAGCTTTTCTGTCACAATTTTTTCATGTAGTTGCAAAGCACGAGAAGAGTTTTTTTCATAGGCATTCATCTGAAGCTGATTTCCTTGTTTAACTGCAATCTAAATAAACAGCACGTACATACAATCAGCATATAAAATCCATAAAAATACAGCATTACACTACATTGGAGAGTTTGGGGAAAGGGTGGGGAAAGACTAACAGACACAAAAAGAAAAACTGAGAGACACCAAGGTAGAGTCAGCTGATATTCTACTTCTTAAAGGTTATCAATATGCTTATTAAAAAGTTTATTAAAAGCCAAAGGATAATCATGCAAATATCCTACTGGAATTTTTCAGCCTACTATAAAGTGTTCATAGGAGCCAGTAAACAATAGATTGTGCCCAGAAATTTATTATTATTTTGAAATTATCAGATTTGAAATCCAAACCATGAGCAAAAAGTTATGAAAGACTTAATAATGTAAAACAGAAACATAAAGGAATGCAATTCTTATTTTCTCTAACTGCTTCTAAAGTAACTAAGCATTGAGTCTAATAAGCTTTAATTATATACTCTGGCAGTAGGGTCTATGTGGCAAGATTTTTGAAGGGATTCACTAAAGCCCAATATTTCCAAATATGGGATTACTGTTGAAGTGTTTGAGAAAGTCAGACTCTAAACCAACCCACTGCTGCTCAGGGTCCTGTCATAACTGCCTATTCAACTAATTTATAAAAATGAAGACCAACCAGGATGGAAAAAAAATGTAGTAAGACATTCAAGCTACTGCCCAAAGCTAGAAAACAGCTATTCTGATATCCTGGGCCATGTAATGCTGGTTTTTTTCTCAGCTACACCGATTTTAACTGGAGAAGGATAAATATATTGAAAAAAGTCAATGAGCACATTTACCTTCAGAGCTTCTTCATATTCCTCTAAAGAAAAATAGAAAGAAATGTGAATAGCCCTTATCTCACACAACAGATCTAAGTTTAGCACACAGTATTTCGAAACCCTTACATGACAAGGGGCCTTCCCTACCTTCTGAAAATTCTCTTAAAATAGTGAAAGAAATTGTATATACAGCAACTAGCACACATTTTCACAGCTAAAAGTCACAACATTCCATTAATTTAGTCACTTCCAATTTGTTCCTATGGATCAAGAACTATTTCCTTTGGGAAGAATTTGATACCAAATCATATACAAAATACAAAAATCAAAAAGCAAGCATTCTCAACTCCATCTCCAAAAAACCCAAGCAACAGTTGGGGTCTCTATTGATTTCACCTCAGTAAAGCAGCAGCTCACCTTTGCTGTTCACAGAGACCTGCAAAGAGAAGTAACAGTGAGCAAAAGCCACAGACGCATTTTTGCAATTCTCTTAAAATTAACACACTTCAGAATAAACATACTTTTATTCACAGTTTCTGAAACACCACTCCTTTAGATATTTGTTATTGTTGCCGTGTTTAATCATTGCCCAAAGTTGTGGTGCTTTGAAGCAGCCCGTGTTTGTTACTGGCTTGGCACAGGAAGCAGCTCTCTGCACTGCTGGCACCCAGGACAAGCATGCTGAAAGCTGGTGCCTGAACCACTGGGCTCACTACACAAGCCCAGAGCTTGGCCCCAGTTGCTTCAAATGCCCAGCAAAAGACCAGTTATGTGTTTCATAAGCCCATTCTTCTACAGATACTCATTTATCAATTCTACACACAGAATTCACTAATACAAGAAGCCATTTAATCCCTACAGCATCACAGGATTCTGAACAATGTTTGCTCAGTATTTCAGAAAAAGCTTCCACAGGTGCAGTTACATATTTATATATTACACAGGCTAGCAAATAAGGGGAGAGTCTTTCCCTGAAAGGTTGTTGGAAGCTTCTTGACATTTCCCCTTAGGGGAAAAAACAAGAACAAGAACCTCTATTTCATTTAGTGGAGCTGTAATCCAAGCAGTGGAACACTGCAAAAGGTCTGTTCTACCTGAGAGTTGCATTCTCCTCTGAATCTCTTGATAAACAAAAATAATATGAGAGGGTGAGACTGTGCCAAGCAGGAAGTTACTCAACAAGGACAACTAGAAGTAACCAATTTGTTTTCTGAGTCAGTAATCTGCTTGGAGATTACAGCAATTGCATAAAGCAAGCAGAGGATTTGAGTACACCAGATCACTGAAGCAAACATATGCTAATGACAGGGGACCTACATTTTCCAGAGGAAGGAGTCTAGATTGAAGAGACAGGGCTTTACCATGGCTGCAAACACAAATAGTTACAACTACCTCATTCTTATTAAAAAAACAAGTTCCTCAACAGAAACATTCCTCCCTCAGAGCACACAGAACCACTGGCTGTTTCAATAGGGTGGGAAAAAGAAAGGCAGTAGCTTCTAAAAAAAGTATTTTAAAATATGTATGCTGCATTAAGAGTAAAACCACAAGACTATCAGGTATTTTCTCACTAAAGGGGCAAACATTCCCCCACCCCAATCTGCATAACAGACACTCCTGAAGGACCCACTACAAATTATCCCGAGGCAGAAAGGCTCCCACCAGTCATTTTTCAGTTGACTTATTGGGAGGGTGGGGTGGCAGGTATTTTACCTCATCATTATCCTCATCAATGTATTTGATCTGAATGTTGTCCAGGTCAAACGAAACTTTAACCTGCAATGAAAAAAAAGAACACAAAACCAGAGTGAGGCAGGATGACAGATGCCCTCAGTTAATAATGATTATTAATTGGGAATAACATTAAAACCCTTCCATCCCTCCCTTCAGTTTCTCAGTTGAAGCAAACACTGTTTTACCAAATCCATTCCTCTGGAGCTGAATTCTTACCTCCAACCTTTACTAACTTTCCCTAATGAAAAGAATAAACATGTTTCTTTCCTGTTGCACCTTGCCTGGTTAATGTTTACTCCAAAATAAATAATAATAACCTTCCCATTCCAAGAGGACAAGCTCAGGGTTAACAAACTCAGTCATGGTAAACACTGCAAAATACAAAGGCAAAGGCAAACAATCCCTAAACTCTATCTTTTACGTTACAAAGCACCTGGAAGACAGCTCACACAGGGGATCAGCCTTTTTTCAATCTATCAGAATTCAGAGAAAGAAGCTGAGCAGTTCTTTTGCATTTTACATTAATAAGGCAGAATGAGCAGCACCAAACGAACCATAAAATGAGAGCGCTTGTTTCCATATGCTGAGTCTCTGAGGCTCCTGTACATTTTTGTACCAGATACCTACAAAAGCTGTGCTTTTCCCCACAGAAACTCTCTGAAACAACTGACCCGTGTCCTGCTAGCCCAGACCCAACAGAACAACACCGGCAGCCTCGGCCACCAGTGGCTGCCTGGGACTTACACAGCACCACTGGGGCACAAGGACACAGAGTACACACGGACACCTTCTGCAATGAAGGCACTCCAGGCAGCTTCTTCCACCAACATATCCCAAATTTTGTGGGTGCAGTGAGAGAACCAACTTGTCTGGTCAAGAAGAAACTGTGCTCTGTATTTAAGTTGTCTAGTACCACAGATTGTTCCCCTAAACTCGGGGTAGAACAAGAGCTCACGTTGCTCCTTATGAACATCGAACTCATTTCATAGAATAATAAAACATAAGAAAGACACAGGTTTAACTGATACTCCCTTGAAACAGTAACTCACACAACAGAGAGAACCTGTGGTACTGCCTTGGTTAGGGAAACACTGAAATAGAACACCACACCTTGAACAAACACACCCTGGCTCTCAGACTACCTAAGATTAAGGGCACCACAGTGCTTACACAGTAATCTGCTTCCAGCTTTGATGCAAGCAGGATTCTGACTAGCTCAGACATTCCTGCAGGGTCTACTTGTCACTAAGTATTTTAAGAGCGGACTAATGCCTCTTTCAGAGGACTGAAATACAGCAAGTGGAGATGATGCAGTACAAACTTTGAACTTGAGTAACTCAAAAGTAAATACCCTTCTGTATGTGTACTGGAATATATTAGCCAGAAAAAGAGCTGAGAGAGAGAAAATAAAGTAGTGACAAGATCTCTTCAGATGCGACTTTGAAAGCAAGCTAAAAAAAACCAGAGCAGTTGCTACAGAATAATAATAATAATAATAATAATAATAATAATAATAATAATGATGATGATGATGTTAGTTTCATCATAGCCAAGGAAATCCTTACAACACAGTTTCAACCTCAGCCGATACAGGAATTTTCACTAAACAGCCCTGAAAACAAGCACCCAAACAAACTCTTAACTATACCAAGTGCACGATTCACAGACCTCCGTAAGCAACTGCCCACACACGCATGGCCCAGCCAGATGCTGTTCTACCCAAACCAGCACACACAGAGCTCCAGGAACCAAGGGACCGAACAAAAATGTATTAGTGACTCAGTACCCCAAAGAGCACAGACAAATCTTCAGAAAAGCAACAGACGTGTGTTACTTCACCATAGCTACTTCGATAAGTAAAAGAATGGGAGGTAAGAGGTACAGAATATATTTTACAGAGGGATACACAGCCAAAACAAGTGTCCATACCTGTGGGAAAGGGTAAAGAACACAGCTAACCCTACCTGCTCACACAGAAAAAAAAGACACTTAAGAATCTTTTTCCAAACCAGGCTTTTCACATCACTCTAAGCATAAAGCAGGAGTAAACCATACCATTAAGTAAAAAGAAAAACCGAGATCGCAGCCGAATGAACCACCAGTTCTAACAGTCTGTGAAATGGGGGACACTGCTTTGGAAGGCGCAGCCAGAGATGCTGGGCCCTCGAAGACTCGAGGTTCAAACAGAACCGCGCTGCACAGCCAGCACCTCACCGAGCCGGCTCCCCACGGCTGCGGCCCCGCGGCGGACACCCCGCTCCGCCTCCCGCGGCCAGCCTGCGCTCACCATGGCCTCCACGTCGGCCCACGTCGTGTGCGCTGGCTCGGACACGACGAAGCTCCGGGTGTCGCCGCGGCAGGTGACGCGGAGGGTCACCCGCGGCTCCATGGCGCGCTCCCGCGGGGCCGCGGCCAGCGGCGCCGGCCGCCCCGTCCGCCACAACATGGCGGCCCGAGGGCGGCCCGCCCCGCGCCCTCTGCGCGCGGCTATTGGTTGCGCCGCCTGTCACTCATCCCGCTCGCCGCTCTGGTTGGTCGGAGGGCGGAGCCAGGGGCCGCGGAACGACAACAATAAACAGAGGCGGGCGCGCGCGCGCACGGCGGTCACGCACGTCCGGCGACTGCGCGGGGGCGGCGCCTGCGCAAGCCGGGATCACGTGAGAGCGG
>VWZW01005848.1:173140-228969 GCA_013397115.1 Edolisoma coerulescens
CGCGGGAAGCTCGAGTGTTTCCTCTTTGTTTTCCGGATTTGCGTCGTTTGCTGTGGGGTCTCTCCTGTGCTGGCTCGTGTGGGTACGCCCAGGGTCCTTTGCATAAGCGCGTCTTCTTTGTGTGCTTCTCCACCTAGCAAGCCCCTCTCTTTTGCTTGTGCTCTGCGCCCTTACTGAGTTTCTCCTGAATGCTGCTGCTGTAAATCCGTTCTGGGCGCTCCTTTGGCTACAGCAGACTCGAGAGGTTTTAACTGTAAACACTCAGAGTAAGAACTCCTCTGTAGTGTAAAGTCTTGCTCATGTAATAACAGCAAGGTATTTGATAGCGTTCTGCAGGTTAGAGCAGAGCCGTGCGGGAGGAAGCATAGTCATGGGATGTAACAGATTTTTTTGCAGAAACAAAGCTGATACTTTTTTTTTTTCTGTAGAGTATTTTTGGATGTGAAGGATGGACTGCTCAATGATTACTGTTGGACACGTGCAAAATGTGCTTTCAGCTATGCAGAAAAACTTGGAGTGCCCAATATGGTACGCCGGGGAATAATATCAGTATAGTTAATTAATCTTTTGGAATTTTTGGAGGGTTTGGGGGCTTTTTCCCTTTTTTTCAAAATGCTTTGTCAGTTCTACGGCTTACCAGAAAGCAAAGAGATTTGTGCTTAGGGCTAAACAGTGATGTTTTGTAAGGCTCGAATGAGAAAGTGCAAGAAAAAAAAACTTATATTTTGCTCTTATGTTCTAGTAAATTTTGCTTTTCTATTAGAACCTAAATGTGTCAGTTCTCTATTCAGTGAGGGCAAAAAATGCATCTGATTGGATTAGAGTATTGTTTGTAAAGCACTGTAGGTTTTTGTCCCTTGTCTCTGAAAGGTAAATTAGGTCTGTAGTTGCTGAAATGCTGAAATAGCAAAGGTTCTGGTTGCAGTCTGGCCCCCTGGTGTCTATAACTTCTGTGCTCTTGTTTTTGTTTTTCCTTCTGTAGCTTGGATGTGTTCCAAGAGCCTGTTTCAACAAAATGTGATCACATATTCTGCAGGTAGGTTTGACAACTTCCACGTGCAATGCAATTTTTTCATTTCCGTATGTAATATTTTTGGGTTTATAATTTTTTATTCCATATATACCCATTTTAATTTCCTTATATATTTCTTCAGTGCTAATCATGTATGTATATTGTGGTTTGATAACATCACTTGTAGCTACTTTAGGGGAAGAAATCAATTCTGTAGAAGAGAGAACTGCAGCTTCACAAATGTGTCAGAGGGGATCAATTAACTCACTCTGACATCAGAACAAGAACACATACTTGATTACTGCTAAGTGGTGAATGTGCACACTCAGGGCAAATAATATCCTTCTTCTGTTACCATCACAAGTGTTCTTTCTTTCTAGGTTCTGCATGTTCAAACTTATCAGCAAAAAGAAAAAAGGAGTGGCAGAGTGTCCTCTGTGTAAGACTGAAGTTACCAAGAGGTGAGGAATGTGTCTTTGTAAGGGGGCTGGAGGATGAGGTGTTTGAACTCTGGGGCAAGGCTGACAATAGTCCTAAAATATATTAGCGTAAGAGTGAAATACAGAAGAAAAAGTGGTTATTAAGTAAGCTGTCTATTTCTAAAGGAGTAAATGTAGCACCTTACCTCAATGTAAGCTTTTTCCAGGTGATCACAGGTGAACACACCTCTCTTAACAAATGTCTGTGCTATTTCAGTGTTTAATCCTTGCAACTGATTTCTCTCTACTAAAGCTCCAGGAGATAAAATATGATATGTTCACTTTTGTGATAGTTTTAGTTCCCATAGAAGTGGTTGTTTGGGGGAATTGTGTTGTTATTCCTTGGCAACAATTTCTTACTGTTTTATCTTCCACTTCGGAGTTTTACCCCTTTTTTTTGTTCAGCCAAAATTCTAGAAGTATTTATAGTTAACCTGTTCATTTGTCTTAAAATAACTGAAGTACTGATGTTATTTCAGAAGCCTGAAAGAAAATTCCAGATTTAAGCAACTAATTGAAGGATTGTTGGAGACTATCCGTGCTTTTGAGCTTGACACTGGAGTGAAGTGTAAGTGTTGTGAATGTGTGCCCCTAGTCTTTTTTAAAATAAGGTTTTGGCATTTCATGATTATTTATAAGGTATCCCATTTACTGTGCAGTAATAAATTTGGGAAGAGTTATCAAAAGGTTTTTTTCTTGGATGTAGAAGCATAAGTTCCATTAAGTTTCCAAGATTTCTTAGAAAAACCTTTTGAACAGTTTTACTGTGTGTTTGATGACTCTAGCCAATCTTATGTTCAGTTCCTGAAACATGGCTGAATGTTTATCAAATAATGTTTAATCTATAACGATGCCCAGCATTGCAGTTTTAATTTGCTAAACAGTCTCAGAGCCTGAGTTAGCAGGTGATGTAGCAGTGTTTGTTAACTCATCCCATTCAGATAGATCCTCAGGGAATCCAAATGTACCCTTTCTAGAACTCAGTGCCTTGTTAAGGGTGTTAGGGTGTTGGCAAGTCAGGCATGTGCCTGTTTATATTTTGGTAAACAAGACATTGTGGTCGGGTAGTGTTTTGTATATTGTGCTATAAAAAACAGACTTTATTTTCAGCTTGCTCAGCCATTCTAAAATCACTAGAATTAGATCTTGTTCTTGCTAGATTATCTATATAACCAAAATTGGTTGGGAAAATTAGTTGGCAGGATCAAGATATTACTTGAAGAGTACTCAGAATAATCAGACTAGTAATTCACAAGATTTCTTTCTTGGATAAACATATTTTAGCTGTATATGCACTAAGTGCATAGGGTCTACACAAGTCTATTTCATTAATATATAATACTTGAGTCATACTCAGTGTAAAAAAATTATTTTTTTTTACCTAAAAACATTTTTTAGTTTTAAAGAGTCATCACTTTCCTAAAACATCCTCGGAAGCCACTGCTGATGAGCTCCTGTGTAAAGAAAGTTCTGTCATCCAAAGTAAGGGCTTCAGAAACAGGAGAAAAAGTGTTAAAGGAAATGGACAAGAAAACTGCACCTTGGTAACTGTTTTTTCCCATTTTGTTTTTGTGGATTGTTTAAAATATATCTGGAATGTGTATCCATGCATATGTGTAAAAGAATGAAGTAGGAGATTCTGGGTTCAGAGAGATTCAGTAGGGTGGGTTCAGTAGGAGATTCTGGATCTCAGATTGCTCTTTGACTCGAGTAATCTTCTGGACAAGGACATCTATATATTTTTGTCTTCCTAACTTATTTGAAAAAGATGTTTGACCTGAATTTAATGACCTGAACGTGTACATAATATTGCCATAATACAGTCTGTTACTGAAACTAGGATTGAAAACCTGTTTCACCTGCTTGTTTCATGAGGCTGCCTAACTATTTGTAGGGGTTTTGCCTTTTTAGGGGTAAGATCATAACTATGTCTTAGGATTCCTAAGGCATTACCCAGCTTGGGGTAATTGCTGTGTGTCTGACTCTCCATGGCATGTTGTTTCTGTTTTCATCTGCTTAATGCTGAATAGACTGTTAGACAAAACAGAATGTAAGATCAAACTTGCAATGATTTGATCTGTTAAGTGTATGACACATTGTTTCTATTGACACATTTCATTACTGATATCAATATGATAAATGATTTGCACTGTATTGTGCATAAAAGCTACCAATGCATATGAACTAAGTATTTATATCAGCCCCCTGTTAAAGTTTAGATAGCTATGTTTCTTTTAATACCCTACTGTTATAAGTAACTATTGTTTTCTATTTTCCTGTCAGCAGGAAGCTAGTGTGAATATTCAGCTTACAGATACCAAAATGTGTCACCCAAGAAACAAACCCCAGAAATGTGGCTCTCAAAAGGGTATTTATATGGAGTTTGGTAAGATCTGTTGTAAATCCACACTAATTGATCTTATGTACAGTGCTTGCAAAGTAATGAAAGGTGATTATGTTCAAAGTCTTTATAAACACTAGTTTCTCCTCAACACCCAAAAGGACAACAAAGGGACAAATAATGGACAATTCCAAGTTGGTAAATCAAAAGGGATTTTTACTTAATTTATTATATCGTGGTGAATAATGCTGTTGTAGTGAACCCTTAAGCCCTGGTGTACAAGATCCAGAGAAGATGTTTACAGATGTGCAAAAAACTATAGCTGTTATAGCTAAAGGTAGCTACTGTTTTCTGAACAATACTAAGCCTTGTCACCAATGCTTGAGATGAGAATGAAATCTATTTGAGAAATGAGTATTTTATTGCTATCTATCCTACCTTTTCAGAATTTTATTTTATCTGGTGTTGACTGCTATGAGAAACAAGACAAATGAAATGCATAGCTTATTTTTTTATGCTGTTCTTTCAAGGAAGGAATTGCTGCTTTTAACAAGTAGGGTTTGTTTCCTTGCTTTTTTCCTTATTTTGTCTGCCAGGATCAAAGAATCTGTGACAGACACTTGGAATATATTTCTCTGACTTCCAGTTCAAAATGCTAAATACTAGTAGCTGTTTCGTGTATAAACTTAGAAATTAGAAACTAACTTTTAGCTAATTAACTCTTACTTAGCAGTCTGTCACCAGTCACTGTATTTAAACACAATTTTATGCTGGAGCCATGTAGATAGTTATACATAAAAATCATTATAATTAGGTAAAATACTTCACAATTGAACTTGATTTCATCTGCTAAAAGTTGAAAGCATCTAGAAAGGACTAGGCATGTATGTGATGATAAGCACTGAATCTGGCAAGTCACCTTTCTCTGAATCATTCCAACCAGAGTAACAGCTGATTTGTTTTCAGGCTCTGAATCATCTGAAGAGTTTTTTAAACAGGAAAGCAAAACTGGGTAAGTAAAGGTGATTAAGGAATTAATATTTTTCTAAAGATAGTAGTTCAATGTTCTCATTTCCTATGTTCTAGTTTCTTAGGACTGATATAATTCTTAAGCTGACAAATGATTTTCAACTTTGAGGGCATATGGGTAGAATGCGTAGCTGAATTCCAACAGTTTGCCGTATTGTACACTTTCAAACTGTTTTGTTGCTTGCACAGATTTTCCATAGAAAAGCAGGTAGTTTGCTTTAGAAAGTAAATATTGAATTCAGGATTGCGAGAGAGGATCTTTTAAAGAAATAGCCTGACACTCTGAAGGGATCTAGTTGTGGTCAGTGTCAGTCATGCAGCTTGACTTCTCCAGAAACTATTTCAGAGAGCCAAAAGGGAAAAATTAATGTCATCTTCTGTTCAGTCTGTTGTGGTTTTATCTGTAATGAAAGTAGATTTCCTTTCCCAACAGGTTTGAAGACAAAGGAGCAGTTCAGATTTCTTCTCAAGTGAGGCTAGAAGAACTTGAGAGTGCTGGGAAAGGGAATGAAAATTCTTGCAATGCACAGCCTGACAAGCTGTATGCCAAAGAAATAACACTACCAAATGTCATAGGTGTGTTGTTGTTTTGGTGACAAAGATGATTAAGCTTGAAAGAGACCACAAGTTAACACTTTTATTTCACCTGATTGTGTATATATACATCTATATGCTTGCAGTGTTGTATAATGTAGTTCTGTTGATGCCTACAGCTGGTGACAGTATAATACAAGACTATTCCTGTAGACTAGGTACTTAAAATGTTGGTGTTCTATGCACAGGAACAGAAAGGAAAATTAAGTGACTTGATCAAAGTACAAAACTTAATCTATTCTGCATGAGCCATATTATACCTTATAGTACAAATGGAGAGCACTGGCTGGTAATACATGTAAGAAATTAGAAGAACATGTAATATGATCTTTCTACCTTTCTCTAGAGGGAGATTTGTGCAGTGTAATATTCTGGTTTGGGGGAAATAAGAACAGTTCTTTTAAAACAAAGTAGCCATTAAGCCTGTTCTTGTGCTTGTGTGTGTAAAATAGAGCTTAATAATTTATAATACCTATAAATCTAACAGGTGAAAGTGACTTCTCAAAGGAAGACTTGAGCGAGAAAAGCCCCCAGAGCATCACTGAATGTGCCAAACCTGACCAAGTGAATGTGACTGAATGCCAGAGTTCTCCTTTAAATGTTCTTGCTGTAGACCTGCTCCCAGAGCAGTGTGACAGAATAGATGATGCCAGTCCCACACTGCATGGGGACACATCATTCTTCAAGAACTCAGAAGAAATGGGTGAAAAGCAAACCCAGTGCAACAGTAAAAACCAGGAGTTTGATTCAGAAGATAGCTCAGAGAGCAGGCTGGATAAAAACAAGGAAATGGATACTGATGTACAAAGTGTGGAAGCTGTAGAGGTATATGAACCTGAGAATGACTCTTTCCATGACAAAGAACTTCCTCTGGAGAAGCTCCTTCAGCCAGAGACACTTCACTCTGGCACTCTGAATAAAGTCTCCAAGAAGAGACTGAAGCGGAGCATTCAGAAAGTCAATGAATGGTTTTCAAAAAGCAATGAGATTTTGTCTTCCAGTTCTTCCCTGGATGAATCTGCTGTATCAGCTGATGTTTCAGGTGAAGGAGATCTGTGTTTATCAGATAAAGAGTCCTGTATTTCAGAAAAGACTGACCCTATGGTAGATTCCATGGAAATTGCAGCAGTTGAAGGAAACAAGAGGTGGTCAAAACAAACAGCAGATGACATCAAAGACAAAATATTTGGAAAAACATATAGGAGAGAGAGGAAATCAAATCCCCCTTCTACCTTAAAAGACATTTTACCTGCTACAAGAAAGGAAGATGTGGCTGCTGGTAAGTGCCTGAATAATTTCAGCAAAGACAGACTCAAACGAAAAAGGAAGACTGCCTGTGTCCTGCAGCCTGAGGATTTCATCAAGAAAAAAGATACAGAAGAGGCAGATGGGGGCCCTCAAAGTGTTAATTGCTGCCTTGGAGATGCTGAAAAGAAAAGATGTGATGAAAGTGTTGCTGTTAATGAGAGTCACCTCTCTCAGAATAGAGCAAATAATACACTAACAGAACTTGAGGAAGGAGGAGGATCCACATGGAAGAAATCTACTGAGAAGGTCACTAGCAAGCTCTGTGATGGGGAACTAGAAATGAATAACTGTGATCAGAAAAGCACCAAAAAAAGAAGTTCTGCAGCAAAAAGATGCAGGCATTCTAGTAGAACTATGTGTGCTCTGCAGTTAGTAGTGGATAGAAGCTCTGTTTTCCCTGATCCAGCTGAGCCACAGATTGACAGCTATCCAAGCAGCGGAGAGCCCAGGAAAGCTGATCGTGAGCAAAAGCAAGTCAGGCGCAGCAGAAGGCTTCAGTTACTTTCTGAAGAAATGACAAAAGAAACAAGAAAAGGAGAAAAAGGAGCAAGAAAGAGTAACAGTGATCATGGAAGGTTCATCTCTGGAGACCAAAGGAATGTGGCAACTGACTCTGCTGAATGCAAAGACCTGTGTGAGCCTCAGGACACGTTGAGTTACAAGCCAGCCACTAATTTGAAGGGAGGTGATCTGGAAGCAAATGAAATGCAGGTTGGTCTAAAGAATTTATCTGACACTGCAGAAACTGGAAGAAGTCTGTTCAGTCCTTCATGTCAGCCTTCAAACTGTGGTTCTACTGCACCTCATACAAGTTCTCAAGACAGTGAAATACAAGGTAGCCCTCTCCTCCTACAACCTCCTTCACTGTCTGCTGTGCAAACTCCTCCTCACCAGACTGAAGAGATGACTGAATCACCTACTGCCTTTCCCCAGGAGTGTGGGCGTGATTCACGAAGTGTTCCAGGAGATTTCAAAACTGACAAGTTGCCAATGGCTAAAAATGTTTTGGAATTGACTAAGGAAGCTGAAGACAGTGAATTAGACACGCAGTATCTGCGAAATATATTTAGGCATTCAAAGCGCTCATCCTTTAGCCTTTTTCAGACTCCCAGGCAGGCACGTGCAGTGGAAGGTCCTGCTTCTGAAACTTCAAATCTATCATGTGCTGCTCAGGGAGAAAATAAGCATAGCAAACAATTACAACCAGGAAGCTTGCAAGAAGAGAAGACAGCTGCTCAAAGCTTGAGCAGGGTTTCTGAGCAAGAGAAGATTAAGACCTGTGAGTCTGCCCATGTTGATCATGTGTCTTCCTTTGTCATCAACACAGGAGAACAGAGGGGTGATATTTCACAGGCTGCAGAGGAAGGGACTCTGGCAGCAGCGAGAACAGGGACTGCTCAGACTGAGGACAAATCCAGATTGCTACAGGAAGAGCAGGGCAATGAAAAGCCAGTGTCAGCTGAGATAGGGATAGAAAGTGAGTTGAGACAGAATCCCATCAAAAGTAATAGAAGCCAAAGTGATCAGAGTAACACAGAGAAGCATGATTCCAAAGAAATGGATTTAAACACAGGCCAGGAAATAGGCTTCAGTTCAGAAAGCAATCAAGCAGGAAAGACTGAAGCTATTGATTGCAAAGGACCAATTCTACATTTTCAATCCAGATCAATGTGTCCTGCAACTTGTCAGCAAAGCCCTGCTGAATTCAGCTGTAAAGTCACTAGGACAAAAAGCAGCAAAAGAGAAAGAAAATGTGTAAAGGGGAATGAAGAACAAGCAGCCCAGACTGTTAGCACAGCAGTGCCTGAGTGTTTAGCTGCAGAGGCTCTGGAAGAACGTCTTAGAGGGAACAGTGATCTTACAGGTTTGTCTGAAACCCCTGACGGCTTACTGTGCTCTGATACTGATACTGAAGAGAACACCAGCTTATGTGAAACTGATAGGAAAGAGCAATCTGCAGTGTTTGTAAAAAGTGACAGTGCCCTGGGAAAAGAACTGCACAATAGAAGTGCAGGTTCTAAGCCAAGATCTCAAGGTATTCACAAGTCTCGAAGACGAGTGCAGAAGCTGCCATCTTCAGATGAAGAGTCCTGCGAGGACGAAGACTTGCCATGCTTTCAGACATTAATCTTCAGCAAATCAGCAAGCACACCTTTGCAAACTGATAAACAAATGACATCTGTGGTAGAGTCTCCAGTGGTAGAGTGTCCAGTGAGTCCCAACATGTTGCCTCACAGTGTGAGTAACGATGACAATATTGTGCAGAAAGTGCCTGAAGCTGCCCTAAGTCACGTGTGTGTTTCACCAAGCCAGGAGTCAGAATGCTCTGTCAACTTATTTTCTTCCCAGTCCAACATGTCTGAAGAATCAGCTAATGGAGCACAAGAGCTGAGGAAACATTTACCAGAAGCTCATGTATCCAACCAAATGAGCAGTGTGAATGACAGTAAAGAAACTTTCCAAAATTGTAACGGAGGGCTGAAGAGAACCGAAGATGAATGCCAAGAAGACCCAGACATGGGAGCAAACCTAGGTACAAACCAAGATTTTTCTCTCTGCAGCTGTGTTTATATAATGTCCTTACACCAAGGTTTTTGGTGTTTGCATGGGAACTTTGTTCTGTGTTTATGGGGTGCTTGTTCTTCTAGAGGAATGCATCTACCTTAAACAATCAAACAAAAAACCCTCAGTGGTTTATTTCCTGAAAATTATGTTCTTCCAGTGTTCTTTGTTCAGAGCACAAATGAACAGACTGGGCATTAGAGACTGATTGTCTAATAGGAATTCATTTTTGAGGGAAGTGCTAGTTCTCCTACTGCAATGTGATACTTGCATCAACAGCAAAATTTCACAGCCTATCCAAGCTTTTTCCCCAGATGAAATGTTTGTTGAAATTGGTGGTAGGATTTTGTAGTGAATATTTTGACCTTTTTATGGCCTTTGTAAATGTTTAGGACTCTTTTCATCACTGTTGAAACACTGAATTCTGTTTACTTGGTCATGTGTGTGACATGGTATTCTTTGAAATGTTCACTTAAAGTATATCTGTCCTTGTAACTTCAACATTTTCAAAACTTGTCACTTATAGTTATTAAGTGTTATAGTTATTAATTCTCTAAAAATTCTTCGTGGTAAGAGATTATGGATAATGTTGATTGGTTTGTTGTTGTTTGGTGGGGTTTTTTCTTTAACCCAGGTTTTCTTTTTTTCCACCTTCTTCAAGGTGAAGCATCTGGATACGACAGTGAAATAAGTATTGTAGAAGATTCATGTGGACCTTTCTCTCAGGGTGAAATCCTCACTACACAGGTGAGTTTATGCACTAAATACTAGATAGGAGATAAGCAAGCACATGAAAGCTGTGAAGTCAATACAGTGGAGGACTTCTTTCATCATAATTCTTTGTTGCTAAATTACTTCCAAAAGCATAATTAATGAAGAACTGTAGAGTTGCTTCTGTGCCATTATTTGTCCAACTTTGCCTTGCCTGGTGACCTTACCCTGCAACAGCCACAGCTTGTAATGTGGTATTGGTCACAGGGTTTAATTGTGGGAGATGCTAATTAATGCATCTCCAGACTTGGCCAGTGCTGGAAATGTCAGCTCCCTCTATTTAAAAGCTTTAATGATAGGAATGTATAAGGATTTGGTGATAAGGATTAGATTTGTTACAGTAGATATTTAGAAGCACGGAGACTTGTCTTCTATGTGTAAAGATTAAATCAAATAACTCCATATTAGAATATTATAGATACAAGTCACAACAGGCAGTGTCTAATGAAAGGGTGTCTAGCAGTGTATTTTTTGTCCACTGTTAATATCCTGAATGCTGCTCAGTGGCCTGACTTTATGTATTGGGTGATTTGGGGTGGGGTTTCAGTTGAGGGTTAGGAGCTTGGGGTTTTTTGTTTTGCTTTAGGGTTTTGGGGGTTTTTTTTGTCCTATGTGACTTTAAGGTAAGTCTTATGCCAAATCTCTCTTCAGCATTATCAGCCCTATGGGCTTTATGTATGTCAAAGAAAAGTGAATTTAATTTTTATGCCTTATGGGTGCTTCTCTTTACAGCATCAGTGTAAAATGTAGTCAGCTGGCAGGGAATTGCTACCTAACGTATCTTCATGGATGGAGATACTGAGATGTGCCTGGGCTGAATGGATTAATGGCAGTATGTTTGGGGAATTTTGGGTTGTGGTGTGGTGATGGTTTTCTGTTTGTTTGGGGCTTCTTTATGGGTTCAGTAACAAAGAGGCTCCACACGGTGCCAGTGCTGGAGCTACAAATGGAATATTCAGTTCTGTGGAAATTGCTTCATCATGTAAGGTGAAGGGTTTGGGTTTTTAAAAAGGTCCTTTGAAAGCTTGAGCTATTCTTATGAGGACCTGCCTATGGCATGTTTTTAATCATGTGATTTTTGAGGGGGAACATAAGGAAGAATATTATGAAATATTTTAGTCCTTTAAATGGTCTTTGGGGCTTTTAGTAATGGTGGAAAATGAAGACTCAATTTAAAATTTAATAATGAATATCATGTATTGAACTACTAATGCAGTTTGGACAAAATTACTTTTAAACAAATTTGTGCAGGAGCTGGGTTGTTTTCTTTTCTGATTGATTAAACTCTGAGACATCTAAACTGAAATAACGTAACTGGCAAAATGAGTGTGTGGTTGTTTGGATGGTTTTGCTTCTGATGTGGGGTGTGTGCACTGTTTGTTCCAGTAAAAGCACCATAGTCACCCTTTGAACACGTGGTAAAAACTAATTCAAAACTTTTGCTATTTCAGATTTTCAAGTGTTAAAGAAATTCATCCTGAGTTTGCTAATGTTGGCATTCCTGTGTCTCCTTTGCAGCAAAAGAATGCTATGCAAAATAGCCTGAAAAAGCTTCAGCAAGAAATGGCTGCGCTTGAAGCAGTGCTAAAGCAGCAGGGAAGTGAGAACTGTGAAGTTTTACCTGTCCACAGGGAACTGCCACATGCTGGTCCTGAAGGAACATTTGAAATGGATCAAATGAGAGAAGAAAAAAGGTCAATGGTTTTCTTTGGAGTTTGGGGGTTTTTATGTTTATTTCCAAATTTTTATTTAAAAAACAATCTTAAAATATCACTGAGCTTCTGAGAACTTACAGTAGTTTCACTGTTGGTACATTTTTCTGATACTTAGAGCAAAAAAAGGTATTAAAATCAATTTCCCTCTCTCAAGGTCTCCAGAATTGTTGCTTCTGTCTTCTAAATCCTCTTTAACAAAGAGATCAGATCTGGAGAAAGGCCTTGAGTGTGACAGTGTTCTAAAGAGTGAAACTCCCTCTGGAAAGACAAAACCTCTGCAGGAAGCAGTGCAAGAATACAGGCAGTGTCAGCTTGAAGCAGGTAACATTTAAGAGAAATCCAGTGCATTTTTATTTCTGGTGGTTTTCTCCTGTTCTTTTCATGTTTTTATACATCAGCAAGGTACAACTTTTTCCTGTAAATCAAGGTTTTTAATTATATGTTCCTGGTCATTTTAAAAAGGTGTTCCTGCTTTGTTTGGTAGCCCAGCTGTATGGCTGCCCATCAAATGCAGTGTGACAGCATTTTGACAGTAATAGAAGTTTTTCTGTCTCACTTCTAAATTCAGATGCTTCGACACATACACTGCTAACAGTTCCACAGGTATTCTAGTGTCTTGCCAATAGGTCAGGAAAAAGTAATGATAGAGGCAGAGATGAAGTAATAAACACATAAGGAGAGGAAGTAACTGCAGAATTTAAACCTAAAAGAGAGAGCAACAGCCTTCTACCATGACTACAAGAAAGAGATGCAGTTTTCTCAAGGAGTAATTTCTCTTTTCTTTCAGAAAACGCAGAGGAGCAGAAATCTGGGACCAGGCAAAACAGTGCATCTCTCTCATCAGATCTTTTTGGAAATGTGACCCAGAGTCCAGATAACTCTTCCTCCTCTATAAGGCTTTTTACCCCTCAAACTGCAGAAGCCATAGATGGGCCTGTCATAGCTGAGGACTCTGATAAAAGCTGTGGCCCAGGACACAAATTGAAGAGAAGTGTTTGTTTTCCTGCACCTGTTCTGCACAATGCAACTGGGAAAGAAAATGCTGCAAGTCCAGTTGTGACTAAGAGGAAAGAAATGTCAATTGTGGCATCAGGTCTGAATCACAGCGAGCATGTAAGTAAACTTCAGAATTTTGAGATCACTAGTTCATGATTCCTGGTTACCACTATAGTCCTCAACAGAGAGATCTCTAAGTATAATAAAACTAATCTTGTAGGAATTGCAGGTGAGTTATGCAGCAACTTAAGTCAAGCTTTATCACCCCTAAGCCTGTGAGAATGCTGCCTGTAATGGCACTGTTAAGCTTAGTGAAGTTTGAACTTTTTAAATGATCCCTGATGTCTGGGGAAAAAACACATGATTCCAAAGCCAGAGGATTTCTAGAAAGGCGAGGGGCTGGGGAGGGGCTGTGTGGGTGTTTGGTTCAGTTTGTGTTCCCAGGTGATGCTGCTTCACCCAAATTCTGATCCGTAGTGAGCATTTCTGTAGGTAATAATTCTGAGTTGCTAATAAACCTGGTTTTGCACTCAACTTCCAGAAGGATTTGGCTTTTGGGTTATAAAATACACACCAAGAGCTCTGCTTTACTTTAGTTTGTTGAATGGTGCCAAGCCTGACCTAAGGAAATGTACATTCTGTGTGCCAACACATAAAACTGTTACTTGAAAGCAACTATCCTGTTATATTATGCTCCTACAAACTGGGGCTGATGGGGGGTTTAGAACTGTTGCTAACTATTAATTTTCTCAACTGCTTTTCAGTTGGTGGTCCAGAAGTTTGTGAAAAAAACTCAGAGCACTTTATCTAATCACATTACTGAAGGAACAACCCATGTCATAATGAAAACAGGTTTGTTGGGAGCTGGGGGACCAAATCCTGTATTGACAGACCATGTAGGATTTTACCTTTAGTCTAACCAACAAGCAGACAGGTCAGCAATAAATTTCAGTAAGTTTGAGATAAAGGTATTGATTTGTTTTCTCTGCTGTAAGTTTTTTGTTTTAAGCTTGTGAATCTTTCTATTTCACAGAATCAATGTGAGGGCATGTTTTTCCTTGTGTAATTCAAGGTTAATGTTACTTGATATTTGTTTCTCCAGCTGCTTGGTCACAATTTCCAGGTGTTTACAGCACACTAGTGTGAAGTAGTTCAGAACCAACCAAAAGAAAACAAAGATAGTTCCCAAAGAAATCAGACTTTTTCTTGCCTCTTATCTTTATTGAATAATTTTAAAAAGGACTCACAAGTGGCACATGTGATTCGTTTCTGCTCATTTCCTTCAGTTTAGTAGGATCACGACCTTGGATTGTTGGAACCTTTGTATAGTTTTGATACTTTGCTGCTGCACTTGGCAAAAAATGTTTGCTTTTACATACAGATAACCTGACCTGTGGTTTTTTGCTAATGGCAAAACTAAAAGAGCTCTTACTCTTGTTTGCTCTGCAGATGAGGAGCTGGTGTGTGAACGGACTCTGAAGTACTTCCTGGGCATTGCAGGAAGAAAATGGGTAGTTAGTTATCAGTGTATGTGTGACTTGTTTTGGGGTTAAATGGTCTTTGCCCTTCTACCATGAATGCAGTTTTCTAAATACTTTAAAAGAAATTAAAATTTAAAAAACACCAACAGCAATATCAAGCATCTTACTCTTGTGAATACTTTTTCTGCTTTCAGATAGCCACACTGGATTGCTCCCCACTGTGGCAAAAGCCTTTTGTCCTTCTTAATTTAAATCTTTGCGAAGCATGGCATCAATTAGTGTAAAATTAGTATTCTTTATAAAAGGTAAAAAAGTTCTTTAAGTTCTTTCAGTGTTATACTGTACTCCTTTAGTACAAATACCTTCAATTTAATATAGCAATGAAGTCAGACTACTGGTAGTGGAAGAACCATTGTGCTGGGTAAAATGACTTTTCTTGTTCTGATCTTTTTATTTAGGGATAATTCAGTCTTTTAAAGAAGGAAGGATATTGGATGAGGTAGGTCTTTTATCTTGAGTGAACTGTCAGATGGTTAAGTAATGGTTAAGTTAACATGATGGACTTATCAGTTACCTCAGATATTGTCTACACATTTAATATGGAATTTTAGCTCTGAAACCTGGGATTCTAATTTTACCAAATGCTAGGACCAAAAGCCACACTTAGGCTGTATGAGTTCATTGGCATTGAAGATATTATTTTTTTAACAGGTTATAATGTATTTTTTGAGTATTCCTACTGATATTAATAGATTATAGCATAGAGAAAAAGATCTATTCTTTGCTTAAGATAATTTCTATCAAATAAGACTTTACTGATAAGACAATTACAGTCATGGAGTGTGCTGCTTCTTTTATTTAGTTTGCTAGACTGCTGTATAGTTTGACTATAATTTATTTCTTTAAAAATGGCCTGATGCTGCAGAGGTTTCATTACTCCAGCATTTCTTTTGCAAAGCCTTTTAATTTGTATTCACTCACGGATTTTCAGTTCTGAAATCTGACATCTTCCTGTTTTGATGCAGAACTTTGATAGGAAACTATTCTCAGTCTCTAACTTCTGGTTCCTTGCTGTTGTTATGTTCCAGGAGAACTTTGAAGTTCGAGGAGATGTAATCAATGGGCGAAACCATCAGGGTCCCAGGAGGGCCAGACAGGCTCAGACTGAAAAGGTACAAGCACATCAGGGATGCAAACTCTGTCCTGCTCTGACTGTTTCAGATGTGTGGCTGTGCTGGCTGAGTATCTGGAACTTCTTCCAATTTCTCTGCTCTTCTGAATACACAGAGTTGTACAAATTAAGCATTTTTATACGTGGAAGGTGAGCTCTGTCAGCAGCAGAGCAGATACTCTGAAGTGACTCACTAAGCTTGGAGTGAATGCCAACTTTTTATAACGTAGCCTTAGTGGTCTTTAATATTCTTTTGGTTTGTAGGTTACAAAGAGCTTTGGATATGCTTTGTGAAACAGTGATAACTTGATAACAAGCCCTGGAAGTGCAATGAAAACAGCATATTAAGCATTGTCCTTTAAAAACCCCACATGAACTTTAACATCTTCCTTGCTTTTCAGATCTTTAAAGACTTTGAGATCTGTTGCTATGGACCTTTCACTGACATGACTACAGGTGTGTCATTTTAGCAGAACTGGATGAATGGTTAACATAAAAAGTATTTGGAGCTGTGCATTCACCAGAATTTTACATTTGACCTCTTCTTGGATAATTTTTTACCTCTTTTCCTCTGGAACCTTTAAAATACCTACATGGGGTAAAGTGTAGGTAAAGAACTTTATCCAGTTGTATCTCCAAATGGAGTGGAAAGGGTGTTCTCTTCTCTGGATGTCCTCAGACAACCCCCTGGCAATTTTGCATTTCAAACTAGGCCTTTTATCTAGTTTCTCTCTGATTCTCTGGTGCTGAAGGAAAACCATTAATGTCATGCTGTCTGGTAGTTGTGATCCATGCTCTTGAACATCATATTTGAGCATTTTTTCTTCTTAGTAAACAGTTCCTAAGTATCCTTTTTCTAGCAGTTGACATATCCTTATCGTAGCCTCCTGTCCATAGGAGAAGGTGTTAGAAGTGAAACATGACAAAGCTAGAAATTAATGTTCAAAGAAAAAGCTGTTCAGGAGAGCTTCATTTTTTACTTTTAAGATTTAATCAAGTATGTTACATGTTTTGAAAATTTAAGCTATAATTTTCCTACTTGAAATATTTGTACCTGACTTCCCATTTTTGTGGCTTATTCAGCAGGTACTTTCTGATTTGTGCAATATAACTGTTTTTGACTGGGTGAAATATGCTCACATCTCTTGACATTTACAGTAATTGCTGCAAAGGATGCAGTGCTTTCACCTGCTGCAGTGATCCTCAATTGTGGCTCTTATACTTGAGAGACTTAATCTTCTTCACTACTAATTCAACAAATTGGTGGAAATTAAGTACTTTGGCTACTTTTGTTAATGAGAGATAATCACAGTTCTAACTTCTGACTTTTAATTTTCATTTCATGTCTTGCATCCTTATGATGAGAGGAAATAAATTGTGACTTTAAGTTTTGGGCACGTGTTCCATTGCTTTTTTAGGGTTTTGTTTTGTGCAGACCTGACATGGGGGTGAGGGAGGGGGGAGCTGATGTTCCCTTGCAGGCTTGGAAGTGAACGGACTTATTTTCTACCAAGGCTGACATCTCTTTCAAATTATGGTGGTTTGTGAATTGGAACAAACACAGGAGGGCTTAGGGAATGGTGTCAGCTTCAATGTGATATCAAACACTGAAGTAACTGACTGCTCATCTGATTTCTTCAGAACATCTGGAGTGGATGGTGGAGCTCTGTGGTGCCTCTGTGGTGAAGCAGCCTGACCTGTTCACGCACACAGCAGTAAGTGTTGATGAATGTTGCCCTCCCAGAGTTTGGAGAGCTGTCTGCACAGCCTGGCAGTGTCCCTTGGTTCTAGGCCTGGCCAGCCTTCATTAGAAGACAGGCTCCTTGTAGTGGAGAAATGATTGATGTTGGCCAGATAACCAATTTGTCTTGCAATTAGCACTGAGCCTCCCTTTCCAGCAGGAAAAGCCTTTTAGTGCCTGAATGTAGGCACAGAATTTCTGGAGAGAAATCACTGAAGGATCTTAGGAACTAATGTGTTTCTCCTTCTACTACTTCCTAAATTCCTCTCTGAAGCGATGCTTTGAAGCAGAGTTAGCCTAGTTATTGCTCTCTGTAGATAGATATGAGAATGGGAATGATGTTAAGGACAGACAACAATAGCATTTTTATTTTTTAATCTTAAATTCCTAGAATTCTACTGCTGTTGTGGTGGTGCAGCCAGATGCTTGGAAGGAAAACGTGGATTATACAGGTAAAGCAACCCTGTCATGAGCTGCTTTCTGGTACACACTGAGTGTCCTTATCACATTTGTCCTTTTAATAGCTAAAGATCAGAGGTTTGTAGAGGAATCAAAATTCTACTGCATCTGGAGAAGGAAGCATGTCTTGAAAGAAGAACCTAGAAGGATGAAGTATATTGTCTAAAGAGCCAGCAATAGTCTTAAAAGCTACTCTGGCAGATGAAAGCTATTGCCTCAGTTCTCCTCTGTGTATCATCAGCTTTACAGAAACTTTTCTAATTGAATAGTTTTTAAAAGGTGGGGAAAGGTGTCCTTTGAGGACTAGTAAGATCTAGGAGAGAGCCTCAGATGGAACACAATTCCCTTGGTCTGGAAAAGTTGTGTTAAAAAGCCGTAACAGATACAGTTTTGCATTTTTTTCTTTTTAAGCAAAATGCTTGGGAGAATCCTTGAGACTTTGGAAGTGCAAGTGTTCCAGACTGACTCAGAGATAGTGGGGTTCTGCAATGGGTGGGAGCTAGTTAGTCTACAGTGATGTCCAACAAAACAGTGGAGCAGGATGATGATGATGTAAAAAAACCCCAGCTGTTTCCATGGCACTGGAAAAATGTGACAATAAAAAGGTCCTGGAATGAGGAAGAACTGAAAGCACTTCAGTAATTTTCTCTTGCTTCTGTCTTAATGAGACTCATTGCTTGTGACATACTCAGTGTGTCTGGGCAGACAGGAACCGAAGCTCTGTCACTGAGATCTTAAATTAGAAGATAACCACTGCAGTCTTTGCTTTTAGTGTTGATGTTGTGTTCACTGCTGCCTGCTTGGCCAGCTGCCAAAAGCAGCAGTGTTACCTGCCTTGCCAAAGGGAGTGGTAGTGCCACATCCCTGGTTTTAGCCTCTGGTTTTTATCAAGGCTTTTTAAATGTCACGGGTAAAGCAAACAGCTTGTTCTGAAAGACCTCAGTAGACTCACCTCCAGCTTGTTTGGACTCCTTGATAACAGCTGTATCATTTGTGTCTTTGTCCTGCAGCAATCCACCAGCAGCACAACGTTGCCGTGGTGACTCGGGAATGGGTCCTGGACAGCGTGGCTTGCTATGAGTGCCAGGAGTTCAGTGCTTACCTCATGTCCTAAGGATCAACAGCAGTTCTTATTAATAAAATTACTTAACATCACCATCTGAAGATGGAATTACCCACTGTTCTTTAAAGCTTTACATTAACTTAAAGAACTGTGAAATTAAGAGATGTTAAACAAATTTTAAAAGTTAGAAAATGTAGCATATGGCCTCCTCAGAAATGGCGATTTATTATTTGCTGCTGCAGCCAGTTCCTGTTGAGTTACTTGAGGACATGTTGGAGACAGTCATTTAAAAGACAAATATTGGGCTCAGGGCTTGAATTAAAACATACCTGCACTCTGGAGTAACCTTCATATTTTCATTTTGCTTAAATACAAACCCTGAATACTATTTTGTGATTATTAATGCATCAGCCTTGGCCACTGATGGATTGTGGTGGTGTTAAAAACTCCACAACAGGAAAGCTGTATGTATATCAAAGTGCCAACTTGCCCTAACCAGAAACACTATCCCCAGGTGTGGTCCCCAGAAAGCCAATGATTGAGTCCAACAGAAGGCAAATCTTAAAACCAGGAACCTGTACCAGTGTTGTGAGTCTGATTTCTGACAGGTATGTGTAGCACTGTGAAAGGACAATGAATAGATGCATTTTAGTATCCTGGTGACCCATCCTAAGCCCAATAAGAATCTGCTTCTAATAGTCCCTGCTTGCAAAATGAGGCTGCAAAGAAATTGTTTTTTTATGAAAGAAAATATCTTGCTTGTTTCTGTTGCCAAGCAATTCAACTTCATACCTAATTTTGTACTTTGAGAGCAGAAAGAGAGTCTGGTCTCATGAACTGGTTGCTTAAAAAGTGTAGCTACGTTCAGAAAATTGTGTTGTGATAAGATGCTGCTGTCTTGGAAAGTTTAAGAAAGTATGTTTATATATATTTGAACAAAGGAAATAAAATTATTTTGGCAAGTATTTTACCTAATTGTTTGGCTTTTCTTATGTGAACCAGTCCCTCAGTCTCTGCATTGAGGCATATGTGAAAAAATACCTAAGCCCAACCTCCTGAAATGGGGAAGGAAGTGGAGACTGACTAAAAAAAGAGAAAGTAAAAAATGTAAACGAGAATTTCAGAGATGCAATCAGCATGGCAATTGCTATCAACCTGAGAAGTGAATGTGTTATCAACTGCCTTGCAGCTGCCAAGTGCGGGTAGGCTGATCAAGCATTGCTGCTGGCAGTGTGAGTGCTGGAAGCACTTGCTCAGCTGCCACACGCTGCTGTTTCCTTCTGTGTGACAATATTCCATAACTACCAGGCTCTTCAACACAGTCTCACTGTCAGCCTGATGCTCCTCTTATCTCTACAGCCCATGCTGGCAGTGGGTATTTTATAATCTACATTTTATTTTATAATCTACATTTCAATGGATAGCTGGAGGCAACAACTAAATACTGCCTGTTAGATGCAAGGAAAAGGCCAAGCAAAACTGTTTTGCTTTGGCCACTGTGAAATTGTCCCCCAGATCTTGATGCAGAGGCTCCTTCTATCAGCTCAGGTTCTAGCTCCAGCTGGATAATTGTCTGCAGGAATGACATCCATGGTGCTGCCATTCCTGCTTGGAGGTGACTGGATCTGGGGAAACTTTTTATAAAGTGTTACCTGTGAATGTTTGTAGTGCTCTCCATCTCGTGTAAGGTTTGAATGAAGTGAGATGATTACCAAACAGACAGCTAAAGCCAAGGAATGCTTCCAGAGGAGCAGGCAGTGTAAGGGGAGCTGAGGAGGACTTCTCTAGTCAGATTTCCAGCTTCAGGCGTAAAGCCCCAGCACGTGGAGTTTTAGAGCACTCTGGCTCATTCTGTATGTCAGGATCAAGCTCCATTTCTTCCGTTTGCTCACAGGCCAGAGCAGATTTGTGATGCTTTGCAGGGTAGGAAACCTGAGGTGAGTGCAGTTTTCAGGTGTGGCTGGGCTGCACAAAGCCCTCAGCAGCATCGGCTTCTGATCCTATTCACTGCAGGGAGGGAGGGAGGGAGGGAGGACACACAGGAAAGGTTGGTGCCTGCTGTCGCTTTGCCTGAGGCTTTGGGTTTGCAGCTCACCAGAAGCTTTTCTCGATGCAGCTGCATCAGGGTGAAATTGAAGAAAGCCGAGTTCTGCTGCTGTTTGAGGCAGTGGCTGGGGTCCAGTGCCGGGGGAACGTGGTGGGCACAGAGCTCAGATCCCCCCTTTCCTGCCACCCTCTGGGCCGTGCCCCTCTGCCTGCAGCAGCCAGCACCAGCCTGCCTCAGTGCCCGAGTTCCCAAAACTCCACCGGGGGCAGGACACTGAATTCTTTCCTGTAGCATCCCAGTTCCCACAGCCTCCCTGCAGCCCTGCCCTCAGTTCCCCTTTGGTTGTCTGGAATCCCTCCCCTGTTCCATACTCACTGGCTGGTTCCCTGTTGATCCCTCCCATGTTCCCTTTCCCTATTNCCCGGCCCACACGCCCCACAAGCAGCTGGCCTGGCAGAGCTGCTGACGGCATCCTGCTACGGTGGCAGCGCAGCCACGCTTTCCTTCCCCTTCCCTCTAAGCTGTTAATTGCTAAACTAATTTCTAAAGGAAAGGAATTTGCTACTTAGGGGCAACAAAGTGATAGGAAAGGTGTGTGCTGATGTCTTTACAAACAATTCCATGGGTGAGGGGATGGCTGTTAATGTCCCCCTATCCCCTTCAAGCCGCAGGTCTCTTACAGAGCCCGGGCAGTTTGACTCCTGACCCAGACCAGCGGGTCTGCACAAGCCTGACTTTCTGAACTTTGGGGGGAAATGACAGGCTCAAGGGGGGATAGGGGGTAGGCGGTTCGGGCAGGCTGCACCTTCCCAGCACCTCAGCCAAGGGGGAAAGGAGGAGGGGGGGAGTTTGGGATAAAAGGAGGCTGTGCCCTCCGAAACCTCGAGAGAGAAAAGCCCGCGGGTGTGTGCCCCGGTGGCCTCTCTCCCTTTATTCGAATAAAGTTGCAGGACTCCTCTGTCTCCGTTATGGACATGGACTTTTCATAGCGTGGTATTTCCGCACAAAAGTGCATCCCGAGCTAATGACAGCGAGCCCTGCACAGGGCCAGGCTGCCTTTGTCCCCCAGCCCCGGCTCTGGCACTGCTGCCGCCCTCTCTCCTTCCCCCTGGGGTGCTGGTGAGAATCCCCAGCCCCTGATCCTCGCCAGTCCGTTTTGCCTGGTGCCTGGCTGGGCCGTGCCCTTCCCTGCTGGCCTTCACTTCACCAGGCCTTCAGCTGTGCCGAGAAACAATCCCAGCTGTAGCACCAGGCAGGCTCCTCAGAAATATTTATCCTGGATCTTGTCTGCTGTAGCATCTGAGTTCTGGCACAGCCCAAAGCTTCGGAGATGTTCTGGGGCTCTGTTTCTGCCTTTTCACCAGCACAAATGAGTTGGAGCATTGCTGTGGGGCTGTCTTACCCTACCAGATACTGTTAACAAGCTGCGGGGACAGGGAGGCAGAAGCTGTCCACAACTTTTTCCCAATGTGTGTTAATTAGGCAGAACTTGTCTTGCATTCCTGTCAGCTGTGATGATGTGGAGGTCAGCAGCCTGTTCCCAGTTCAGATTGTCCTTTACATTTTGCTGCTGAGCATTGACAGAGTTCACTCACGTTACACTTGTGTTGTTGGGATGAATTTGTAATTGATTTTGCTTCGTAACTTTTGTGAAGGCTGCAGACTGAAGCAGCGGGGAGAAGCTTCTGGACTGAGGGGGTAATTAAAGAGCGAAGTAAAAATAATTTGCTAGTTAATAGCCTTTTGCCTTTGGCAATATTGAATTTTGTTGCAGGAGTCCAGTGCTTCTCAAGGGGAGTTTCTGACCTTTAAAAGGATAAACAGCAGGCTTTCTCCTGGAGCATGGTGGAGCACATCTGTATCTAAAATGTTTGAGCAGTGCCTCTGCTGCCTTTCTCCTTGCTCCTCCCGACACTGAACCATATTGCTGCTTCTCTTTTGCCCTCCTTGGTCCAGTTCCTTGCTCAGAACTCTCAAACTTGCAGCCACAGCTGCTCTACTGGAAACACCTGCAAGGCACGCTGAAGACAGATGTGCTGGAAGAATCCACATGCTAGAAATTCCAGCTGGGTTTGCCTAGCCTGAAGAAGGATAAAGCAGTAGGGGGTGGGGGATAACTGAGAATCTTTAATTCGTCTGCCAAATCATGTGAGTTTTTAATACAACCTGAACATGCAGGATGGTACCAGCACACTTTTCCCCACTCTGTATCCTGATTTGTAGGCTCAGTACACAGGGTAAAATGGTTGTGGTGGTCGTTTGCCAGGAAACACCCTTCACATCCCTAACAGGTCATGGGGAGCAGCTTCTGCTCAGGAGGAGGTGCAGGGGGGCTTGGTCTCTGTGCTGTAATGGAGAGATTTTAAACGCATCTCCTCGTCAGTATGCAATTGTAAATGAGCTGCTTCGAGGCTTGCTCTAAAAGAATATTAAAGTGGCAGATCCATTTATCATGTAGGAGGCAAAGGCAGAAAACAGCAGCTGGGATTCCCACAGCAGGCTCTCTTTCCTGCTTGGGGATTTGGTGGGGAAGCTCTTTAGGCTCCACTCCCTGCTGTGACACTTCACAGGCCATTATGGTTTGGAAAGAGACTTTAGTGCAAAAGTGCATCTCTAATCTGTTGAAACTCAACTCTCCTACCTCCATCCCTTAGAGGAGCGAGTGGGAATTCCCTGCTCATGGGGTGGATGGCAGAATTTGGGATGTGTGCTTAGTATGGCACAGAACCTCCAGAAGGGAAAGCTGGGTTCCAGCAGGGCTGCAGTGTTGTGTGGTTGGGGTCTTTCTCTACACAGCCCCGCAGTGGAGCACAGATTCGTGAGACCTCCCTGATTTGTAGGGTGCCTGAGCCGTTTCTGCCCTGGCACTGGTGCAAGCTGACTAAAGGATCAGGATGCTGGCAGGTGAGTTGTGCTGGCACTGCCCTGATTGTGAGGGTCAGCCATCCAGCAATCCCAGTAAATGGTGGGTATTAAAACACTTTACAGGTGGGATTGATCATTCTCTCCTGATTGAGGTTAGGTGTTACTGCCCCTGCTTTGTGAGTTCTGTTGTTTCTGTAGGATTGTTTTCATCTTGGGTCTGGTGTCAGTTTTATTTTGCTGATGTTGTGAATAAAAACCTTGTGCATAATCTATGATGATCCCTCTTGGTAGGAAATGCCCCTGAACTCACCCGGCTCACAGGACAGAGGGTGTGGTCTGAGCCCAAGTGGTGAAGCTGCCACCCAGCCCCTTATTAAGCCTTAGCTGAGACTGGAAAAGCACCAATTCTTGTTTGCTTGTTTATTTAATGCAAAGAGCACTTCTGCAAAGCAGTTCCCTGTTCTGCTGTGAAGCAAAGGCATTCCAAACCCATCAGGCTCTGAGCCTTTAATGTTGAGAATGCTGGTAAGATTTGGACAGCAACAGGTACTTACCTTCACAGGCACCTGAGGGAGGGCATGTTCCACAGGCTGGGGCTTATTCATGTGTCAAGTGCTGCTGGAACGTCTAATTAAAAAAAAAAAAAAGCCTTTGGGAGGTGATTTACTGTAAAGTTCAGATTTTCAGCAGAACACAAAGTCCCTTTCCCTAAAGCAGGATGTGACACAATCATACCTTCAGATCAGCAGCCAGGCTCTCTCTTCCTCACTGTTCACTACCATCCCTCCTGAATCCCTGCAGCGCTCAGCCTTTGGAGAGGTTGAAGGCCTGAATAGAATTCAAGGCAATTATCTGTCTTGACATGGGCTTTGGATGTTAGGGTGACATCCTGATGCCTTAACCCAGCTGCAGAGGAGCAATTCCAGTACTGAAGTTGTTGGAAGACAAAAGGTTGCAAGAGAAAGTCTTGATAGAATTTTTTTTTTTTTATTTATGAATTACAAGCCTGGTTATTGCAACCTTTGGTCTTACTGGATTTTTTTCTCTTCCCCTGGTCAGTACCTAATTCTTGGGTGAAAAACCCAAAAGAAAGGCTGTGCTCAGTTGGGTCAAGCTGTACAGAGAAACAGTTCTTTCCTTCTCCTTCCTGTGGGGATGGTACCCTACAGTGTGAGAGCTGGCTTCCCTGGAGCTACTGGTCAACAAAAAATTGTTGAGGTACACAGCTAATTCTCCTGCCCCTCTGGAGAGCCAGCTGTCCCAGCTCCCTGTGCTGTGCTCTCATCAGACAGGATGCAGTCACTGCACTCCCCTCGTTCACAGTCTGTTCTGTCAGGTCACGATCCAGCAGCCTGGATCAGTAAGTGAAATCTGAGATTGTGCCCAAACAACCTCTAAATTCTCTTCCCTGTGAACCAGAAAGTCCAGAAATACAAATGCTGCTTCATTACCAAAGCATTTCCATGCATGTGCCTTGCAGGCGTGTGCGGTGCAATCCCCCGTGTCCACAGGAACCTGCCGGGGGTTCCAAGCTGCCTGCTGAGGACACATCTCCAGAACAGGCTCCCAGCATCAGAGCAGTGCCCTGCCAGTGGGGGGGATTGAAGGGGTGCCATTAAACCTGCAGCAAACACAACCTGTGGAGTGCTGTGGGGAGGCTGTGTCGGGCTGGGAAGTCAGATGTGTCTCACTGTGCCGGAAAACCTTCACAAGCTGAAGGGCAAGGCAGAGATAGAAAAGCCACCAGCATGTGGCTGTGTCCTGCTAGTGACTGCTGCTAAAATGCCACGTGGGAGCCAGATAAGACCATTTCAGCTCCAGCTGGTGGTAGTGCTCAGCACGGTGCCCTCACTGCTTGGAACAAGCTCTTCTGCGCAGAGCAGGGCTCCGGCAGCCTGAGCCGTGCTGGGGCTGGCTGAGGTCTGCCAGCCACACCAAGCCCCAGGAGCCCATTTGGTGGAAAGGTGCAGAAACCCCAAAGTTAAGAATGAGCCTCTCTTGAAGCCGGCAGAGCTGCTGCCAAGATCTTTTTCAAGCATTTACCAGGCAAGATTTGACAAAGGGCAGACTGGTCCAAAGGGAATGCAGTGAATCAGGGCAGCTATTTATACTCCTGCAGGGATGCTGGGTCAGCCATTTCCCACGAGCTCTTAATTCCTTTGTTCATTTTCCCCTATTCATAAGAACCTCTCCAGAAACTTTCTTAAAAGGTGTGTGGAGGCTTTCCTCCCCTGCTTGCACTCTCACTTGTTTCTCATTCCTGCCTTGAAAGACTTTGATTCACTGAGGCTTTATTTTGGCTTAAGAAATCTCTTGCAGAAAAATCATCTGTACTGGTGAGAGAAACACCTCAAACCAGTTCAGGATTAGACAACCATAGATCAAAAGTTTATACTTTAGAGGAAGAGGAAGCCTCACCAGGAACCAAGTACTGACAGACTGTCATCATGGCTGGAACTGAGTGTGGGTGAGGGAAAACACCAAAGAATTTTCTGTAACCTGTTTCTCGCCTGGTGATTGTGATTATTTGTCATGGCAGGGAACTGGAGCCTTTCCCTGGACTGGTGCACTGTGACACATGGAATTTCAGAGGTTGATTGTGGTACAGCTGCCTTCCCAATAAACTCAGCTTTTATAGCTCATGCACCCCATCCCCTCACCCATTAGGATGCCCTTTTTCCTTGCCAGACGTTTTCTCTAGATTAGCAAATGAAGAAAACCTATTTTCTCTTGATGCAGGGAGAAAACTCAGTGCCATTCCCTATGAGGGGTGCAGACTCCAGGGCGTTCAGTGTATCATGCAGAGTTCTGTACCCATTCCTCAAGAACAGCCAAGCACAGAAATATTAATTGTAACTTTTAAATTATGAATTAATTTAAGTTTCTGTGTGATCAGTGAATTTAAGAGAGATTTGTGTGGTGAGTCCTGCAGCTAATATTTCTCTTGAGAGCTGCAGAGAAGGGGGAGAGGAGACTGAATTGTCTCTGCCCTTAGCCAAGCAACCAGCCGTGCATCTGTGCAAGTGTGTGCTGGCAATACTAATCAAAGCACTGCTGGCAGAGCCCTGCACGGAGAACTCGGGGTTATGGGAGCAGCTCATTAATTTGCTGATCACCATTGCAGTTTTCTAAAAACCACTGACCCCTTCTTAATCCTAATTTGACTCCAGCACCCAGGCTACAGGGGTTGTGGTTTCCCCTGCCCCGGTCCCACAGCAAGTGAAATGCTTTCTGCTGTTGTAAAGCAGAGCCAGGGAGCTGGGAATCTGACTGGGTGTGGGGAAACAGACACGGATTTACCCCGAGCATTTCTTTAACTCTCCACAATTAAGAAGGATTGTAACAAAAGCAGCCCCAGCCTGTGTTGCTCCTCTCACCCCGGGAGCACTGCAGGCTGCAGCAGTGTCACACCAGAGCCCAGGGGGACTCTTGTGGGGAAAGTGCTCCAAGCCCAGTCCTGCTGACTCCAACTGGGCGAGACTTTGCTGGGAAAGGGTCCCCAGGGTGCACTGCAGAGGGCTGGAGGCTGCTCTGCCATGAACATGTCCATGAACACCATAACTACAGGCAGCAGGAACGATGTTTCAGGCTCAATTACAATTTCAAAGCACCACGCTGGGCTTGTTCCACGACCTTGATATTAACAAGCACAGTCAAAAAGAAGGAGGAAATTTCATCCTTGTCTTGCACATGACTGTCTTTCCTAGCAATGGCCTTTGTGCCTCCCCTTCCCAGATTTCTGTGGGGATAAATCAAGGGCCAAGAATATATTCATGCAACACAGGCAAGAGCAAGAGACTCAGGGAGGAGGTTCTGTTCATGGAGCCTCTCCAGGCCAGGGCCTGGCATGAAGTCATCTGCCAGAAAAAAACATGTTTAATTTCCTGCATTAATATTCAGGTCCTGAAGTCCTCAGCATTTGTATTTATCCGCTCATATAAATGAAACAAGCTTTCCACAGCATGGCTGCTGACAGCACGTTCCCTCGAGGCCCTTTCTGAGAGAAGCATTTGCCATTTTGCATACATACATACATTTCAATTGATTACAATGGGTTGATTGATTAAATGAAATAAGGTGATTAATTGACAGCTGTACAAATCATCTAGGGTCGGAGTGAACACATGGAAAAGACACCTGGTTCACTTTCAGTTCAGTTTCACCTTAGATCAGTGGTTCTTTGTCATTTCTTACGTGGGGGGTTGAGCACTTGATTGGAACTGATGGAACAGAGGGAAGAATTTTATGACAGAGGCAGACACTGGGCACTGAAAAACAAAGCAGGGCCATTGCCAGGCACCCCAGTGTCTCCTCCAGACTGAACTGGGCAGGCCTGCCTGACATTCTCCATTTCTCATTACTATGGCAGGTTAATGATCAGGGCTGGGAACAATGCTGGATTCCTGTCCTGCTCTCTTCCCATCCACTTGCCTATGGAAATTGCAGCCCCACCCTGCAGTACCAACACCGTTCCCACCCACCGAAACCATCGGCTGCCACGATGCCTTCTTCCCGCAGCACCTCCCAGAGTTCTGAATCTCTGGGTCTTCATCAGAGCACTGAACAGGTGAAACTGGTCCTGTGCTCTGTATCCCCCATTCCTGTGACTGGCAGCTGCCATGGAATCTCTGTACTTGCCATGTTCCAAACACTGGCTGCCAGGGGACCCAGACTGGGAACTGCCCTGCACTCGAGGAGCCCCTGAGAAGAATTGTCTGAGCAGGAACCTCAGCCTATTTTTGTCTGCAGAGCTTTCTTGCTGTTCTTTCTTTCTGAAAGAGAATTTGGCGTTTTTAATATCAATGCCAAATTGCTGCTGGCTAATTAGAGACTTTAACCCCAGAATTAAGTCCTAGGGTAGCCAGGTGGAAAGGGAAAAGCCCAGCTTGAGAACCTGTAGAGAGCAAATGTTCACTACCAGACACCGACTGAGAGGGTGTAGGCAGGGCAATAGGGCAGATGGAAATGAGCATGGAAAACACATCTAGAGTGGTTTTACAGATAAATTCATGGCTTTGCAGCGGCCAGCAGCACTGATACACTCAGGAGAAAGCTGCCTGGTTTGTAGCTGGAGCACTCTGTGTTTTCCAGTCCGTGGGGTTCCTGCAGCCCTCTGCTCTCCGCTTGTTGCAGCTGCTCAGATGTGCCAGTGCTGCTCTTCACGCCACCCTCGGAGCTAATGCTGACTCGTGGCTCATGGGAACACATCCTGACTTAACAACGTTCACAAATCATCACCCAACTGCCTATAAGGATGACTACAAAGTCCTAGGATTTCAATTTCCTTAAAGCCCACTTGGCAACGCCAGGAGCTGAAGGAGGTTCCTCGTGTAGACATTTAATGAGCTAAACCACCTCTGACAGCAATTACACAGCATCTCACGCTGATATTCCTTCTTCAGACAAAGCCCACGGTCAAATCTGTAATTGGAGCTGATCAGGGAGCCCAGATGAGCTGGATGCAGGGAGAGGCCTGCCTTCAGTTTTATTTCCTTGCATTTTGACCAAGGCACACTATCAATGTGTTTTACCCTTGAAAACTGCAAAAAAGGCTGTTCTGCCATGAAGTGAAGAGCAACAAATCACAGGCAAATTGTCCTGAGTCCTTAGTCTGTGATTTTTGCTGTTTGATTGCTCCTGCACATGCTTTGAGAATCAACAATAATTAATATCCACCTCTGGATGGATGGTGTGTTTTCAGCTCTGCACAACGCCATCCTCTTGCCACAGTGTCACTACAAAATTGTGTTATGAAGATTTTTTTCAGAGGTTTAAAATAATTTTTAGGTATATATAGCTGAAGTTATTAAATACTGTGATTTTTATGCCAAATGACACTAGGCATGATAAAACCCTTCTTTTTTTTCTTCCACTCCCAAGGGAAAACAAAATAAAGACAGAACACAAGTCAAATATTTTGAGTTTAGCTTGGAATTTCTGGTACATGAGACAAACTTCTTTTTGTGAGAACATTTAATTGTTCTGTGAACAAATTTTTAGTCTGTTCATTTCTGGACTTTCTTGGACATAGCAGCATTCCAGTAACCCAAATCAAAGCTGAAGCTGTGACCTCTGAAGGTCACAGTTAGTAAGAAACCTGGCACAGGCATCACTCTGAGAAGGCTGAAACCCTGGGGTCCTGGTAGTGGACTCGGGGGCTGCTGGAAAGACCTTTCACCACTTGTAACTCCTCACAGTGGCCACAGTGGAAGCCAGACCAGGAACATTTGGTTTTCCAAGGCTCAGTGATGTCACCCAGCTGTGTGATTCCATGATTATTCCCTTTCCTAGACAGCTGTGCCCACCTCCGTCTGCACTGTCCTGCTCCACCTGAAATTACTGCCAATAATTTAACCACTCCTGAGCTTTCAACAGCAGAGCTGCACTGAGTTTATGCTCAGGAAGTTGTGGGAACAGGCAAGGACGGGCTCCTCGCCGTGTCAGTTCAGGCTGTGCTGTGGCTGCCAGGGGACTCGCTCTTGGTGCTATTGCAAAGACAATGCTGAACTCAGTGAGAATGAATAAGCTATTTATTAAAGAGCAGACAGTCTGTGGACTGAGAAGGTGAAGGATTAACCTGGCAGCTGCTGCTGAACTTAGCAGAGACCAGGCCTTGCCATGGGCTGCTGTCTTTGCATCCCTGTGCCATGGTGAGCGAGTGGCACGAGGCAGCCATCCAGTAACACTCTCTGTCGTGTGCTGCCTGGGGAAATCATTTCCACATCCTTGTTCCCCTTCAATTCCTCATCACAGGCTGACTGACACTAATGGAAAATACTCATTGATCCACATGGGATGTTTCTTATGGCCCATTGGCTCGAGAGGCTCTCCATCCCCTCCTCTCCACAGGTATCTGGCTTGTTGAATAATTTTTTTGTGGTGGGTTGAGAAATGCCAATGAATTACAAACTGGGAGACTGACAGGGAGGAAATGTCATGGCTCAGCTGTTTTCTGCTTGTGTGAGGGAGACTGAACACGCCTGCTGGGTGGGAAGGTTTGCATCAGTGCCACTCTGTGGAATTTCACTGAGGTCTATTGGTCTTTGAATGGAGATGGAAGCCCTGTTAGAGATGATGTGTTTATTTGTGCACTGTGGATGCAGAGGCCATTAAAGTTTTGCACACATCTGATTCAAAAAGTCCGGACAGAAGCAGCAAGTATTTCCAGTTTGGGAACAACATTTCATTCCTGCCTGTAAACATGCCACAGGGGAGATGTATTTTCTTGGCAGGAAAAGAGAACGGCTTGTTAGCTGTTTGCTGTGCTGACCCTTTGAATTCAGTTAGAAAATCAGGACCTCAGGTGAGCTGCTCTGAGCCTGCAGCCTGGCCCAGGTTGCAGTGGCATGGGGAGAGCTGGATGGTGAGCCTGGAGAGCACATCCCTGCCTCTGTGCCAGTGTCTTCCCTGGCCAGACAGGTGGGTGGTAGGCTCTGGTCTCCTTGGGGTCTCATCTGCTGTGGGTTCTGGGGTTTCTCTTACACTTCTCATCTGTGCTGGGATCAATTTCAAATTTGCTTCCATCAGCAGGTCTAAACACAGATTTATCATCTTGGAAAAGAGTCTGCCTAAATGTGTTTGATGCAAACATTTACTAAACAGAATAGATCCTGCAGTCACCTCCAAACTGTCCAGGTATTGTAATAATTGGAATAATAAAATCAAACTTTCAGTAATGCGTTGTATTGGGTTTGCATGGCCTGGTTTTTTGGGAGCAGGGTTGGGGGCACAGAGGTGGCTTCTGTGAGAAGCTGCTGGAAGCTTCTGCCATGTCTGACAGAGCCAATCTCTGATGGCTCCAAAGAGGGACGTGATGCTGGCCAAGGCTGGGCCAATGAGAGATGGTGGTAACGCCTCTGTGATAACAGATGTCAGAAGAAATCACAATAAAAGTTGTGGCACAGTTTTGTGACTTGAGAAGAGCAGGAGTGAGAATGTGTGAGAGGAAAAACCTGCAGACACCAAGGCCAGTGGAGAAGGAGGGGCAGGAGGTGCTCCAGGTGCTGGAGCTGAGATTCCTCTGCAGGCCGTGGTGAGGACCATGGTGAGGCAGCTGTGCCCCTGCAGCCCCTGGGGATCCAGGGGGATGCAGAGATCTACCCACAGCCCCTGGGGATCCACAGGGATGCAGAGATCCCCCCACAGCCCCTGGGGATCCACGGGGGATGCAGAGATCCACCCACAGCCCTGGGGATCCACGGGGGATGCAGAGATCCACCCGCAGCCCCTGGGGATCCAGGGGGGATGCAGAGATCCACCCACAGCCCCTGGGGATCCATGGGGGATGCAGAGATCCACCCTCAGCCCCTGGGGATCCACGGGGGATGCAGAGATCCACCCACAGCCCCTGGGGATCCACGGGGGATGCAGAGATCCACCCACAGCACGTGGGGATCCACGGGGGATGCAGAGACCCACCCACAGCCCTGGGAATCCAGGGGGGATGCAGAGATCCACCCACAGCCCCTGGGAATCCAGGGGGATGCAGAGATCCACCCACAGCCCCTGGGAATCCAGGGGGATGCAGAGATCCACCCACAGCCCGTGGGGATCCAGGGGGATGCAGAGACCCACCCACAGCCCCTGGGGATCCAGGAGGATGCAGAGACCCACCCACAGCCCTGGGGATCCACGGGGGATGCAGAGATCCACCCACAGCCCGTGGGGATCCACGGGGGATGCAGAGATCCACCCACAGCCCTGGGGATCCCCACACCAGAGCAGGTGGATGCCTGGAGGAGGCTGTGATCCTGTGGGAGACCCATGGAGAGAGGGCCCTGCTCCCAGGCTGGAGCAGCACTGCAGGACTGCACCCCGTGGAAGAGTGACCCACGCTGCAGCAGTTTTGGGAGGATTGTTGCCCGTGGGAGGGACTCCCGTTGCAGAAGTTTGCAGTGAGCTGCTGCTCATGAGGTGGAGCCACGCTGGAGAAGTTCCTGGAGAACTGTCTCCCGTGGGAGGAACCCCAGGGTGCAGCAGGGTTACAACTCCTCTCCCAGAGAGCAGGAGAAGCCTCAGATGATGAACTGACCATAACCCCCACTCCCTGTCTCCTTGTGCTGCTGGAGAAGGAGGGAGGGGTGGAGGGAAGGTGGTTTTAAGTGCTTATTTTTCTTCTCATTATCCTGGTCTGATTTCATTAGCAATAAAGTCACTTTATATCTCTGAGTTGAGCCTGTTTTGCCCTGGATGGTCTTTGATGAGTGATCTCTCCCAGTCCTTATCTCAGCTCATGAACCCTTTGTTGTATTTTCTCTCCTCTGTCCATCTGCTGAGGGGAGGGAGGGAGGGAGGGAGGGAGTGGCTTTCATGGGTGCCTGGCATTCTGTCCCAGGTCAACCCACAACATGCATGTATCCAGAGGTACAGGGGCACCTGCCCTTACTAAAAATTACATAATTAAATAATAGAGTTTGGAAATTGCAAGGTCGAATCAGAACAAAAACTGTGAGGCTGATGGTTTTGGAACAAATGATCTCATTTCATTCCTGGAAGGGTAGAAGTCTAAACAGTCTGGAAGTGGATATAAACATTACAAAACATACTGAAGAAAGATGCATTCTAATACTGGAAGAATAGCACGCCTGAAAACATCAGATCTGCAATAAAGAGCTACACGGGTGAAGTCAGAGGGAGGACTTACATTTGGTTACATGAGTACCAGTATATATATATATAAATATATATATGTATATATATATGTATGTATATATACACACATACGTGTATCAAACATTCAGTTCTAGACCCCTGTTGCTGCAGTTGCAGAAGAAATGAACTCTTAGCTGCTTTTAACTTCTCTCTACTTGATCACCCATTCTCCTTCCTTTTCCCTTGGGTCCCCTGATGGTTAATATCACAGGTCATGGAGCTTTATTAAAATAACACACCAGGAAGACATTATTAATTATTAATAAAGGCTTTATCTATTTCTTTTCAATAATTTAAACTCATTATAGTCAAAGCTATTACACTAAACACCAGCTCACTTAGTACAGATGGGATTGCTGACAGGGAATTGTCACTGTAATGTTATCCTGACTTGGAAGGTGTCCATTAATTAACACTTAAAGCCCAACTTGGAATCATAAGAGTTTTTTCCTTGCCATCTCGCATGCAGTGATTACCTCTCATTAGCAGCGTTACTGAAAGGACTGTTGGTGACCCGGGGCCACGGCCTCCCAGAGCCTCCCAGAGCCCTGGAGCTGGGTCAGGGTCGCTCAGCCCCTCCGCCTTTCCCAGGACATGCCCTCCCCCGGCCGGGCAGTGCCCACCGGGGCACAGGCTGCTGCCTTACCCCGCTGCCGTGGGGCTGCAGAGCTGCTGGGGCTGGAAGGGGATTAAAATCACCCCTCTCGGGGGCAGAACAACTTCTGCTGGGACCCAGAGCGAGGGGGCTGCGTGCCCCTGGCAGCGAGCTGCTCCCTGTGCCCCCCAGGCACAGCTTGCTTTGGCGGGACACCTGCACTGGCAGCCTTGCTCATTAATTTTTCTGCAGGCACTAATTAGGGGCCTCGAGTCCTGCTCACTTGCCGTGTCTGTCGTGTGTCAGTTCCATTTCTTCCACCTGGTTTTGTCTCTCTCTCTCTCTCTCCTGCGCTGACCCCTCTGCCCGGCCCCGGCGGCTCCTTGGCCGTGCCCCGGGGAGCTCCGCAGCTTCTCCACCCGGTGCCCGTGAGCGCAGGGCTCGCCCCGTGCCAGGGCAGCGGGCACAGAGCGGAGCTGGCACTCGGGCAGCTCCGAGGGAGCAGGGATGGCACACCACCTAAGCCAGGGACAGCTCTCACCAGCGCCAGCGCTCCCGGCCGATCGGGCTGAGACCAGCAGCTGCTTTGGGCTCTTTGAGTCGTTCTTTTGGGGAGCCTGGTTCCCCCCACTGGCGGTGCGGGACTCCGGGGTGTCCGGTCTCCCAAGCAAACTCCATCCCCAGCTGACCATGAAGTCGCCCAGCTGCAACCAGGACAGTCCCTGCTCTCTGCACGCGGGCTGGATCCTCCCCAGACCCAGGGGAGGTGCACTGATGGTGCCTTCCCGGCCCCCATCGCGCACTGAGGGTGGCCCACCAGCCTGTTCCACGGCTGCAGGAGCTGCCAGAACCCCGCACCCTGGGATCCAGCCCCGAATGGCATTGCTGGATCAGCTGGTGCTTTTTAACAGAAACGCTGATGCTCGGAGTGAGGGCCGCAGCCACATCCCACACACACGTGCTGCTGCTTTCTTTATCCCAAATTACCTGCCATTAACTTCAGCAGGTTCTTTGGAGCTGTTCCCATGCTGACAAGGGGAAAATCCCAACACTTCCATTGACTGCTTTTCTATCTACTCCTATATCTATCTATCTATCTATCGCTATATATCTATCTATATATCTATATATAGATAGATACAGGAGCAGATAGAAAGACTCCCAGACTCCTCCCAGCAGGCTCTGGCTTGGTTTGGAGGAGAAGGGATCCAGGAATGGGTTCATTTGGGTTCTGTTCTGTTCTGTGGTTGTGGCTCTCCTTTCCTGCTTCGGACTTTTTTTCTTTTTTTGCTTTTTCTATTCTTCTTTTGATTTTGCTTCCTGTTTTGTCTTGTTTATTCCTCTGTAGAGAAGGAGAGTGAGGGAGAGGAACTCCTTTGAAAAGTCTGGTTAAATGAGCTACTGTGGGAGTCCAAACACTCTTTATAGATGAGAAAGCTGGTGGAGAAGCAATTGCCAGAATATTAAGCTGCTTGCTGAATTGTGGCTGCAGAGAGCAGCCTTGGAGTCCTCTGAGGAGGGGCAGAGAAGGGGACAGGGACACTCACTTGCCCAGAATTCAATCCCACTCTGAAGCCACAAGCCCAAGCCTTCAAACAGTCGATGTCTGGGTTGTACACAAGTGTGACAGATGCATGCTTTGGGTTCAACTCAGCTGTGGCAGCATTTGCATTTTGGTTCTCATTAGCTCCTCGTGGGCTGCACGTTTCCATGTCCAGCTCTACTCTGGTCAGGTCTGCATCTGAGTCTGGTCCTGCTCCCTCTGGCAGAATGCACATTTTTTGGCTGCTATTTTTTTTTTCCTTTTTTTTTTTTTGGCTGTTCTAGAAGCAGCTGGGCACAAATTACTTTTGCTCCAATATCATTATTTTCATACCACAGGCCTCCAGCTAGTTAGAGCTGTGCTGAGGGGGGTGGGAGGTGGGTAGAAATGACATTTCCTTCCAGTACAGAAAACAAACTAACAAAACCAGAACAAGAAGTTTTCAAGAAAGGTCCCATCCTTTTTGTGCAACCCCAAACAGCAGCTGCTTTTCTGGCACTGCAGCTCCACCTGAATGTGCATGGGAGATGTCACGTGGCCGTGGAGAGCAGAGGGAAGACCGTGGAGAATGCAGCTGCCTCTTCACAGAGGCAATTTGGAGTTCCACGTCCTACTCCCCTTACTGGGGGAGCATCTTGTGGGAGTGGGCAGGAGATTCCCCTGACTGTGACTGACCTTGTTCATGAAGCCCTTGCTGAGCTGCAAGTCTCAGTGAACTCATCTGTTGTGCTTTTCCTGCACTGCCAGCACTGTGCCTCCCCCAGCGGGACACAGAAACAGCTCCAGGCACTGGAACGGGTGGTGCTGAGGCTCCCACACCTCCCTGAGCTGTGCCGTGGGAGGTTTAGTCTGATGTGCTGCGCCCACACTGCAGCAGTGCATGTGGTGAGAGGCCTCAGGGACGGGGTGCTGCCCTGCACAGCCCCTCAGGATGGATCCTGGAACTCAGGAGTTGCTTGTAGGGTGAGCTAACAAGTTAATGTAGGGCCACCGTGGGTTTAAACTAATCAGTGACCCAGAAACTGCTTTTGGAGAGACTGCCACATTAAATTCAAAAGCCTAAAAGATGCTAGAGCACAGTAAAAGGGAATGCACTCGCCAAACACTGCTGTGAGCACGTGCAAAGAAGGAAGTCACAGTGTCTGTGTGACACGAGGCTGGTGAGAACAACTGCAGACAGGTGATGAGGAGTGGCAATGACACTTGTGTGCCACTGACTGCTGCTATCCAAGCAGGGATCTGCTTTTGTTCAACAACATTTGCAAAGGCTCTGGGGACCCTAGAGAATGCAAAATAAGCATCAAGATGCTGAGGGTTGTTCTTGCCATACTGCCTTGCTCAGTTCCTCCTCCTCCCAGACTGCAGATGGGCATTTTCATGCTCTTGCAACCTGCACACAAGTGTCCAGTCACTGATGGAGCTTTTCTTGTCCTGGTAAATCAACAGCTCCAATTCCCCAAAATGCCTTCACCATGCAGCTGCAGTCTAAGACCTGGGTGTGAGAGCAGCCACAAAATATGGAGTCAAAAGCTACTGCTGTAGTGAGGACAGACGCAGCTCATGTTAGCTCAGACTGCTGGATCAGGCACAGACAACCTGCAAATGCTCCACAGAATTTCAGGACTCAGGACAGAGGGAGAGGTTATTCAAGGCAGGTGTTTCAGCTCCAAAATGAATACATGCAGATAAGTCCTCTGGGTTTTTCACTGAAGGGTATGGCACAAGCATATTTCAAGAGCTAGAGAGAGACATCAGGATGCAAAGAGAAGCTGGGCAGTAAGAGATTTTGAGGGGATGCATGGTTTGACTATTAAAAACGAACACAGTCGAGCACCACAAATTTTCCAGTGATGTTTATTTTTCCTGTAGCCCACAGACACAGTTGGATCTGGCAACAGAGCAATTCTTTTTCCCATAAAGTGTCCATGTGACATCAAGCCCAGGCTAATACTGTCATCAAAGGCGTTCAGAGAGGGCAGCAGCAGAAGCAATGGGAGATGCTGGGAGGAGGCCAGACAGCAAGGCACAAGGGCAGGGAGCACCTCCTCTCCCACTGCCACAGCAGAGACAGCGTGCAGATAGGCATAAAATCATTTTTCTCATCTACACCAGACAAACACAGCACCATGCAACACAATCTGCAGCTGGAAGTGGGTGGAGAGCAGGATATGGATCGTTATTGCAGTTCTTGTTGGGAGCCGGGTGGGCAGCACACGCGGCCGCCGGCAGCAGGGAGAGCCCCGGGAGCACCCAGGTGTCAGCAGCTCACACAAAGCTCCCCAGGGGCATTTGCTTGCTGAAGGGAACCACGATTCTCAGGATGCATCTACTGGGACACACCTCTCCCTTGGAGGCAGATCCACTCGGCTGCATTTCAAATGCAGTTCAAGTATCTAAAATACCGTGGAAAGAGACATCTGTCTATTTTCTTTGCAGGAGGTGGACTACTGTGGTGTCTCAGCAGGTTAAGGTTCCTTCCCAGGGTGCCTTCCCTCCCAGCTCTGGCCCAGACCTGCACCTTCCATGGCACTCGCTGTCCAACCTGGCTGAGGGCAGCACCACCTCAAACATCATTTCTCTTCTAAAGGAAGACTGGAAGAATCCCTTCTCCTGATCCCCCCATCTCCCTCCAGCCCAGGTCCCACACAGCCCCCACCCCACACTGTGTGTGCTGTACAGCTGCACACGGGCAGGGCCTGGGCTGTGGGTACAGGAGGGTGGCACACACACAGCATCGCTCCCTTTTACTCTGTTTCACCCAGTCACAGACCTTCCAGCACCCGAATGCTCCTCTGCCAAGTGGTTCCTTCATCCCAAGCAATCTGCACAGCAGCAGCCAGCCCAGAAGTCTCCACAGTGCAGGGCGACTCGTGCACCCCTGCTCGCAGCTGGGACCTTTGCTCAGCCCCAGAGACTGAGAAAAAGGCTTTGGAAAGGCAGGCTAGCTCCCGCAGCCAGCACCATGCCCTTGTCTCAGCCCGTTACTGTACAAATGGACAACACACACACATTATTTACAGCCCATTTTTCACATGATGGAGCAGCTCTTGGCTCGGTCTTTCCTGATCTCTGTGTCACTCAGTAAGTCTGTCCTGCCAGGCATCTGTGACGCCCGCTTCAGTCCCCGTTTGGAGTTGCTGCGCTTCAGGTTCTTGTGCACCCTGTTGACCGAGGCCAGCGTGGTCACATGAAACACGTCCCGCACGCTGTTCTCCGAGACCTTGGAAGAGCACTCTGCGTAGGCCACCGCCCCGATCTGCCGCGCCAGCGCGCTGCCCTGCACGCCAGAGACAGAGGGGGAAGAGGGAGCAAGGTTAGCACACCGCAGCTCTCCAAGGAGCAGCCTCTCACACAGCCAGCAGCCCTGCCTGTGCTGGCAGCCCTGCCAGGGCCACCGTGGGGACACAGGGGTTCCCCAGCACCTGTAAACACAGAGCAAGGCTGTGAGAGCTCCAGGGGCGAGGGCAGCCTCCTGAGCACACAGTGCTGCCGACCACTGGGCCGGGGTTACGGGCACTTTCTCATCCCCACAGTGCCAGCCCTGCAACCGAGACACCTGGGCAGCCCCCTCACCTGGGCTGCACAACACAGAGCCCCTGCACCAGAGTCTGGGTCTTCTGGAAATATTAGTATGATATATTGCAATACAGCTACATAACCGTAGCTGTTAGATGGGTATTGGGCCTTGATAAAGTATATCTTTTGTGGGCAGATTGAAGAGGGAAGTACGAAACCTAATACTCCGAATTTTTTTTGTGTGCAGAGATAGCATCTCCTCATATGGCCCAGTGAAATATAATTATGGTTGAACATGTCATGTACAGCTCTGACAGTTTTTGGAGGTTTACAGGTGCATTTTAAAAATGCAGCAGAGGCTGATTAGTAGTATGAAAACAGAAAAAAAATTACACTGTGAAAGTTGGTCTTACTGCCCTTACAGGCAAACTTCAGGTCTTCAGCTCTCTCTTTTTTCAGGTCTTCAGCTCTCTCTCTGCCAGCCTGGAGACACTGCTGGGTCCCCTGGAGGCCACTGGCAGCAGCCCCTCAGCCCTGGCTTCCTTCCCCCCAGCAGTTTTGCCCCAACACAGAACCCAAGCAGGAGAGTCACTGGGAGCAGAAAGAGCTGCACTGAACAAGGAGATGCAGAAGGACAGCACTCCCCTTTAGCCAGTCCAACTTGTCAAATCAGGCACTTCCACCTGCTTTGAGGAATGACTTTTTGGCTGCTAACTGGGTGGCTGCTCAGCAGAGCATCAGGAATAAGTCAGGGTCTGCCAGAGCTGGGGACAAGAGTGCTGTAAGCAGGAGGAGCTCCGAGCCCCTGGGCCACGATCAAAGCAGCTGCAGACCCAGACCTGGGTACAGGGGGTCACAGAGCCAACACCTCTCCCACCTGAGCCCTGCAGGGTCGCTGCCCAAACACACCTGCTCATGTGTCACAGGGATGAGGCGCTGCTTGGAGAGCTCCCGCAGAGTGTTGAGGTCTGTCCTCATGTCCAGCTTGCAGCCGACCAGCACAATCTTGGCATTGGGGCAGAACTCCTGCGTCTCCCCTTGCCACTGCAGAGGAAATGAGAGGCTCGGGTGTGTATGGCTTTTCCAAACAGGGTGTCACGACTGTTCAAACACTGATTAGCACATCAGGGCTCTTTAATGACTGCCACAGGCAAGGATGGGAATGGCCAGAGTCCCCCTTGGACAACTTTATGCTCGTTTGCTCCAGATTATGCCCTGCAAACCTGCCCCATCCCAGCCACGGGAGGCCAGGCCTGGCTGTGGAAAAATGACAACCACACAGTCTGGTGCTCAGATCTGGGAACCCCAAGGGTCAACAGGGCCAGTGGGGAGCTCTTTGCACACTCACACACTATTTATTACTGGGAGCCACATGTTAAAGACATGATGATATTCAGAGCACAGCTATAGCCAGGGAAATTAAGAATTGAAGCAATGGAAAGAGAAGGCCAGGGCAAACATCCGTGTCCTTCATATAAATGGCTCCTTTCAGAGCTCCCAAAATTAATGCCTGATGTCAGCTATGTCTGCAGCAGTAAATAAATCCATCACCTGTGACCTCCCCCGGGGGAGACCTGCACAGCTCCATCAGCATGTCAATGCCCCAGTTACTTATCTAGTGGTGCTGAAGTAGGAAGCAGATAGTAAATAAAGATAAATAAATAGAGATTACCCCCAGCTGAAGTTGTCACCCAGAATTACCAATTTCCTGCTATGCTAACTGGTGGTTAAGCATATACCCTGGGCAATTAGAAGCAGAAAGAAAACCAAGCCACAACCAAGCCACCAAGCCCAGTGTCCACAACCTCATGGGGAAGTGCCAAGAATGACCCAAACGTCATTCAACCAGTATCAGACCAAAGCAACTGCAAAATACGAAAAATCTTATTTTCTACCAGGAGATTGTCTTAGGAATCCTTCAGGTGTTTGCTTGCCAAGGACATTGGCTCCCCAGGACTCAGGCACCCCCAGCCCCTGGGCAGGAGATCGTGATGCTGCAGCCACACAGCACCAAAGGCCAACACACCCTCACAATGAACAGACCCCATTCTTCCAGAGCTGGAATTCAAGCACCCCCATTTACGTGAAGGATTTGAGCTACAAGGTCTGGTCACAGCTGGCAGAGGTCACAGCTTGTGCAGTGACACAGGGCTCCCTGGTCTATGGAGAGAGCTGTGACCCTCTTCCTGCAGGACTGACACCTCTGGGAGCCCAAGAGCTGCTGTGCTACCAACACTTGTCAGAACCAAGGCTCCACTCCATGAAAACTTGCTCTGCATGAAAGGCAGAGCTGCTTGCTTGCACTCCCTCAGATGGTTCTGCCCCTTCAACTGTACATGCTGTACAGAGCCCAGGCATCAGAAGGGTGGCATTAATAAAGATTTCCTTTGCTGAATTTTTGCCTGAGGCTTGAACAGGAAATGTTATTTTCCTTATTTGCCTGATATCACAAGCTAAAACCCATTTCAGCTTCATGGTGTCTTANTGTGGGCAGATTGAAGAGGGAAGTACGAAACCTAATACTCCGAATTTTTTTTGTGTGCAGAGATAGCATCTCCTCATATGGCCCAGTGAAATATAATTATGGTTGAACGTGTCATGTGCAGCTCTGACAGTTTTTGGAGGTTTACGTGTGCATTTTAAAAATGCAGCAGAGGCTGATTAGTAGTATGAAAACAGAAAAAAAATTACACTGTGAAAGTTGGTCTTACTGCCCTTACAGGCAAACTTCAGGTCTTCAGCTCTCTCTTTTTTCAGGTCTTCAGCTCTCTCTCTGCCAGCCTGGAGACACTGCTGGGTCCCCTGGAGGCCACTGGCAGCAGCCCCTCAGCCCTGGCTTCCTTCCCCCCAGCAGTTTTGCCCCAACACAGAACCCAAGCAGGAGAGTCACTGGGAGCAGAAAGAGCTGCACTGAACAAGGAGATGCAGAAGGACAGCACTCCCCTTTAGCCAGTCCAACTTGTCAAATCAGGCACTTCCACCTGCTTTGAGGAATGACTTTTTGGCTGCTAACTGGGTGGCTGCTCAGCAGAGCATCAGGAATAAGTCAGGGTCTGCCAGAGCTGGGGACAAGAGTGCTGTAAGCAGGAGGAGCTCCGAGCCCCTGGGCCACGATCAAAGCAGCTGCAGACCCAGACCTGGGTACAGGGGGTCACAGAGCAACACCTCTCCCCCCTGAGCCCGGCAGGGTCGCTGCCCAAACACACCTGCTCATGTGTCACAGGGATGAGGCGCTGCTTGGAGAGCTCCCGCAGAGTGTTGAGGTCTGTCCTCATGTCCAGCTTGCAGCCGACCAGCACAATCTTGGCATTGGGGCAGAACTCCTGCGTCTCCCCTTGCCACTGCAGAGGAAATGAGAGGCTCGGGTGTGTATGGCTTTTCCAAACAGGGTGTCACGACTGTTCAAACACTGATTAGCACATCAGGGCTCTTTAATGACTGCCACAGGCAAGGATGGGAATGGCCAGAGTCCCCCTTGGACAACTTTATGCTCGTTTGCTCCAGATTATGCCCTGCAAACCTGCCCCATCCCAGCCACGGGAGGCCAGGCCTGGCTGTGGAAAAATGACAACCACACAGTCTGGTGCTCAGATCTGGGAACCCCAAGGGTCAACAGGGCCAGTGGGGAGCTCTTTGCACACTCACACACTATTTATTACTGGGAGCCACATGTTAAAGACATGATGATATTCAGAGCACAGCTATAGCCAGGGAAATTAAGAATTGAAGCAATGGAAAGAGAAGGCCAGGGCAAACATCCGTGTCCTTCATATAAATGGCTCCTTTCAGAGCTCCCAAAATTAATGCCTGATGTCAGCTATGTCTGCAGCAGTAAATAAATCCATCACCTGTGACCTCCCCCGGGGGAGACCTGCACAGCTCCATCAGCATGTCAATGCCCCAGTTACTTATCTAGTGGTGCTGAAGTAGGAAGCAGATAGTAAATAAAGATAAATAAATAGAGATTACCCCCAGCTGAAGTTGTCACCCAGAATTACCAATTTCCTGCTATGCTAACTGGTGGTTAAGCATATACCCTGGGCAATTAGAAGCAGAAAGAAAACCAAGCCACAACCAAGCCACCAAGCCCAGTGTCCACAACCTCATGGGGAAGTGCCAAGAACGACCCAAACGTCATTCAACCAGTATCAGACCAAAGCAACTGCAAAATACGAAAAATCTTATTTTCTACCAGGAGATTGTCTTAGGAATCCTTCAGGTGTTTGCTTGCCAAGGACATTGGCTCCCCAGGACTCAGGCACCCCCAGCCCCTGGGCAGGAGATCGTGATGCTGCAGCCACACAGCACCAAAGGCCAACACACCCTCACAATGAACAGACCCCATTCTTCCAGAGCTGGAATTCAAGCACCCCCATTTACGTGAAGGATTTGAGCTACAAGGTCTGGTCACAGCTGGCAGAGGTCACAGCTTGTGCAGTGACACAGGGCTCCCTGGTCTATGGAGAGAGCTGTGACCCTCTTCCTGCAGGACTGACACCTCTGGGAGCCCAAGAGCTGCTGTGCTACCAACACTTGTCAGAACCAAGGCTCCACTCCATGAAAACTTGCTCTGCATGAAAGGCAGAGCTGCTTGCTTGCACTCCCTCAGATGGTTCTGCCCCTTCAACTGTACATGCTGTACAGAGCCCAGGCATCAGAAGGGTGGCATTAATAAAGATTTCCTTTGCTGAATTTTTGCCTGAGGCTTGAACAGGAAATGTTATTTTCCTTATTTGCCTGATATCACAAGCTAAAACCCATTTCAGCTTCATGGTGTCTTAGGAATTTTCCTCACCACCATAAGGCTGTGAGCCTGCACCAAAGGAAACAAAGCATCGACTCAGAGGCACTTAAGAAATCTCCTGGGATTTAGGGTTTATTTTAAGTTACCATATCAAAAAAACATTGCCTAACAGCACTCAAAACATCTGTGAGGCTGTACAGGGAAAGCCACGCACTGAGCAGGGTGGACTCACATGAAGAGTATGCAGAGAGACAAATAACTCCCAACCCCACCTAATTATTGAGGGGTTTGTATTTCATTAAGGTATAAGTGATTCACTTGCATTATTATTCTGCTGACTCCCAGGCTGAGCAGTGAAGTCTTTGAGTCCACATGAAACACTCTCCCTCCACCCAGTCTGCTTGGTACCCGGGACCTGCTCTGGAAGCCAACACTGAGCCATTGACTGATTTATCTGAAGGGTCTTTGTCCCCTCACCAGGACACTCCTGAGACAAAGACCCACTTCTCAGCCCTCCCAGCAGCTGAGTAAGAGGCACTTGCTCCAGCACAACATTTGGCAAAATGTGGAGAGGCCAAGAGGCCAGGCAGTACAATGTGACATGTTCAGGCCGTGGCCATTCCAGCCCGAGCAGCCTGGGGCTCTCTGAGGAGAGCAGCCACGGGAACCACTGCTCTGTGGTGCTTTTCATGCCTCGGTGTCTCAGACAGTGTCACAAATGAGATGCCAGCCAAGGCTCCCCCCAGGACAGGATGCAGCTGCCAGATGCTTTCCTGCACAGCACAACCACAGCTCCCTGAATTTCATGGAAGGAAGCCGGGTACAGCCAGGACCAAGGGATGCAATCGACCAGGAAGCCACTTACCCCCACTCCTGTGAGCAGCATTCTGAGCGGCTGGACTTCACTCCATCCCAGAGGAAAGCCTTGCGTGGGACCTTCTCCCAGCAGTGACCCACTGGAGACCAGCCAGGGGTGCTCCACAGCAGATCCCCAGCCCTGTGAGGCTCTCTGGGACCTGCCAGCTGGAATATCAGCTTTGCTGAAAGGCACTGAGGTGCAGGTAGAAAACTCTCAGCTGCTCCCGCAGAGCACGGCCACTCAGCTCTGCTGGGGCAGGCTCAGGGCCCTGCCTGCTCTCCAGGCCAGTGGCATTGTGCCATCTCATCTTATTAATCCATGGGCTTGAAATTCAGTGCCACAGCTCATTATTTTTGTTGACAAGCTACAGAGAACTGATTGCTGTCTTTTTTGCCATGCAGATGCTGAACTGAGGGGAGAGCCAAAAAACTGAGCATTCTGCTTGCTTGGAAAGAGGCACCAGGGGCCACTTCTCAGCTGCTGCAGGCAATCCATAGTCACTGGTGGTTCTGCTAACAGAGACCCACAATACCTTCCAAGGTCTTCATGGAAAACAGAACAAATGCCCTACATTTCTCTCTGTCCCCACACTTGTACGTGTGAATACAGACAGACCCCACACACATGCTGCAAGCTACCATCAGCTTCACCATTCACCAGGCTCCTTTCAAATGGGAATATCTTGCATTCTGCACAGGCCGAGCAGAGCACCTGACCGTCCTCTGAGCACACAAACTCCAGCCAAGGCCTGGCCACAGGGCCAGAGCTGTGAGCCCTGATGAGAGCCTCGGGGCACAGGGACCCCATGGTGGGCCACAAGGTGCTGGGACCCCTCTCGCTGGCCCGAAGGCAGGGGGGACTCACCTTCTTGAGCACGCTGTCCAGGGTCTCGGGGCGGCTGATGTCAAAGCAGATGAGCACAGCGTCCGAGTCCGGGTAGGCCAAGGGCCGGACGTTGTCGTAATACGCGGAGCCTGCGGAGAGGGGCGGGAGGAGAGCGGTGAGCCCGTCCCATCCCACTGACTGCTTCGGCCCCAAGGGCAGGCTGAGACCCCAGCCCTCTCGGCCAGGCAGAGGTCTGTAATTCCAGTAAGAACTGGAGACACGGCCACACGATGCAGACCGCTCTGTTGGAGACAAAGGACGTCAACCCGAGCTTTTGACCAGTGAGCAGACAGCATAAGGGTCAGCAGAGTTTGGTTTGCAGAGGATTTTAGTTCCTTTGTTTAGGCATGGAAGTCAGAGGTTTTGTCCTTGTTTTCTTATCTTTACCCCTTGATGGAGCGAAGAGGCAAGTTTTGCCTCCCTGTCCCTCCCTAGAGAGCATCTGGCGAGTGCTGGTGGAGCTGTGCTGCTGGGAATGCTGCTCACGCAGGAGGGAGCTCAGGAGGGCTGCGGTGCCACAGCACACTGGTGCCTGGATTCCATCACTTGTCATGCCAGTGCTGCACCACTAACAGTGGAAAGGTGTGGCTGAGGGAAGACAGGCAATGCTACTGCTGGTTTTTATCCTCTCTTGCTATCTTTATACAGGACAGCTAGCTCACATATAGATAGTGAGAATTTGTGACAGGTAAAAATGAATTGCCTTTTTTTCTGGATTTGTGCTGGAAAAAGACAGATTGTTTTTGGTATATAAAAGAAGTGACAGGATTTGGTGAACAAGCTATAAATGGAAGGGGATGATTCTGCATTCCATAGGAATTCTGTGAGCAGGCAAAGAGCCCAGCCTGAATCCTGCACAGCTTCTGCTACACACATGTGCACGCACACACCTTCAATGCAAATTTCAGGCATTAAAGGCACTGTGCCACAGGGTTTTTATTTGCAGTGCATTCTGTTGGTGAGTGCAGACACCTCAGCAAACAGTCATGGAGCAATCAGATCGCTGCTACTTAAAACCACTGTTTTGGTTTTATATTGCAAAGACAAATGACTTAAACTTCCTGGAGGGATGAGAAGCAGATGTTTATTTATGAAAAGAGGAAACAGAGACACCAGAGTCCTTGTTAAATCTGCCTCCTCCAAAAGCAGGATTGCCCACCCTAGGCCGAGGAAGGCAGGCACGCTTCCTGCCGCAGCCCCTTGGGATGCCTGGACCCGGCCCTTTCCCACCCCAGGAGAAGGGTGCAGCCCAGGTGTCAGGTGGCTCCTTGATGATGAAGTTCAGCACCTGATGAATTATGGATGATGGAGGCTTGTGTTTCTGGAAGGATGGAAATCTGCCTGGGCTAAGCACGAGAGGAGAATGGGCTGATTCTCTGCAGGAGCTCCAATCCTGGGTCCTGCCTGCACAGGGGCTCCCAGCTGAGGAGCCCAGAGCAGGGCACAGTGCCCCAGCACAGCCCACCTGGGCTCTGCAAACAGCCCGGGCCCCTCTGCAAGGCTAAACCTGGGGAGCAGAGCCTGCTGCTCCTGCCTCTGCCCAGAGCCCACATGGGGCAGGCTGAGGGCTGTGTGGAGCCTTCCCAAACCCTGCCCGCTGCCAGACTGGCCATCCAGCTCAGAGCACGGTACCAACAACAGCAGAGCTCTGGGACTCCGACCAGCCCAGCCCCTGCCACTCCCAGGCAGCCAGGGGAAGGTGCCCTGGACTGGATGAGCAGTTGGAGTCCCAGCACAATTGGCTACAGGTGTCTCCAGCTCTTACAGCCAGCTCACAGGAGCAAAGGCACCTGCACCCCCTGCTCCCCTTGGGGAGAGATGGGTCTGTGTCCCTGCAAAATCACTCGAAGGGAAGCAGTGGGGATCAGCACAGAAGAAACAGACCCTGATCTCTGCAGAGCCCAGCCCTCTTCCTAGAGGGAAAGTCATGTTCCCTAGTGGAAAGGAGCCCTGTGGCATCTCAGACAGCTCTGGGGACAGGGATGCCTGGCACGGTGAGCCAGTGTGACCCAGTGTCCCAGGCACAGAGATTTCTGACCTCGCCCCAGGCTCACTCTGCTGCAGTTCACACCTGGCAGAGTCACACCAGCCACGGCTCCCTCTCGTGCCCCCGTGGCACAGAGAGATGACCCAGCCCTGCTCGGCACGGGGCCGCTTCCACAGCGGCACTGAGCTCCCCTTTGAGCAGGGTTTTCAGTCTCATGTTTGGCATGGGCTGCCAGGACGGGATGGGATGGGATGGGAGACCCAGTTCTGATCCGCATGCCTGAATTAGCCTGGTCCTTTATCTGAGCCGTGCCCTCTCCCCCGTGCACACAGGGGTGTCTGCCTCCAGATAGGGGCCCTGGTGCTGCAGGAAACGTTCCCACGCACATCCTCTCCCTGCAGCTTCTCAGTTTTACATAAACACTTCAGATAAATCTACCCCCTCCCAGCCAAGGAATGCTCCTTTTGTAGGGGTAGTTTTGGCTCATTCAGCACAGACATTGCCACAGCAAACTGTATCATAGCAACCTGCTGCTCCTCAGCAGCCAGCCAGCCCCTCAGCAGAGGGCCGACAGCGCTGCTGCAGCCCCCCATTATCCCACAGGACCCCCCCCGTCTCATCCCAGTGCCAGGAATCACGCTCTCATCACCTGGGACCACAGGAGGAAAGACTCCCACGCTGGCAGGAGGAGCTGAGGGAAGGGAAGCACAAGGGAGAGAACCTTATCTTTTTAATGAGATCAAAATTTGCTTCACGTTCATTAACTTTCTGCTCCAACTCCAAAGAGCAGGAGTCACCCCCGGCACCTCAGCTGGCAGTTCAGCTCACAGCTTCTGCCCACCTCAGGAGACCGACAGAAACCAATGGGGACCCACAGCCAGTGCTGCCCTGTGGGGCAGGAGAGCTGCATTGCTCCCAGCCAAGGCAATCCCCAGTTTGCTCTGGAGACATCTCTACTGAATCAGGAAATTCTCTTTGGGTGATTAATCTTCTAGGTTTTGCATCTATTACTTTTTCATTGCATATGACAATTTTTAAAAAACCAAAACAAAACACCTCTCCCAAAAAAAAACCCCAAACAACCCACAAAAGCCTCCAGTGCCTTCAACTCTGGCTCTTCATTTTATTGATGATGAGCACTTGACACTTTCAGATAGTCCAGCAAGACACCCCAGAGACCCCCAGTCTGGCACTTCCAAACACTCGCACGCACACAGGCGCCCAAGGCTGGTGTGTCTGCAGATTCAGCCTTCCTGTACTGCGTGAGTCATTCTCCCACTTGGCATCCAGGTTTGCAAGAAACAGGACCTGTGTGCATCTGTTCATGATTAAAGAGAGAATTGGAGCAAGCCAACAACCAGCTTAAAAATAAAATTCACACGGGGTGGATACAAGCATGAGCAGCTCCTCTTTCCCCTTGGCTGGTAGATCCTGGAGCACCGCAGCTCAGGGATGCCACTCTTGGGCAGGGGACAGAAATATGCTGTTTAATTTATACCAACATTATTCTAATCTTCATTTGTTCCTCATTAGCTGTTCTACAGATAATGAGCCTCCTCACATAGGCACCCTCCATCCAACAATAGGGCATTACAAACCAGGAAAGCCACTGTACTTGCAGAGCCATGATCTGCTCTGCAAGGGGCTCCCACAGCCCTGCTCTGGCTGGAAACAGAGATGAGCACTGCCAAGACCCAAATTTCTCAGCAGCACACTTGTCTTGGGGGGCTCACTGCAAACTCTCCCCAAAGAGTTTACAATGCTGAAGCACGTGCTGCTTTCTGCAGGGGCTGCCAAGAACAGCCTTCGTGGAATGAAATAGAAATTCGTCCCAGATTTCTGGAGGGCTGCACTGACAAACCGAAGAGTTCGGGGTCACCTCCCCATACAGTGGTGCCACATGAGCACCAGCCTTTAGAGATGGCAGAAGATGTCCACTCTGCCAGACAGATCCCACCCACGGTCCAGCCAAGCTCTGGGTAAGAGGACAAAGCTGCCAAAGCAGGACCAGGTCAACAACACCAGGACTTCTACAACCTTCTGTCCTGGCTGGACTTTGACATTTGTCTTGCTTGTGCAACATCACGGCAAACCCCTGAATTATAGGAAAGGAGGAAACTGCTCCGTGACATAGAATAAATGCTCTTCTGGGAAGTGCACGACCAAAAAAAAAACCAGCTCATCAGCTTGGACAATTAACCTCCTAATTCTTACAATGCACGTATAAAAATTAGTGAATTACTAAAGAGCCCAGCTGGCATACCTTCAGGATCAAGGAAATGGTATTTGCATAGGCTGAGGTGGCATTTCTGGGCCCCTCTCCAGATCTTGTTACTGGAAGCCTGCCCCTCAGGAGGAGGCTGTTCTGCTGGATTTACCGGTGGAGGAATCCCCAGCTCAGGCAGGCACAGAGCGCTTCTGCCTCATCCCAGTCCCGTGTCCTGCCTCACACATGCAGCTCCCAGTGGTCCAGAGAAGCTTGCTCAGACGCAAACCTCCCTCCAGCAACTGTGAGGAGCCCCTGAAAGCTCCTTGTAGAAGTCCCTGCTGGCTCCTGGGGGAGCATCACGGAGGGTCTGGCGTGGGAGGACTGGCTCTGTGGATGCAGCCAAGGAGCTCACCCATCCTTCTCACAATCGTGCCTGCAGCAGCTGACCAGGGAGACAAATGGGGGTCAGAAGTCCCTTCCTGGCACTCTTGCCATGTCACAAGGACAGCTGGCATCGCACACAACCTGCCTGTCATGCTTTCTATAGGGTACAACAAGGACTAAGAGTGGCAACAGCTTCCTGCAGCACAGCCAGCACACATTCCGCCCTTGGGGAACTCGTCCCAGGGCTGAATGAACACAATTATCTTGATGCAATGTTGCACATTTCAGGTTTACTGTTCACAAGCATTAGATCCCTCCCCAACCACTTGGCTGCCAGATAAGGTTTCTTCCCACAGGGAAGGCTGGGCCTGTACACTTGCAAAGTTTAATGGAGTGGAGATTTTATCTTCAGAATCTGGGGCAAAAGGAGCAGGGAGAGCAGAGCACAGGAGAGAGCAAATCACCTCTGGGCTGAGGGGAAGGGGTCTGCACCTGAGCTGGGAACAAATCCACTCCACAGAACGCCCTTCCTTCTCCACGAGGTCACAGCAGCCAGCAGGGTCAGCTGCTTGTCACTAAAGGCAACGTTCCTCAGCACCCCCATAACTCCCAGGACACCCCATGGCCCCACAGAGGCCAGGCCTCTCAGATCTGTAGGGGACACACACGGATGATGCCACAGGGATGCTGCCCTTGTTTAGAAGAAGCAGCCTGCATCCCTGAGCCACACAGCATTGCAGCACACCCTCCACACCGTGCACGGCCCAGAGAGATGAGCCTCCTGGGCACTGTCCTGCCCTGTCATGTCTTCTCAAGGTCCATCCTCCACCCACTTCAGTATCAGCATTTCTGCTGCAACCCTTTTAAGTTCTGTCTGACTGGTTACTGACCTGCATGAGAATGTGACCCAGCTGCAGGTATTTTTAGGATTAACTACATATTTGTGCAGAGGCACAACACAAGCATGCTGGTTTGGGGCTCTCAATCTCAACAGGAAGCATGGGAGGAGCTCTTTTGGTATGGAAAGGGCAGCTCCACATTTTCTCTCTGCCTCAGAGTGCAAGTAGCATTGAACTCTTTCTGAGACAGAACTTGTTCTTACACTTTGGAAGAGGCAGCCATGGCAATCCTGGAGCTGCACACTGGGAATCCAGGCACAGACAGCCACAGCATCCATGGAGATGCCATTGCTAAACTCAGCCCCTTTCAGCTCTCTAATCTCATCAACATTCCTCAGTAGTTCCCTTAAAAGAAGGATCTGTTATCACAGCCTGTGGGTTCCCACACAGGCCATTCCAAGGCAGACTGTTTGCTGAGTACAGGCAAAGAGGAAGGCGGAGGGGGATTTGCAATTCACAGTGTTATTCTTGTCTTGAAAGCACATCTGCTGAAGAGACAGCGGCTGCGGAGGGCTGGCAGTCACAGAGCTCCTCTGCTGGGAGCTGAGCAGGGCACTGCTGAACCTGTGAGCGCTGACCTTTGCGGCAGTGCAGGTTGTAGCACACACTGTGACTCTCGACCACGCTGCATCCTGATGGTCCACAAAGGAAAGTCCCCTCCGGCAGCTTTCTGAGGCAACAGTGACCTTGTGCAAGGCACAGTGCCAGGCTGGGTCTCCCACTGAGCACTGGCAAAGATGTCCCTACCAGAAGCAGGCAGCTCTGCTCTGCAGCTGGATCTGCATCAGCAAAAGATGCATCAAGCAGCTCAACAGCCTCGGGTCACTCACTGCTCTGCCTGCCTGCACTTTGAGGCCACAGACACAGCAGGCAGGCAGAGCCTCCCAGCACAGGGGGGTGAACCAAAAGCAAAGAAGGGAGTCCAGGCTGCAAGGCACAGTGTAGGTTCCTCGCCATTATTACTGAAAACAGAACAAAAAGTCCACCTAGGCACAAGGTAAAGCCTCAGACCTGCCAGCATCGGTGCTGCAGCACCCTGCACTGGGCAGCAGCATGGCTTGAGCTCCTCTCTCCCCTTGCTTGCACCCAGCGCCAGGGAAGCTCTGCAGAGCAGGCAGGGCATTGGGCCAGTCCAGTGTGGGCAGCGGGTTCACTGGCAATGCCAGAGTCACGGTGGGAAACGCTCCAAGCACAGGGCCCTGGGAAGCAGGTCAGCCCTGGCCCTGAAGGCTCCGGCTGCCGGAGACCTGCTGAGCACCGCAGTGGCTCCACTTGAAGTGTGAGACCTCCTGGAGCTGGGCAGACCCACGGACACTCCCTGATCCCACAGGGAAAGCAGTATTGCATTGCTGAGGAAAACCTCCCTGCCCGTGCACGCCTAGGGGTGCCAGTGCTCCCTCCCAGACCTGACGCACTCAAACGAAACTCGCCCACTCCCTGCGGAGCATCGCTAAGCATCACAAGCCATCCACCCTCCTCCACCTGCCGCCAGGAACAAAGCTCCTCCTGATGGGTCCGGGGCACAGGCGCTCCGGGTCTGGGAGGCACCCAGCCCTTTGGGAACAGCACTCCCAAGCCATCAGACATCCGACTGAACAGGAGTTTCCCCCTCCACGAGACACCAGCACTGTGCAGAGGAGTTGTTTCTGGGCTGAGCATGTTCAGCCAGCAGGCAGCCAAAGGAATCTGCCAGAACAGGAGCAAGAAGAGCAGCAAAGCACCGTGTCCTCCGTGAAGCTCATGGGCAGAGGTGCCAGGGCACGGCCACTCCCTGGAGCTGGAACCTTGTCTACCCCATCCAGCTGGCAGGCTCTGCACTCCTTCCCTCACAGACAAGGATGGCAAACTGCTTTTTGATGGAGGCTTTAGCAAACAGCATGTAGCACAGGCTTCCCAGGGGACAGGAGGGATGGGACAGTCCTGACATGCTGTGAAATGGCACCTGAAGCAATTTTACTCCCATGGTCTGTCCCCAGCTGGGACACAAATGGAAACAAACATGAAACACAACCAGCACCTGCAGATGTTGGACAAGGGAGTTTTCTCCCTGGTACATTCCTAGAGCTAAGGCACATTTGAGACCCTGCAGAGTGCCAGCATTTTCCCTGTCAGAGCACCACAGGTTTCATCCTTGTGAAGGATTCTCAGTGCTGGAAACTGTCCAGAGTCACCCTCCAGCCCCAGAAAACCTTATCAATGGACAAAGAGTTAAAAGACATTTAAAGAAAATCAGAGGTCCCAATACAATTTGGGAGCCATTCAGTTTTCCATCATTTCTGTCCACTCTATGTCAATATTCCTCTAATGAGAGTTCCTGCCTGCCAGCTGCCACTGTCACAGCCTGTGCTTGCCACTTAGCAGGAGGGGTCAATTCAGCACAAAAGGCTGCATTTTCCAACTGACTACAATCAGCCAGGATGAGAGGACACAGGGAGCAGACAACACCCTGGGCTGTACAGGGCTTACCAACGGGATGGCTGAGTGGCCAGGTACACTGCAGCCACACAGTCATCGTAAAGGGAGTTTTCCAGGCCAGACTGCACTTTCCCCACCACCCACTGCTGAGTGATGCTCAGCCCGCTCTGTGCAGCTTCCAGAGCCTCCAAGTGCTTCCTCAACTAAGTATGGGGCGAGGGGAATTAATAAAAAAGTAAAAAAAAAAATCCAGCTCCTCTCTCCAGGTCTCTGCTGATTTCTGGGGGAATTTCAGTTCCAATTACTTATCTAAGAGATGGAGGGCATTTAAAACAGAAAGTGTTCCCCTCCTCATGTCAGGATGGCCCTTTCTCAACATCTCCCCTTTCATTCTTGCTGGGATGGAACTTATCATGTACAATAAATCCCTGTGTGAAAAGCAGCTTAAAAGAGGAAATAGGTAGCACAGAGAGAAGGGGAAGTGCCCATCCATGCCTGTCATTCTCCAGGTGGGGCAATGAGCTACTCCTGATCCCTTCAGCTCAGCTGGTTCCACTCACCATTGTGCAAAACTTCCTTTGCCAAAGCTCCTGTTTATAAGGGCCTCTAAAGGGTAGTGGAAACTCAACAGTGGTTTGCAGTCTACAGCTAAAAATTTCAGTTTGATTACTAGGGAAAATGGCTATATAGTGCTTTGAAGGATTGGTTATTAAGAACTAGGTCCTGTGTATTTCAAATCAAAGGGAATTTATTTGGAAAACCACCTGATGAACTCTATCTACGGCAAAGCTGTTAAAAAGGTCTGACATTTTTCATAGGAGAAGAGAGAAAGAATCAAAGCCCATTTCCTTTTGGCTGTAGAGATAAATATTGGAAAAACATCTTTTGTCGCAAGGGGAAAAATGAATGTGTGACAGCATCAGATGCAGGTATCAGATACATACTTCAAGGACTTTCTATCATGTCCTTTTCCTTAAACATTTGTACGACCAAAGCAAATCATTCTGGAGAATTCCTAAAAAGCAGACAATGCTTCAAACGTGCTTCCCCACCCTCCAAAGATGAAGTTTTTTATACCAAGTACAGATACTCAAGAGCAAAGCTATTCAGTGCCTAGCAGAGATAACCCACCCATCCCCTTCCAGGGCTGCAGAAGCCCACGGTTTGGAAAGCCCCCCAGCCGTGGGTGTTCACTCATGTGCAGCATCCTGGTGACGCATGAGGTCAACCACCCCTTCGTCCTGGCACACCCTGAGCAGCCTCAAGGAGCCCCCTGCAGCGAAGGCCCTGGGTCAGCCAGGATGGTTCCACTGTGGCCACGTCTGAGAGGCTTCAAACACACGTCAGCCCAGCACCAACCACCAGGTAACAGCTTCCATGTCATAACCAGCACTCCCTGCTTCTAGCACAGCTCCTGGCCAAACGCCGAGAGCCAACACTTCATCCACAGCCCCAGCAGCTGCCCCAGGAGCCAGAGTCCTTGTGGCTCACATCACAGCCCACAGCTTGTGAGCAAAGTTAATCCAATTACCTTTTTGTCTCACGGAATTAAAATCAGCAAAAGCAAGGTCTCCTGGGTCAGGAAGCTCCTGAAGAAGACTCAAAGATATTTTATATGTTTGAGCTCATCCAAGACTCAGTAAAGTCACTACTCTAGGTAGAGCTATGCTGATCCTACAGCTGTCATTTGATGAATGCAAAATTACAGCAAGGAATCTGAATGAACAACAGGAAAAGAAAGTCCTAGGTCATGTTTTAATTTACTACTGCTCTTGGACACTGAGAGGACTTCATTTGTCATCTGGATTCCAGAAATCATGAGAATATGAGGAAAGAGCATCAGCAAGCACATGATGTATATTCATGAGCAGAGCACAGCATTCAGCTGCACCGCCTGCACAAAGGAATCCAAAGGTAAATTAGAAAGTGCATGGGAACTTTGTGGGATGCCAATATTCCCATTAGCTCTGCATCAAGCACTTCACTTGCAACTCGTGCCTCCACTGACAGCCCAGAGTTCGAGACGGGTCTTGGTGGGCTGGGACAGCTGTGCCTGAGGCTTCACGCAGAACCACAACTGAGGACACGAAGAGGCAAAACCAAACCAAGCCAAAAAGACGCCAGAGAACCCCAGAGGCTCTGTGCCAGCGGGCAACGACCGGCCAGGGCATCCCTCCCGAGGTGAGGGCTCCCTCCTCCAGCAGCACTCTCCCTCCTCCCCGTTCCCCTCGGGCCTCCCTCGCAGCCGGGGCCGGTCCCCTCGCTGCTCGCTGGCTCCCGAGCCACCGGTGCAGCACCGAGAGGCCGCGCAGAGCCGCGGCGGCTGCGGGACACGCGAGCGCCCGCCCGGCGCGGCGGCACCGGCGCTGCCCGGGACCAGCCGGGAGGCTCGCAGGGCTCGGGGCCGCTGCCCCTGCCCCAGCCACGGCCCGGCCCGGCGGCTCCGGGAACGGGGACACCGGCGGCCGGAGGAACGAGGCCGGCCCCGCCGCCCCCCGCGCAGCCCCC
>VWZW01005848.1:237452-251300 GCA_013397115.1 Edolisoma coerulescens
TTTTCCGTGATTGATGCTACTAAACGTTTCCCAAAGGCTCCTGCCTCTTGGCAGGATGATCCTTACAAGGAGCAGCAGTAATAGTCTTGGGTGCTTAGACTTCTGCTCCCAGCTTGGGCAAGGAGGACAGGACATGATCCTCACCCCTCTTGTCTTGCTGGGGATCCAACATGGATCCAATGGTTGGTTTGGGCAACCACAGTTTGGGTTTGGGTACCACCACAAAGCCGGAGCCTGGAGTGCTGTGGTGTCTCTGAGGTTCCTGGCGGGTGCCCAGGTCTGTGGTGAGAGGTGCTGTGCTGCAGTCTCCCGGTGAGGAGCGAGCAGGCTGCAGTCTCCTGCCTGAGTCCAGGGGTGCTGCAGCCCCTGCAGACCTCTGCACAGAGAGCAGTGTGCATGCACTAGCTCTGACACACCAAGGGCAAGGGTGTGATGGCTTCTGCTAGCCTTGGGGGCTTGTTTCAGACCACCTTGTCGTCTGATTTTAGGTTGGAGATAAGGTAATGGTCCTGGCTAGGTCGGGGCTCTGGCAAGAAGTTGTGAATGTGCCTGCCAGTCAGACTTTCCCGATGCCTGAGGGGATGAGCTTCGAGGAAGCAGCTGCTCTTCTTGTTAACTACATCACTGCCTACATGATTCTGTTTGACTTTGGAAACCTGAGACCCAACCAGAGTGTCCTCATCCACATGGCTGCAGGTAAATAGTTCTTGCTGAGACTCTTGGTTTCACCATGCAGCTTCTGAATAAGTGACATGGGTGAGGAAAATCAGAATGGGGCTGGACTGACAAAATGTCCCCTAGCAGACATGCAGGCTTCATGCTGACCCCATTTCCTGGCTGGGAAAGTCTCTCCCAGTGTGTCCCAGGTATCAACCTCACCAGGCAGAGCCTCTCTTCTCCAGGCTGCTGTGCTATGTGATTGGTACAGGCAGGGATAATTTACCTATTCAGAGGTTTTTCTGACTGCTGGGGCAGTTTGCTTCTAAATCTTTCTCACTGCTGATTTTCAGGTGGTGTGGGAACTGCTGCCATCCAGCTGTGCAAGACTGTGGAAAATGTCACCATTTTTGGCACAGCATCTGCCTCCAAGCACGACTCACTCAAGGAGAGCGGAGTTGCTCACCCCATTGACTACAGAACGATGGATTACGCAGAGGAGGTCCGGAAGATCTCTCCCAAAGGTATGATGTGGTGGAGGACTTCTGCAACTGCCTTGCATTTCTTTCAATTGCAAAGAAACTTCTAATTGCTTCCACTTCCCTCTCTAGGTGTTGACATTGTCCTGGACCCGCTGGGAGGATCTGATACGTCCAAAGCATTTAACCTGTTGAAGCCGATGGGCAAACTCATCACTTACGGTGGGTGTGAGCAAGGAGCCCAAGCCCAGGGACTGTGTGATGGTGGGATGGGATCCACACAGGAATGCTCCGTGTCTGGGTGCTTGGCTGTCAGGGACCACCACTATTCCTCACTGCACTGTGTGTTGTAGTTCTGTTATTTCATGAAGGTCTTCAGAATGCTTTGCCTTGGTGAGACGCTGAGGGGAGTGAGATTTTTGTCCCCAGAGCTGTGTTCACAGGCTCCAAGTCTCTTCCCTCCCATGGTGAAATCTCTCTTAGAGTAAGAGCTGGTGCCTGCAGGGGAAGCTGGAATGTCCTCACAGAGGAATACTGGCATAGCTGCTTTGTCTAGGCTGAGTTAATGCACAGCCTTGCTTTTCTTTTAGTGGATGTGTGGGAGATGAGGTTTGAGGCTACTGAATGCTTATCTCTCCATTCCCCAGCCCTGGAACACTGTGATTTTGTCCCATAGACAAAGCCCTCACACAACCCCCAGTGGGATTCCAGACACTTGCAGCAGTGTGCTGCTTTGGTTGTCCCGGCCACTGCAGCGTGTGATTCCCCTGAAGAAGCAGGGCTGTAGGAGAAGGGGAAAGCTGTCCTGCCAGCCTGGCTGGATGTCACTTGCAACCCTTTCTTACCTCTGCCAGCCCTCCAGCCTAGCTGCACTGCTGCTGCCTTAGGAGGGCCAGAGAGTTGTCACTCTACATTTTTGCCATATGAGTGCTGATAATCCAAATTCTGCGTGTCTTGAGCCTGAGGCAGGTGCCTGTTTGCATTGAAGGTCAACTGGGCAGGTTCTGCTGTGATCCAGTTCTCAGCTCTGTCCCTCCCTGTGCTGAGTGGCTGCTCCCCTGTGCGTGGTCTGAGCTGTTCCATGGGATGCCCATTGCCTCTTGTGCTGTGTCCCAGCTTATCTGTGGCTTGCCTTCTTTTCAGGTGTAGCAAACCTGCTCACTGGGCAGAAGAAGAATCTCATGGCTATGGCTAAAACCTGGTGGAACCAGTTCAGCATCACTGCCTTGCAGCTCCTACACCAGAACAAGGCTGTGTGTGGCTACCATCTTGGATATATGGATGAAGAATCTGAGCTTATCAGAAGCGTTGTAGCCAAGCTGGTTAACCTGTACAGTCAAGGCAAAATCAAGCCCAAAATAGATTCTGTATGGCCCTTTGATCAGGTGAGTCAGAGCTAACATACAGGCTGGCAGTGGCACAGTGAGCACCTTGTTCATGGGGGCTGAACTGTTGAAAATGTCTAATAACCATCTGTTCTCAGACATTCAGTGCCTTATTCCTTTTAAAATATTAAGGCTGAGTAAAGTGGCTGGGCTATTCTGCTCCAATGCACAGGGCTGGGCAATGCCAGACAGTGTCCCTGTGGAGCAGGGCAGGTGCTCAGCTGTGCTCCGTGGGCAGCAGCAGCCAGGAAGGGGCTGGGTTATGGATCAGACTGGAATATGCCCTGAGTAGTCTGTACCCTGTAATTAAGCAGACAGATGGGAGGGTTGTTGCTGCCCTTCCAAGAGTGCAAAAGAGCCCAGGCAGTGAAGCAGAATGAGGGTGTTGGAGGTTTTTCAGCAGCTCTGCTCTGCTCAGGGTTATTGCATCGATGTGTCCGTGCAGAGTCAGGCTCTTCCCTTGGAAATCCTGTGCTGGGGCAGGACTTGCTGCGGGGGAGCAGAGAACTTAGTGATGATCAGTCACTGAGAACTAGTCTGATGCAAAGGCTTAAGGAAAACTTTGATTCCAGGCCTGGCCCAGGTGCTTAAAAATAATGGTAATAATGACACAATTCTGTGCATATAGTGTTTCGTGCAGCTAGTAGAGGCTTTGTCCTCCTGGCAGGTGGCCAGGTTCCTGCAGCTCCCCTCCCTGTGGAGAGGAAGCTGTGGTGACACACACTGCACTTCCACATTGGTGTGAGCAGAGCATCCCTGTGTGTGTTAAGGTTGGTCTGTGTGAATTCTTGAGCACAGTTTCCTGTGGGCCTTCCGGGGTGGTTGCCCAGGTCTGTCCAAAACACACCTGTGCAGAGGCACCTGAGTGCTTGGGACTTGCTTGAGCTGCCAGGAAAGCTGCCTCCCAGCTATGCCTCAGACTGCTCTGGGGGGACTGAGGGGCCCAGGAAGGGCATGGACACACTGCAGTGGGTGGGGGTCTTACCAGACTCCTTTTGCTTCCAGGTGGCAGAGGCTATGAGGCAGATGCAAGAAAAGAAGAATGTTGGAAAAGTCATCCTGGTTCCTGAAGCACCCAAGGAAGAATCTAAAAAAGCAGAGAACTAAGGAGAAGAGATGTATGCAGATTGTGAATTCATGGTTTTAACTCCCTGATCTCTTTGGGACCTGGAAATGGACAGATCGGTATCTTCCATCTTTCACCAGTACAAGAACATCATGGTTATCATTCAGATGAGATTTGCATGCTCTTGTTGTGACTGACCCTTTGCCAGATATGCCTCCTGCTCCCTCTTTTGAAGCCTCTTTATTTCATACTGTTTTCTAACCACTTGTTTCTCTACTGAATTTCCAGACTAACCTTATTTTTCTCTGGCAGTGAGGCTGAAGCTTCCAAGCAGTTGGTGACTAACAACTGCACAGCCTGTCACTGCAAAGTCATGGTGCAATGTACTGTAACAACTGCCAAGTATCTCTGCAGAAACTGAGCCCTGCTGAAGTGTTTGCCCTGTCAGCTTTGGGAAGCCTGTTCAGCAGAGCATTGGCCAAATGTAGGATGTTTCCTCCACAGCCAAAGGAAAACCACAGCTGGCCTAGTTGATTCAGGCAGGGATTTCTCTTCTGTTCACACTAACCCAGCTCTATTCCCTCTGCTTTTTGTAGGCCACTAGCATGGTCAGACAGCAACAGCTCATGTTGTCTTTGCCTTGGCCATCCTGGCAATTTGAAGTCTATGGCATATCGTACTTCATTTGCAGTCACTTCTCTGTGCAGTCAGTAAATACCCTGACAGGCTGGGCTGGCCTGTTGACTACAGAAGAAAAGTTTCAATTAGGTAACCTGATCCTGTCCATTTTCTATTTCCAAATTGTATAGAGAGATCTGAGCAGTGTCTGATTCTTAGAGACCATAAGGACTCAACTGTGTCTCAAACGACTGGAACAATTGATGTTGGCTCTGTGCTTTATTATGTTGGGCTCCAAGTTGGTATTGTTAGGGCTTCACCCTCGTGTTTTTATTTCCAAGGGCTGCAGTATTGAATTTGACTTCATCGAGATGGAAACAAAATAATCCCCTGTTAATGCTTTGTGCAGTGCCCTGTGCACTGAGGAGGTGTTGCAGTTTGGGAAGTAAGTTTCAAGAGCCAGTCATGGGGGCTGGCTGCCCAGTAGCCTGAGCTGTCTCTCCCTGGAGCACACTGGTTAGTAAAGCTGTTGCCAGGGTAGCAGTTAGATGATAAACAGCCCAGCTGTGTGTCAGACCTCTTAACCTGCATATTCTGAGCAGTTTTCCATCGTGTCTTAGCTCACTTGCTGCAATAGGGCTTCTTCCCCTGAATCTGTGTCCTGGGGCTCCAGCCCTGAGGGTTTAGGAACTGTCTGGGGTGCTCCTCCTATGCCAGAACTTTGTTTCTCTTCTACTTTTCTTTCCTTCTGTGCATTTGGAAAGAGAGTTATGTGGAGACCCAAGCCCAGCTCTGTGAGCACCTTGAGTCCTGGGTGATGCTGTCCTTCCCACTGGACCCTGCTTGCTGCCCTGGGCAGCTCTGGTGCTGTGGGTGCTTACTTGTCATGGATTGTAGGCGTGGTGGGCTTTTGGGCTTCATTTTGGATCTGAAATGGTAAACCCAAGGGCACCAAAAAGAGCTGCCCATCACAGAAGAACTTGGGCTCCAGAAGCGAAACCTTGAGACAAGAATCCTGCTTAACTAGCCCACAGGGGGGGCCCAGGGCCCAAGGGGGGCAGGTACCTGCTGGGCACAGGGCTGGGCACGCAGCCCCACCACCACCCAGGAGAGCCCACGCCACGCAGGGCTGGGGTTCCTGTGTGGCTTCTCCCTCTGCCTGCCCCAGTGGGGCTCCTGTCTGTCAGTGCAGCTTGTGCTTCAGGTGCTTGGGCTCAGTCCAGAGATCTTTAGAAATGCATAGGCACAGCTTCCAGGGGTCTTGCCCTGGTTAAATATTGCAGCAACCCTGTTCCCTACAACCTCAGAGAAGTGCTGGAGGCCTCTCAGAGATCCTTGTCAGTTCATCTCTTGAACATCATAAACATGGGCTGATGGAACTCCCAAGCACAACTTTTTACCTTTCTGAATCCAAAATCTTGCTGCTTCTTTCAACTTGCCCTGTCGTGCTAATTTAGATTAAATCCAACAGTGTCCGATGCTGCTTTACCAGGTGAGAAAACAGAAGGACTGTCTAAATTGCTGAAACGGAAAGTCTGGACCTGTTCCTCTGAGAAACTGGGCTTCACCTTGATGGCAGGGCAGCACGTTCAAAAGGCGCGCAGCCTCGCACATCTTCCGCTTCTGCACGATTGTAAAAGGGAAAAATATTACGGTGTGTTTCATGGTGACATCCTCTCCCTGCTTCATTCTGAGCCAAGCTCGTGCTCAGTGCCTTACATGGGTGGCCTTGGGTCAGGCGGCGTGGCGTGGCTCTCGCAGCCCGGGAGCCTGGCAGCTTCCCGTCAGAGCCCTCTGACCTGCTGTGCGCCTCGGGAAACAGCATCTCGGTGCCTTCTGCTACATGACTAGGAAGTCACTGCAGCCTTTTCCATTCTGGCCTTCCAAAGTATTGCCAAAACCCTGTTTTGACTCTTATTAGCTCTGTTTTGTGAACACTGGTGGTGTTGTTGGACTTTCTGTGAATTAGCTGTTCTCTCCCCGGGTGTTCCAGCCTTGCCAGGGCTGACCTGGTGGTTCTGTGCTCCCCAGTCCATAAGACCTGTTGTAAAGCCCTTGTCTCCCCCAGGGCAGCTGTTTGGCTCGAGTGAGCCTTGAGTAAGGCTTTATCAGCTGCTCCAGCCTTGGCTCTCTGGAAACAATCCCAGCTCCTGGCTCTCTTTGGGTAGCTGCTCACATGTCTTCTAACTAGAAATTCCTGAAGCCCTTATCAAGGCAGGAATGCCGAGCAGTTACTGCCTGTTTGAGTTCAGCACTGGCTATTTTGTGTCTCTTGGTAGCAACAGTGTTTTCTACCGGAAAACCAAGATTAAATGTAACCTTGCAATCCTCCGCCCCTGCTCCATGCTCTGCTTTAGGTGGGTGTGGTTGGTTGTGGTTTGGTTTTTTACTTTTCTTTTTTATGGGCCCGTAAGTATAGAACCTATGTAAAACCTATGTAAAACAATTTCAAGTGTCTTAATCAAGTTAACCAGCCAGTTTGTATACTAAGGACCAAAGCAAAAAAACCAAAACGAAACCCCAGGATAAAAATCATTCCGTTCAATGTTGCTTGTTTAGGGCAAAGTTGTGCTACTGAGGAACTGGGAGATTCCTGTACTTGATCACGTGTGCCATTCCAGAAGTGCAATTTAATGTTTATTTTACTGATTGTCTGACTCAAAGGTTGTGCCATGAGGAGTCCAGGTGGAAGTGTAAGGAGTTGATGAGCGGGGGAGGCATCCAGGGCCCTGCCTGCTGCAGGGGGCTCAGGGTGAGTGCCTCTCCTGTCACTGCTGTAGTGGCCTCCCAGCCTGGTGCTGCTGGTCTTGGACAAAGCGCAGCTCCTTTGCTATCGCCAGGCAGTGGTTGCCACATCTTTGATTCTTTGGTTTCTCTGAAGCTCACTTGTGTTGCAAGCTGACTGCAGGAGGGGAAGGGAGCAGAGGTAGCCTCCGCTTGCACAGAGTGTGGCCCCTGCCAAGTGCTCTGGGAAGGAGTTCAGCTCTAGGTTTTGTTTTAGACACCTGCATTAAACTAGAATTGATAGGCCAGGGAGAAGTAAGAAGCACTGTGTGTGTCAGGCTTCAGCTGGTGCAGGATCCTGGCCTGCTGACAGCTGCTATCATAGGTGTTAAACCACTCTGGTTGCCTGAAGTCTCTGGTGTGCTGAGCCCTCGTGATGGCAAAGTGTTTTTGGCAAGTAGTACATGAGCATGATGTGAAACGTGTTAGACTCTGAGTGAGCCTCTTACAGCATATGGTCTGGTCTGTACTGTCTGAGTTGTGTTGATTTGCAGATATGTGATACGAGTGATGCTCATCCTACAGACAGATAGCAAATCTTTTGTTTAAAAAATATATTTTGCTTTGTGCGTGTAACCAAGTTGGACAGAAAACAACTGTGCCACTGCTGTTTACATGACTACAATGTGTACTGCTCCTCTGTCAAATGTTACCATATGCCTTATGTGTTTCAAATGTTAATTAAATGCATAACAAAACCTTCCACAGTACGCTGCTCAGGTTTCTGTTGTCACGATCCCTCTGCCCACAGCTCAGGGCAGGTTTAATTGACAAAGTGTAACACTCCCAGCATGAGGAGATGCCTCTGCTCTCAGGGACAACTGTTAATTGTCGGCTTGAGTGTTGTTCCTGACACTCTTCCTGGAGGGCAGCCATGGTGATTTTTGTTTGCAAAGCCCTTAGCTGGGCTCTGTGCTTTGTGTCTGGGTGTCTCAGTAGCCAGGTGGGACTGAAGGTAAGACAAGGCACGAACAGCCACTACCAAACATGAGAATAAATCCCGTTTATTTGTCGGCATAGAGACTGTCCCTGGGAGGCAGCTGCTGTGGGTGCTGAAAGCTGTTAATGTTCTCCTCAGGTCACCTGCTGGCCTCAGAGCAGGTGCTGGGGAGGGGCTGGAGCATGGGGCTGTCTGCTGAGGCCTGAACTGTCACTGTGAAGAGCTGACACTAATGACAGTTCATCTCCAGCCCGGGCTCTGGCAGCAGCTGAGCTGGAACCTGCCTGCAGTGGCAGGAGGTGGAAGAGACTTCCAGAAGCTGGGGCTGGACTAGGTCCAGACTCCTGCCCGGGTGTGTGTCATGCTACTGAAAGTCACATGGGGCTCAGCCTGCAATCAGCTGAAATAAGCTCTGTAAGTGGCTGGCAGGACACGCATCCAAGAGGAGCTGGAGTTTCTGGGAAGCACTGATCCATGCTGAGGCCTGCATGGGGCAGGGATGGAGGTGCTGCTGTTGGCTAACGTGCAGATTTCTGGCTGCATCTGGGGAACGCAGGAGTTCCTTTGACAAACACCTGCTTCTTCCTGAGCTGTCTCTGTCAAGCCGCAGTTTTCTCAGCAGGAAAGGAAGGCAAAGGGAAGCTGCAGGCTGTGGCTGTGGCAGAATCACACAACACCCAGTTTATTCAGAACTGCGCCGACCTCCCGGAGATACTGGGCATCCGGGTAGCCGTTCCTGTGGGGCAGAGAGGGAAGCACTGTAAATCCTGCTGGTGTGCCAAAACCACCGTGGGAAGCAGCCCTTTATTTCTGCCCCAACCTTTCAGCAGGGGCTGAGAGAGGAAGTCCTGCTCCTGGGGATGTCCTGCTGCCTGCAGGCACAGCTCATACCCAGCCCTGTCGTGGGAAAGGCTGTAAGTGAACAGGGCCCAGAATTCTTGTCCATGGGGAACTTAGGGGTTCCCACACCACTTATGGTTGTGGGATGGGCAAGGGCTTTTGCTCCAGCTGGAGGGTGCCAGATCTGGTCTGCCACGCCATAGCTGCCCTGCAAGCTGAAGCAAAGGGAGGCAGCAACTCTGCCACTGTGGGAGGGTGGAAGAGCCCTCCCTGCCAGGATTTGTTGAGCTGGAACCCATGGTTCTCCTCCTCCAATTGCTAAAAAACCCACAACCATACCCCGAAGCTTAGGATGAGCTGGGCCGTACCTGGCTTTGCCTCCATCCCAGGAGGTTTTGTGGGGGATAAGGCCCCATGTTACTCTTTCCTCTCCATTGCAGGACTTGATCTGGAACGTCAGCCCACGTTCAAATGCTTTCTTCAGCAGCTTTGCTGTCTTCAGCCCTTCCTTGTTTTCAGGCAGGAAGGCACAAAAATTCCCTCCTTTGTAAGGCTGTCCTGGCTGAGGGTCCCCAACCTTAGAACAGGAAAAAGACATTTTAAACAATGGCTGGAGTGCTGTGCCACTGAGGGGATTTCTAAGGTTTTGTCTAGCTTGAAACCTACACTGATGACCATGGGCCCCATGGGCTGATAGTCACTGTCAACTAAAACCAGAGGTCACACATGTTCTTGAGAAGCATCAAGCTGCTCCAAAACCTGGTGTGGAGCTTTTTGCCTTTCATAGGTCAATACCTCTGCTGCTTTGCATGTGGGGCAGGGAGCTGTGGCTGCTATTTCCCCCCAACCACCCTGACAGACCCCCCCACATGGGCTGCAGTGGGATGGGGAATCCCTGCGCTGGGTACCTACCCCCTGCATGCCATCAGGGATGCTGTAAGCAAGCTGAAGTGTTGGGTCTCGATAGTATCCAGGCAGGCTCTGAGACAGGGAGGAGATCTTCAGTGTCCCCAGGATCTTGCAGCTTGGGGCATCTGAGGAGGATCTGCAGCAAGCTGGCTGCGTATTGTCTGCTGCAAAACATGTCCTGCACAAGGCGTGACCGCAGGGGCCCTGGCAGGTCACACCTGAGCCCTGGCAAGCATCACACTGGCCCAGAGGGACTGTGCTGCTTTCCTGTCCAAGGCTGAGGTCTCTTCTCTGCTGTGGTGGGAGGTCAGGCTCCTCCTGCTCATCGCTCCTGCTCTTTGGGAGCTGGGCCATTCCCTGATCCCTGGGCTCTGCTGCAGGTTCCTGTTGGGCCACAGATGGTGGTGGCTCAGCAGCCGTGGCCCTGGATAGCCAGGTGGGCAGAGAGTGAGGAGCTCCGTCAGCTGCAGGGACTGGACAGTGCTGCTGTCCCATTGCTTCATTGTGGCCTCCTCTGCTCTTGTCTCTTGCAAACTGGAATCTGTCTGGCAAGACTTGTTTCAGCCGGGTGGTGTCAGGCTCGCCCAGAGACAGTTTTGTCTTCCGCTGTTCCTGGGACTCTCTCAGGCCAGAAGGACTTGGCTTTTCCCCTGCCCCAAGGCTCAGAAGGCTGCTTGCTCCTCTCCCAGCCCCAGAATCAAAACGGACCCTGGCCTCCTCCTGCCCCCAAGCCTGCTGGAACCTCCAAGGACTGGGGGACCTCTTTTCCTCAGCCTCTGGCACCCAGGAAGCCCTGAGCACATCTGTAGAGTCTACTTTATTGCTGATGTTCAGGTGCTGTAGGGAATTCAGGCTGCCAGGAAGGGCTGCATCCAGCACTGGGTCCTGGCTTCTGCTTGGCTGGATGACACCTGATTTCCCTGTACTCTCTGGTCCAGGAGCCATGGATGAAGACTTCATGGCACAGAGCCTCCTGGAGGAAAACATGTGGAAGGCCTCAGTCACTCCTGGCACCATCTCCTTGGGGCAGGCAAGATACAGCTTGTACTTGTCTTTGCTGAGTGCAACCTGGAAGGATTTTCCTCGCAAGAGGCTGCACAGTTCACTCAGGGCACTGTCATCTGGACCAGCGACAGCGAGCTCCGAGTAGCTCAGACTCTGACACACCAGGTCAGGGCACTTCTGCACAAGATCTTCCACCTTCCATTTAGCCTGGAGCAGCCTTCTCTTGTCTGCCGCCTGCAGCATCAGCACTGTGCAGTCCCCAGCGTGGTGCTCCGAGATGTGCACCCCTCCAGCCCTGGACAGATCATCAAGAGTGGCATGGCAGACATCTTTCAGGTAAAACCACTGCAGAGAGTCCAGGCTCATTTCCTCACTCACCGTGCTGCTGCTGCTGTCTCCAGAGTCATTGCTTTCCTTTGACCTTGGTAGGGAGAAGCTGTTGGACCGTCGCAGCAGAGGCCTGGATGCAGAGGGTTTGGGGTCTAAAGCAAAAGAGGTCCGTGTCACATCACAGGTGCTGGAGATGCCAGTGAGGGAGCGGTGCCCAACGGGACCTGAGCTTTTAGAGTCCTCAGGCTGCTGAAAAGTGCTGTTTTCTTTGCCCACAAGGGGCAACAGCACCTTTTGTCCTGTAAGTCTGGCACCTCCTTCCACATGGTCCCGTTCTGTGGGGTCGTTCTGCTGAAGCTCTGCTGCTGACCCCAGAACCTTATCTGTCATAGGGGTGGGAGGCCGATACTGCTGGGTCAGTGCTCTTGAGTCATTCAGACCAGGAGCATCCATCTCTGATGAATGTTTCCCGGACAGCTGCACCTGTCCCACCGGTGGAGAGTCCCGATTCAGCAAGAGGCCCTGGCCAGCCTGAGACCTGTCAGCTTTCAGGGCGCTGAAGTTGGCAGCTAGCTTGAACTCCCCTTTCAGCTCTGGCCTGCATGGGCTAAGTCTTGTGGCTGAAGTATCCAGACCTTTGGCCAGGGGTAGCGCAGCCTCTGTGGTGCCAGAGGTTGTGGGGTGTGAGGGCTGGGAGCTGCTCAGCGTGTCAGCCGTGTGTGCAGCACCTCTCCTGGTGACCGAATCCTGAAGGTACTGCTTGGCCTGGGACACATCAACAAGGTTTCCAACAAGATAAAGCTGCTTCACATCCTCATGGCAGAGCAACTGCGGATAGAGCTGCTGCAGCTCATGTGTCAGAGCCCTGAGTGCCTGGCTGTCCATTCCCAGCCCTTCCTTAGCAATCTTCTCCTTGCGCAGGCTCACCTGCAGCTGCTGGTAGAGCTGCTGCAGGGCCAGGTGGGCCTGTTGCAAGGCCTCCATGTCCCCAGACACACCTCCCGATGGCTGGAGGTACAACATGGCAATGCCATCGCCGCTAACATCCACCACATCCACGTGATACTGGCGCAGCACACCTTGGTACTCCGCAGCACAGAACCTCTGCATGTACAAGTAAGTGTCCGAGTCCATTGCTAGGGAAAAGTCCTCCAGCTTCCCCAAAAGTTCCACAGCTTCCCCACCCACTGGGCTCCGAGGTGATGGGACTTTAGCTGCCCTTTCAGGCACCTGGTCCCAATTTGGCCGTGTTGCTGTCTCTTGTGCTGACCCAGGGGAGTCAGGCACTTGCTGGTGATCATGCATTCCCATCTCTTTGGCCCCATGGCTGGAAGCTGGCAGGGGGATCTCACCAATGGCTTGGCTCCTGAGGTTCAGGCTGGCCAGCAGGTCTCTGCTGAAGGTCTGCAGCTCAGTGAATGCTCCCCGGACTAGGCAGTGCATATTCTTTGAGTCGAAGCTGAACTGTACATTGCTGTAGTCTTTCTGCAAGTCCCTCAGGAGGGTTTTGCCCGTGGGAAGCTTGCCATAGTCAATTGTCATGCACACACATAGGAAGATCTGCAAGGAGATAGCAAGGGAGTGAGAGAGCAAGGACCAAAACCAACCCCTTCCAAAGGCACAGGAGAAGGCAATTGCATTCTATTACTACAGAATGGCCCCTGCATTACTATGACAGAAGAGATGACAGTCTTCCACCTCTCTCCCTCAGCATCCTACTTTCGAGAGAGGTGGACCCTGACACAGACAGGACCAAAAGACTCAGACTAAGCAACTCCTTGACCTTGTGCACTTGTCAAAAGCTTTCTGCAAACAAGGAATCACAGGGGGAAATTGCACAGAGATAGAGCCACATTTCTACACACTGGGAGCTCTCCAAAAAGCCCAAACCCAAGAAATCCACTATTGTTTTTGCATCTGAAATGAAGTTGCCCTTTTGCCCTTGCACAGCTTCAGCTCCAGGTCTTCAAGCACTGTTGGCACCACAGGCTTGCAAAAAGGTTTGCAAGGCCAGGCTAATTCCCATACCCTTGTTTTTGGGGCTCAGACATAAAAACATGAGACATGGCTACTGCCACAGTCTCTTGAGACTGGAGGAAGAGGCAAGAACTCGCCAGTGCTACCTAGACACCAGCATGTCTGTATCTTAAGCTTTCCCGAGAAGGAGAGAGGAACAATACACTGCACGTCCAGCTGATGACATGGCAGAGGCATTAACAGGATCCCCCATGTGGCACCAGATGGACTGGAGAAAAGTGCCTGTTCTCTCCAGCCTGACTAGCCTTCATTTGACAGGCACAAATAGCAGATGACTGAGCACACAGCCTGCCTGGCTGTCCCTGTGCTATTAGCACAGAAAAAAATTCTTCATTTGAATATGAATGAAAATGGATTTAAGTGTAATTAAGATGAAAGGAGAGAGTGAGGTCTCCCTTCCCGAGCTGTCTGCCAGGCCCAGAGTCTGTGTGGGAGCAGCTGGGGCTGCCATGGCCCCTCAGTACCTCATCGGGGCTCAGCTCTGCGGCGTGCGGGGTCACCTCCAGTGGGTACAGCGTCCTTCCGATTGCCAGCACGTGGTTTTTCACCTTCAGGGTCCTCTGGGCCACTGGTGGGAAAAGCCACCCGGACCTTTGTCAGCCCAGCCAAGGGGCGGCAGTGGGGCGGTGGGGTCGGGAATGGTGGGAGAGGGGACAGTGGTGCTGGGGACAGCAGGACAGGGGACAGTAGGACAGAGAATGATGAGAGAGGGAACAGCAGGGCAGGGGACAGCGGGACAGGGGACGGCGGGGTTGGGGACAGTGGGACGGGGGATAGTGGGAGAGGGAAGAGTGGGGC
>VWZW01005848.1:251422-261497 GCA_013397115.1 Edolisoma coerulescens
GGCCCTGCGGCCCCTGCCCGGCCCCGGCTCCGCTCCGGCCTCCGCCCGGGCCCCGCCGCCGCGGGGAAATGAAAGCGAAAGCGGGGCCGCCCCGCCCTGGGCCCCGCGGGAAGGCGCGGCCCGGCCCCAGAGAGCGCGGCCGGGGAAGGGCCCAGCCTCCCTCAGGCTCCCTCAGGCTCCCACCCGGCCCGGCCCCAACACGACAGACACGGTGCTCCCGACACATAGACGCTTTAATTTCCCCCGTGCCCGCCGGCCAAGGGACGCACGGAGCTCCTCAGCCCCGGGCTGACGGGGCTGGCCAGGACTAGCCCGGAGCTGGCCAGGACTAGTCCGTGTCCTCCACGAACACGGCCACCCCCGTCCGCCCTGCTGGGACGTAGGCGAGGGCATCCACCTCCCCGCCGCCGCGGCTGGCCTTCTGGAAGTGGATCTCCAGGGCGTCTCTCATGGACTCCTCACTCAGCACATCGGGGATGCCCAGCAGCAGGACAGTCCTGGGGCAGCGGGAGGGCTGCAGCTGGGCAGGGCAGGGGGTGTGAGCTGCAGAGCAGCGCAGGGAGAGGGGCTGCAGGAGCCCCCCACCTGTGCTGCCTCAGCCCGGGCTGGCAGGTGCTGCTTGCACAGGGCTCATGCCCTTACCTGCAGGTTAGCGATGTCTCCACTCATGCACGGTGATATTTTGACTTTGTATTTCCCTTTCCCAAAAAGCACCTGGATATGTCCTTTTTCAATTAGCGGCTCTGCCACTGCATATGGAGAGGAAAGCCCTGAGCTGCCCAGGTCCCAGGTAAGCTCCAGGGGAGGCTGTGTCCCTGGCACAGGCACCAAGGTTGACACTGCCCAGCTCATTGCTCAGCTCACCAGCACCAGCACAGTTTTGGGGGAGGCAGGACAGCCTGGGACTCACTCTACCTTCCCTGCTCCCCAAGCACAGCTTCATCTGCTCTCAGGAGACTTCTCCCCAGAGCAGGCTGGGCTGCTCCACCCTTGCCAGCCACCCAAGCTCAGCACACCCCACACACCTCCATCCCGTGTGAAGGTCAGCACCACCTGGCCAGAGTCATCCAGTAACTCCCTGCTCTCCACCTCGCTGCCCCCATTCTTTGTCTTGCTGAAGAAGAGCTCCAGCTTGTCCAGCAGTGCCTCCTTGGAGATGTCCAGGCTTGGCAAGTCAGACACAAGGATGCTCCTGCTGCTCTGAGCCAGCCTGATCTGTGGGTGGCACCAGCCAGTCAGTGCCAGGGCAGGACTGGCCCCAGAGCTCCGGGGAGCAGCGCTGAGTGGGGCTGGTAGCAGTGCCCTGGCCGAGGCAGCCTCGGCCAGGGGAAAGCAGCGTGCCCAGGGCAGCTCCATGGCATGGGGAGCAGGGGAGCTGCAGGCCCTACCTCCAGGGCAGACGGCAGCAGGATCTCCACGGGCACTGCCTGCACTCGCACTCTGCACCGGTCCAGCTCCTCCAGTTCCTCCCCACAGCTCAGCTCCACCGTGTGCTCCCTCCCCTCTATGATCCTCTGGGCCACTGTGAGCAGGGAGAGCCCCCAATACAGGGGAGTGAGTGACTGCCCACTCCCAGCGCTCTACAGGACAGCACACGGCACAGTGAACACTTCGGGGAGGGGGCACAGCCCCACACAAGGCAGGGAGAGGGGCAGTGCCAAACTCTGGCACAGGGAGCAGGCACCGGGCAGGCCCCAAAGTGATCGAGCAGAGCACCTGGCTGGAGCAGTGCTCTTCTCACACTCACCCTTTGCCTCCTCAAAGGTGATGAGAGCTGAGCCCCCCGGCAGAGGGTAGTGGATCAGTGGGGTGAGCATCAGCTTGTTCATGTCCTCCTTGTTTACTGTGAGTCCCTTAAAGACCATTTTCTTTTCCGGCAGGGCAGACAGCATCTAGGTTTAAGTACAGACAGCATCTGGAGGAAACTGGATCTTGCACAGGGCATGTCCCTGCCAATCCACAGACTAGAAATAAACTCATGGCTCAAATAAACAGAACCTCAGCAGAGTCTCTCCTAGGGTCTGGCAGTGCCTGGAATCCCAAAGCCATGACTAGAGCTCCTGGCCCTGGCAGAGGAGCTACCTGATAAGCAGGAGCTGTTCCAGTCATCACACAGTGCCCAGCTGCATTCATCTGCAGCCTCTCCAGCCAGGCTTGCGCCCATGCCAGCAGACCCAAGTGCCCACACACACTCTGTTACCTTCACAGGATCATTCCAGAGGACACTCTTCTTCAGTTCTTCCAGTTTATTTTTCAGGACCTGCTTCTCCTGCCTCAGTCTGTTGTTCTCCTCCTTTGCCGCAAAAATCTGGAAGGAAGGAAGGAAAAGAGTGGGCAGTAGGGAACACCAGGACACGAGGGGCTGCAGTACACTTCTGTTCTGAGCACACCACTGTTCTTGGGCACACAGCTCCATCCCATTCTCCTGCTCTTGACTGCCTGCAGCTCTGCCCTGGTTCCTCTCCTTCGAGGGCAGCCCTCCCTTTGCTGCAGCGCTGCCTCACTTCTCGGCACAGACCTTATGTTTCCCATGAAACCTCCACTGGATCCCAAGCAAGTGATCTCAGAGCAGTGACCTGCGTGATGGAGCCCCTGTACCCCCTGCCACCCTTCCAAGCCTAAGGAACACTGAACACTGACCTGGCGGGCTCTCTCTTCATCTCCATTCAAAGACAGTTGCTGCTCAAGAATTTTATGAAGAAGTTCTCCTTCTTTCTTCAGCTCTTGTGTCCTTTGCTCTGCAGCTTCGTTGGCCATTTGTAGCTTTGCATGGTCTTGCTCCAGAACACTGTAACGCTCCTGTGAGAAGCACCATCAGACAGCAAGACCCTGACGACACTGTGCCACCCCACCAGCCACCCAGCCCCGGCACAGGCTGTGCCTTTGGGAATCAGCCTGGACCCCAGAACAGGCTCTCTTCTCCATGGAATTACTCCTCTCTGCCACCTCTGACTCGTAGTCCAAGAAAACACACTCGAGCTCCTGGCCAGGGCCGGCCGGCAGACCCCAGGCTGCTGGGATCCAGCAGACCAAGCCCCTCTGTCGGACGCAGCTGGACCCACCTTGCGCCACTCAATCTCCCGCCGGAGCTGCTCGGGGCTCTCCGAGCCGTCGTCCTGCGGGCCCTCCTCGGGGAGCAGCAGGATTGAGGAGCCCTAGAGACAGGCGGGGTCTCAGCCGCGCTGCGCTTCCCCCCGGCCCGCAGGTCCCCGCGGCTCGGCCCTTCCTCACCTCCGAATCCATCCCCGCGGCGCTGGCGGCAGCACGGACCGGAGCCCCGGTCCCGCGGGGAGCCCTGCCCTGCCCTGCCCGTCGGGACCGCTCTCTCTGCCCGCTCCTGCTGCCGGAAACCCGCGCCTGCTCCCGCCTTTCGCTTTCGCTTTCGCGGCCGCNTAAACACAGAAATAAACTCTTCCTGCCCCACTCTTGGATTTACGAGCCGACCCAGCCGCTGGTCCCCGGGTAGCCGACAGCCAGCACGGCCCCGTTCGGGAACCTAAAATCCAACTCCCACAGCTCAGTCACCACACGAATCACTGTGCACTCAGCAGACACCCGGAATCACCTATCTGCCTTCCCTCTCCCACCCTCTTTCTCACAGGGATCATGGCAGTTTTGGGAGTAAGAGATTTCCACTGTGGCAGGAACATCAACCACCCTGCAGCTGCAGAAGGGAAGCGCAGCCCTGGCCCCACATGGAGCAGTCCCAAAGGTGACACCTGTACCCACGGCTCGGGCTGCACAAGGCTCCACAAATGGGATGATGCACAGCTGGACTGCAATGGGTTTCCCAGCTCTTAGAGACATACCGCAAGCACGACCACACCACAAAGCCCACTGTTTGGTAAATAACAAAAAAACATGGTTTCTAATAAACATTTATTGATGCAACCTTGTTACATCCTTAGAATCGCAGCTTCTGGAAGAACCACTTATTCTTGCCGGTTTTGTACCTGAAAAAGAACACACACAGAAGGATCTGTACTAGCAGGTAACAGCACCAAACCCGTACCTGAGCTATCCCAGACAGACAGAATGCTGCGCCCAGCTCACCCAGAGGCAATTCACCTGGTCTCTTTGACCTGGGCTACAACCAAACCCACTTTAAATATTGAAATTCCCAGGGAAGCAAGCGCCAGGTTCCAGATTTCTCATGAAGGACACCTGCACTGTGGCAGTTTCCACCCCAACAGGCACAAGCACAGGACATGGCCATCCTGCTGGATACCTCGTGTGGAGGGCAGTCACTGGGAGATGCCCTCAGAGAACAGCTCAGGGGCTGCCCGAGGCACTCTGTGTCCCACTGAGGCCACACAGCTCCTTCCTCTGAAGGAGCTTCTGAACAGAAAACCGTAAAGAAAGCTCAGTAACCCAAGCACTCCCCTGCAAAGCGTCAGCACTGCCCTGGCCCACCCAGCCCAGTGATAAGAAAGATGAACTGGCAGCGCGTTGTCAGATCATCCTCTGGCACCTGAAAGGCCCCGCACATGCGGGCACGATGCTGCACACACACGGTGCTACACGTACGATGCTGCTGCACACCCGCACAGGTGACAAGAAAACAAACATGCACGCAAAGAAGCTGGGGCAGAAGTGCCAACCTGAAGACTCACAGGCTGTGGCACAGCCACACCAAGTCCTCACCCTGGGGATGAGCACCACCACCACTGAAGAGACAAGCTCCCAACTCACCTTTCCTCAAATTTCACCTTGGCTTCGCGTCTCGCTTTGCGTTTCAGAGCGGGATCCCTGAACACATCCTTATTGACCACTGTTTTGTCCAGGGGGATATCCACAGAATACCTGGGAGAGAGCAGAACAGTTCAAAAGGGGCATGGTACCTCGCACAGGGCTGAAAACCAAGCAGAGCCAGGATCGGTCAAACACTCATTCTACTGTCCGGTGAAGGAGCTACAGCTCGTAAAGTCTCCTCAGTTCAGGAACCACCAAACAACTAAAGCAGTCTCAGTTCAGCCTATAAAGGAAAGAGCCACATGCTTTCTGAGGGATATGCAGCTCTGTTTGATGTGGTGCCTCGGAGCTGCTCTGGGAGCTCTGAGGCACAGTCAGAAATGGTTCTACCAGCTCCAGACCCTCACAGCTCCAGAGACCCCCAAACTGCTCATGTGCTGACACCCCTTGAGCAAAGGGAAGATCAGTGTGGCTGAAATAAGAGCCAGCTGCCTCATTCCAGAAGCTCATTAATACTTCCACTCAGCCTCCGACCCCCAACTCCCTGTTTTTTGCAGAGCCTGAGCCTCACATTCACTCAGACACGGCATTACCAGCCTTGGTGACTCCCGGTGTTCAGTAGAGAACACAAGAACCGCGAAAGCAGCCAACACTCCTCCGGTCCTGCCGGCAGCAGCACTCCCGGGGCCGCACTCACCGGGTGGGCATTAGGTGGTTGTAGTTGTAAACCTTCACGAAGGACTTGATCTTGGACCTTTTTGCGATCTTCTTCTTGCCCATGGCGGCAGTCACCTTACGCGGGTAGCGGTCGATGCCGGCCACCAAGGCGTGGCTGTACGGCCGGTCCGAGGTGCCATCGTCGATGTTCTGAAACAAACCGGCCGCGGCGGCGATGGCACCGGGGAGCCGCGGCCGCGCGGGCCCCACAGGAACCGCTCCCGCTCTGCCCCGCGGGCTCCCACTCGGCCCGGCAGGACGGCGCGACCCCGCCGGGCCAGCCCCACGCTCACCTTCACGATGACGGCCTTGCGCCCCGAGTAGCGGCCGGCCAGCACCAGCACCCCCTTCCCCGGCTTCATGAACTTCCCCATCTCTGCGGAGGCAGCAGCCGGCAGTCAGAGCGGGCCCGCGCCGCGCCCCGGCCGCCACCCCCGCGGATGGCGGCGGATCCCGCGCCCGCCCGCACTCACCGAGGCTCCGCTGCGATGGCGCCCAGGCCGGAAGAGAAATGGAACGCCGCGCCCCGGCCTTTCCCCCGCGACACGGCGTCACTTCCGCCGCGTCACCGGAGCCGCTGCCGGCACCGGGCACGGCGGTGCCGGTGTCCGCCTCCCCCCGCCCTCACCGGGCACGGCGGTGCCGGGTGTCCGCTCCCACCGGGCACGGCGGTGCCGGGCGTCCGCCTCCCCCCGCCCTCACCGGGCACGGCGGTGCCGGGTGTCCGCTCCCACCGGGTACGGCGGTGCCGGGCGTCCGCCTCCCCCCGCCCTCACCGGGCACGGCGGTGCCGGGTGTCCGCTCCCNCGGCGGCAGGCTCGGCCCACAGGTACTACAGGTATTTAATATACCCCGCGGGACACCGGGCTGCGCTGAACCCCGCAAAAAAGTCTGGAACAAGGAGCTGGGTCCGTTGGACAGAGCGCCCCGGCAGCCCAAATGTCACAGATTGTGGAGCCGCTGGAGGAGCCCCCGGCACCTCTGGATCTGTCCCCGTCCTCTCCTACATCCACGCGGGAGAGATCAAGTCCCAGGAGACCCCGAGGCGCCTCAGCACCGGCCAGCTCCCTCCTCCATGAGGGATCGTGTGTGCACATGGTGTAGAGCAGAGACTGGGAGAAATAACCACAAAGGAGCTCAGCTGCACGTCCCAAGGGCCTTCCCTCACCCACAGGGCCCGAGGCCAGGCCTCTGCCCCCCACCCCCAACAGTCAGTGGCCGCTGGGCAACGCAGTTTGGCCCAAGAGCAGCAGGGAGGGGGCAGGGCGAGGTGCTGCCCAACCCGCAGCCTCCAGCACACGCTGCCAGCATCATGACACCCTAAGATTTCCCTAAAAGCAAATACCAAAGAGACAAACTTGGTCTTACAAAAGCCAGGCTTCTTGAGCCCAACAGCTGCCTACTAGAGGAAAATGGATGATCTACAATAAAAACACATCAAAAAGCATCTTTGATGTTTTTCAGCTGCCGAACAGCCAAGTCAACCGGGAGGTTGAACTTCAAGTTGCTCAGGCGGCTGAGGAGGGTGAGCGCGCTTTCGAAGCCCGTGTTGGCCATGTAGCTCCAGGGCTGGTAGTGAGACTGAACCAAAGCTCCAGACTTGCAGATGAGGTTGAGCCACGAGACCAGGCGCTGCTCGTTCAGCGCCATGCACACCAGCGCCTTCAGCTCCGAGTCCGCGCTGCGCTTGAAGGGGCCGTGCTCTGTGAGCACCGTGTGGATGGCTGTCAGCAGGCTCTGCTTGGGGGTAGCCACCACTGCTCCTGTCACAGGCAAGGCGAAGGACTGGGAGAGCTTGCGAGCCGGGGACTCCACGAAGGCTTGTCCATTCTTAGCGTTGTAATACTTGACAAAGAGTTCCCAGGGGTGCATGGTCCGCGGCGAGGGCGTGAACGCGGGAATCAAGCACGCGATGGGGGCCAACACCAGGCTCATGCCCGGGGAAGAGGCGTAGAGCCCGTGAGCCATCAGGTCCCGCAGAGCGACCGTCAGCTCCCTGCGCACAGCCAGAGTCAGCTCGTCTCTGCCTCCAAGGGGAACGTCCTGCAGCTCAGAGGAGCAGATAACGTGCTCTGCCTGCTGGTGTTTCAGGGCAAGCTGCCTCACCCGCTCCACCGACAACTCCAGTTTCTCGATTAAGGGGGAGAAGTCCTGGTTGTTTTGGTCCTTCTGCCAGAGGGTGCGAGGGATCTGGCCTGTGGCACAGCCAAACTGGCTGACTGCAAAGATCTGCAGCACGGCCAGCACGCGGCGCATGAGCTGCAGGCCCGTTTCTTGCATCCTTCTGGCATCCTCTGGGTTCACTGACCAGGTTAGAAAAGAGAAAAATACACTCTCATTAAGGAGTCAACAACTCTGCTTGTTCATACACACACACACAAAAAAAAGCAAATATCTGAAAATTCCTTCAGGCTAACATTCTGACTAGCAGCAGATGCCTCATGCCACATTACTGTACTGCCAGCAGGTTCATGGGATAAGTAGGGAGGTCTCCAACTCTAAAGATCACTGGATCCCCCCTGTACCTGCTCACAGAGCTCAGAGCTTGACGAGCACGAATTACAGTGTGTTTTGCACCAAGTATCAGCAGTCTCTTCCTGACCCCCACTGAGGACCAAGCCCACCCTCCATGCCCCATGCTCAGGCTCTGTGACTACTCTGAGGATCCCATGGAAGGAGGGTAAAGGAACAGGACACAGGCCTTCAGCAGAGGGAATGCAGCAGCACAAAAACCAGCTGCCAGGAAAAAGCAGAGAATGACTGGTTCATGCTCCTGAAAGCTCCAGGGAGGAACTGGAGCTTTGCCAGCAGCACTGACCCCAGCAGTGCCCACCTCTGTTCCCAGGAGGCCGGGTGCTGGGTTTGTAGGAGCCTCCACAGTCACACTGTCCATCTTCTGCCTTGCCAGAGCTTCCAACTTCATCTACAAAAAGGATTTCACATCATTATTTCACATTTGTGAATTTCAGCTGCATATCCCAAGTATTAAGGTCCACATTCCTCAGACCCCTCTGGACCTCTTTTGTCACTCTATCGATGCTTTTCCTCACCATCAGTTTAGATTTGTACTTTCCTGTGACCCAGAAGCTGTTCCTGCATCTCCCGACAGCTGTGACCTCCCTCCCCATGACTACGTCAGGGAATTACAAAGCAATTCAGTCTGCTCATTCAAAAACTCATCACTGACCCTGAATGAAGTTGATGAACATTTCGAGGTCCCTTATCTGGGTCTTCAGTTGTTCCACCAGCTGCTCCTTTACCCTGGCTGGATTTACAATCTGTGCTATGGCAGCATCCACCCGCTGTCGCAGTTCCTCTGGAGAGAGCGTTGCAATATCTTCACTCAAGTCCATGTCCAGCTTCTTTATCAACTCATTTATAATCATCTGCAAAACACAAGTGAGCAGCACGATTTCACCATGTGGGACTGCTGCCCAGGAGCTTCAAATGCCCCTTTCCCAGAGCTTCCCTCAGAAACAGGATACCTTTGCTGCACAGAAATAATTGCAAAAGACACGGGACAGGTTCACACATGTAGACAAACTCCTGACACTCTATTATAGCTGCTGGTGAGAAATGCAGATTGGTGAGTGCCTACAGTCTGTAAGATGCTCACAAGGGCTAGCAAATACAGCAGGAGGATTTGTGAGCCTTACCCGTTGTCTTTCCATAACCACCGACTGGGGCAGAGAATCATAGCTGCCCTCCTGGTAAGCAAAGGTCTCTAGGTCATCCAGCTGTGTCTTGAGCTGCAGGATCAGCTCTCTCTGCTTCTCCTTCTGGACCTCAATTTGCTCCTGCTTCTCTCGCTCACCCTGAAAAAAAAGTTATCGGTAATAAAATTGAAGACTTATTATCATATCCAAGCCATAGAGAACAGGATTATGACATGAGGAGTGTCTCCTGCAGCACATGTACTTCACTAGTGAGCACTGCAAACCAGTCTGACAGAGAAATGTGTCTGAGCTCCAAGTAGAGGTGCCAGCTACATCACCTCATCTGATAAGGGAAGGGAAGCACCTCTCCAGACCTCTTGCACCCACGTCGTGTCCCACAAGGCCAGGATCCAGGAAGAGAGTGGCCAAATAACACGTACATATCGCAGATCCTCTGAGTCACCTGTGCTGTGCCAAGGCGTGGAGCAGTGACACACCACTCAGGGCTCCAGGGCACATCCCTGCGAGCTGGCTCCGAGTCCCCAGGGGCCTGTGCATAGCCGGTACTAACTCTGTGCAAACCCGAGCACCGCGGGCACTGCAGCCGCCGCTAACACGCTTCAGCGCGGCTCAGGCCCACACACCGACCCCGGGGCTGTGCCCAGCTAAGGCCCCCCTCCGCCCCGCCGCGGGCACTCACCGGGGCGGCGCCGAGACCATGGGGAAGCGGCGCGGGGCAGGCCCAGTCGAAGGTGTCGTCGAGCGCCAGCAGCGCCCCGTGCAGCCGGCGCCGCTCGGCCCGCAGCTGCGGCACCGACTGCGGCGATTCGCCCCCCGTGGCCGCCGCCTCTTCGTCCTCCTCGTCCTCGTCTTCCTCCGCCGATACGGCGCCCACAGGCGCCCAGCGCTCACCGGGGCCCAGCGAGCCGCCCTCCCCCTCCATAGCCGCGGCTACCGGCGCCGTGCCGCCGCCGCCATCTTGCCGCCGGGGGGCGGTACCGGGCGGGGCC
>VWZW01005848.1:261716-279202 GCA_013397115.1 Edolisoma coerulescens
GGCCGGCCGGGCCCCGCCGACTGCCCGGCCAGGGGCGTGTGGGGCGGGAGAGGGGAGCGTCACGGGGCCACTCCACCGCTCACCGCCCGGCCGGCACCCGCCCGGCTCCCACTGCCCGTGCCGGGGCTCGGCCCAGGCAGAGCCCGTGTCCGGGGCCCCTCCCTCGCCCCCGCCCCCCGTGCGGGCCCTGCTGAGCACTGCTGAGCACTGCTGGGCCCTGCTGGGCACTGCTGGGCCTGCTGGGCACTGCTGGGCACTGCTGGGCACTGCTGGGCACTGCTGGACGATGCTGGGCCCTGCTGGGCACTGCTGGGCCCTGCTGGGCACTGCTGAGCACGGCTGGACGATCCTGGGCACTGCTGGACGATGCTGGGCACTGCTGGGCCCTGCTGGGCACTGCTGGGCCCTGCTGGGCACCGGGGAAATGCCCGCTGGTGGTACCCGCTGGTGATACCCGCTGGTCTGCTCTTCCCCAAGGCAGCCCGCAAAGACGCTGTGGTACGACCGCCCGCGGTACGTGTACCTGGAGTTCTGTGTCGAGGACAGCACGGACGTGAAGGTCGTCATCGAGGACCAGCGGCTGGTGTTCAGGTGAGCTACCACTGCCCTGCCGACCGACATGGCCCTGCTCTGGGGCTGTTTCAGAGGGCAAGGAGGATTCTGTGAGAGGAGAGCACGCATGGCCTCAGCTCTCTCCTCAGCCAGGTTATTACGATGTTTTGGCAGTTGCAAAAATGCAGATGGTGTGGAGTTCTACAACGAGATCAACCTGTACGCCAGGGTCAACTCCAAGGTGAGGTTTCCTGCCAACAAACTAATCTTCGACAGCTTCTGTCAGGCTCAGAGTCAGAGCCAATCTGTGCAGTCTTGAGCAACATTGCTTAGCATTGAATGCTGCCCATCCTGAGAACTTCAGTGGGGTAAGCCTGACAGCCCCAACCCTGGGGCTGATACTCACAGTGCTGTCTTGAGCCAGAAACAACCTGTCTCTGTGGTTCTGTGTCCCTCACAGCCTGCATGGGGCTGAGCTTTAACCCTGTGCAGAGAAGAACCTGGCAGACACTGAGGCACCCCTGATCTCTTGGCAGGACTCACGGGAGAAGCGCTCTGACCGCTCCATCACGTGCTTTATGAGGAAGTGGAAGGAGAAAGTGGCCTGGCCGCGCATCACCAAGGAGAACATCAAGGTGTGTGTGGTGCCTGGCAGCCAGGACCAGCCTCAGCGCGTGTGCTATCCCCACTCAGCACCTTGTGGCTCCTAGGAACCAACCCGCCCCCAGGACAGACACAGAGGCCCCCACAGGGGATCCCAAGACAGAGCTCCCCAAAAGCCCAACCTGATAATCACCACTAGTCACAGACTTCTGCCCTCCAGGAATGATGTGGCACCCCTTTTCCTTGACACACTCAGGATCAGGACCAGTGCCTGCAGGCAAAGGGACACTGCTGCTTCCTGCCCCTCCCCAGTCTGACAAGGCCCCTCGCCTGTGCAGGAGCTGCCTCTGGGCTGCGGGTCCCTGCAGTGCTGCTCCCCCCGCTCAGGGGATGCTCTCTGTGCCCACAGCCAGCCTGGCTCTCCGTGGACTTTGACAACTGGCGAGACTGGGAAGGGGACGAGGAGGTGGAGAGGGCCATGGTGGAACAGTACGCAGAGGTGAGCTGGGCCGCCAGCCTCAGGATCCCGGGGCACATCGTGTGGGTGCTTGGGATGGAGAGACTCCAAGCATTTGGGGATCCAGCCATTTGTTTCCCATCCAGATGCTGGAGAAGGTGACAGACAAAGGCCCCCCACCAGCCATGGATGACCTGGATGTAAGTATCACCTGCCAGCTGCTTCCTGATGCCCTGCCAAGCATAGCCCAGCCTCAGCCTTCCGCCAGCTCCGGGACACCGGCAGCAACTCCTGCTGCACCCCGCGGGCAGCCTGTCCTGGAGCCAGCGTGGAAACGCTCCCCGGGACAACTGCCCGGTGCCACCTGCTGCGACCGGGGCTGGCCCGGTCTCGGCCCGGTCCCTGGCACCTCGCTCCTCCCTCCCGCAGGATGACTGAAGCCCAGGCCCCCGGGGACACCGCGGCCGCAGGAGGCCGCCCGGTGCACCGGTAGCACGCACCGAGGAGCAGCGCGGGCGGGGTTCTCCGAGGAAGCGGGGCTGCCTCAGCTCGTGCCTCGCCGCGGGCAGCGCTCCCGCCCCTGGGCGGCGGAAGCGCTCCGGTCTCCCGTCCCCGATGGCTCGCGCGGGGCAATAAACGAGAACAGCCGCAGCCGTATGCCGTGCGCTCGGGCCGCCGCCGCGCCGCACGCCCGGGAGCCGCCACCCCCGNGCCGGGGCGTGGGGCAGGCCCGGGCGGGCCCTCACGGCGCCACCGTCTCTGTCTCAGTTCACCACCAGGGTGGTGTCGTGCCGGGCGGCGGAGCTGCGGCCCGAGGGCGGCGGGGAGCCGGTGAGCGGGTTCCAGGTGGTGCTGGAGGACACCATCCTCTTCCCCGAGGGCGGCGGGCAGGTACGGGCCGGGCCGGGCCGGGCCGGGCGGGGGCCGGGCCGGGGCCGGCGGCGCTGACGTCCCGTGTCCGCAGCCGGATGACCGCGGCCTCATCGGGGACGTGCCGGTGCTGCGCGTGAGCCGGCGGGGCCCCGAGGCCGTGCATTTCGTGCCGGCCGCGCTGGAACCGGGCGCTGAAGTGCTGCTGTCGCTGGACTGGGAGCGCCGCTTCGACCACATGCAGCAGCATTCAGGTCCGTGCCGGTACCGAGGGGCGGCCGGTAACACCCCGCGGGGGGTGCGCTCAGTGCCCAGCGTGTCCCACCCTGGTCAGGGTAGGGAGAAACACGGCAGCTCTGTGTGCACAGTCTGTTCCCGGGACTACTGGGGGCAGCACGTGCCCCTCTGTGACAAACCCACCGAAAACAGGTTTGGAAGGGAAAGTTCAGCCTGCTTTGCAGCCCCCAGCGTGTGCTGCAGTGCTGCCGGGACCCGCGGCCCACGAGGCCAGAGCTGTCTCCTCGCTGCTCCTGAGCACTGGCAGGAGCCCCACAGCATCCAGCACTCGCCTGTCGTGGAGAATGTCAACAGCAAGACACAGCCTGACTGAAAATACCAGTGGCACTCAGAGCTGGTGCTTGCACGTCTCTTCCAGGACAGCATCTCATCAGTGCCATTGCAGAACAGATGTTTGGATTCAAGACGACTTCATGGTGAGCAGGATAAAGGTTCCTTTTGACCCCAGTGTTTTCTTGTTTGGCACATGCCACCATGCTAATCTGCACCGAGCCTGAACATTGAAACACCAAAAGCAATTTGGACATTTCACTTGAGCTCAGATGTCGCGGGAGAGGTGACTGACCTGGAGAGAAGCTGTACAAAGTGTTTGCTCTGTCTTGTCCTCCTCAAGTGTTTGGTTTCCATGTGGTGCTCTGAACATAACACAGAGAGGAGGGACACCTGTTTTGTTTCAGTCATCACATTCCCAGCAGTGGGATGCTGGTGCTGCACAGAGGGACCTCCCAGCTGGTCTCAGCTACAGCAGCAGATGTTCTTCCCTGGTGCAGGGAGCTGGGCCGTCAGCGAAGTGTCATTGAGCTGGACACGCCCTTGGTGACAGCAGAGCAGATCGAGGCCCTGGAGAAGAGCGTGAACGAGAAAATCCGGGACAGGGTCCCTGTAACAGTGAGGGAACTGGCTGCAGATGACCCTGAAGTTGAAACAGTGAGTGGTGGGAGAGAACTGATGGTATTTGTGGGACTGGAATAACTGAGCACAGATGTCACCTTGTTTGTCACTGTTCTCCTCTGCCAGGTGAGGAGCCGGGGGCTGCCCGATGACCACGTAGGGCCAGTGCGCGTAGTGGACATCAAAGGCATCGACTCCAACCTGTGCTGTGGGACTCACGTGTCCAACCTGAGTGACCTCCAGGTGGGTGGCTGCAGCTGGGCCGCCTCGGGGAGCCACACTCCACACAGAACACAGCCAAAGTCCCTGGGATCCACAGGCTGCTTGAGACTGTCCTCATGGGGAAGGGGGTGGCAGCAGCCCCAGGCTGAGGGAGCCCCAGACGGGTCACACATAGTCTGGGAGCCTCAGGCTCTTTTGTTTCCTTGTAGCAGAACTCAGCCCTGTGTGCATCAGTGATGTTCTTGCACTGCCAGGGGTGTTGGTCACGTTCCCTCTGCCTAAAGTTCTGATATTTTTGAGTGTTCATCATGGATGAGAAATCTTCTGTGCAGGGAAATGGTGATAGAATTCTAGGCCTGCCTTTAAGTATTTGTGCCTTCTCAGTCATTGGTTGGAGTCTGTTTCCCAGCAGACATCCAGATGCCCTGTAGAGTACATCCCATGGCTAGAGAATTGCATAAATTCCACTGTACCACCATACCTTTTTTTTTGTAGGTTGACTTCATGGTTGATTTTAATCAATTTATTTTCACTGGCAGAGAGTCAATATTCACCACAAGGCATAATCTGGCAGGAACTGACCACCTGTGTGTATTACCAAAATGCTGTTCTGACCAGGTTGATTATCTTTTTAAGGTTATTAAACTCCTTGGCGTGGAAAAAGGGAAAAAGAACAAAACCAATTTGATTTTCTTGGCGGGAAACAGAGTGCTGAAGTCAATCGAACAAAGTCACAGTACTGAGAAGGCTCTGACCTCCCTGCTCAAGTAATACCCTTTCCACTTCGGTTATTTCATCTTCACTCTTTGCTCCTTTAGGAAATCCTTCCTTTGTCCTTCAGAGCAGTCATCCAAAGTCTCCCATTTCTTTCAGAAATGGACCGGGTGAGCACGTAGAGGCAGTGAGGAGACTGCAGAGCTCTGTGAAACTGCTCCAGAAGGTACAAGAATGGCTGGGAAAAGTGGGTTGTCACTATTTCCTGTAGACCTGAGCTTTAGTTGTGGTAACTGGGAATCAAATCATGGGCTTCAGGTTTTGTGGATATTATGAAAAGTGCTCAAACCTCTGGGAACACAGCTGTGTTCACACTGACTTGTCCAGCTGCAGTACAGTTCATTTGCTTTTCTTTCAGAATAACCTGAACCTGCTCAGAGACATTGCTGTTTTGATAGCCCGAGACTTCAAGAGCAAACCTGCTCCAAGGCAGCTGTTTGTATTGCACAGGTATGGGGGAGCTCAGGGAAGAGGGGCCGACAGCATCCCACACATTTTATGGCAGTTGGATCTCTCACACCTGTTCAGCTTGTTTTCTCAAGGAAGAATGTAAACAAAGTAAATAGAATATTAAACTGCCTAGGCCTGCTGCAAGGTTGTGTAATTAAAGGAATCTGTTTGTAATTCAGTCACTGAATTCTTCTGGTTTTGTAGCTGAGAAATTACTGTGCTCATCTAATTCCCTCTGCACTTGATATTTTCAAATAAAACCAGGGAGCTCTGTTTCTTAAAGATAACACTTAAATAATTCCTAACATGTTCACAGGAGTGCCCAGCGAGGACTTACATATATAGACAAATAAGAGCAAGAGGCCAAAATCCCTGATCAGGCATTTGGTTTCTGATTGAGATTTTGTACTCTAGGGGGAGTTTTTGCTTCCTTCTGAAGTGGTTTTTTTTTTATCCCTCCATACAGGAAAGAGGGTGATTCTGAATTTATGAACATCATCGCTAATGAGATTGGGACAGAGGTGAGTCACTGATGAAGACTAAACTGATACCACTGCTTTTCACCCCGGTTATACACAGACAGGGGCTGGCCAGGCTGCTGTTCCTGCCACAGGCATGAGCTGCAGATCTGGTTCCTTTGACAGGTACCTGAGGTTACCTGTCCCCAGCAGCCTCAGTCTGGAGGGCAATCCTCAACAGCGAGAATTCAGAGCACTGGGGAAGAGCCTTAGTCCCCAAGAGCTGTACAGAGCCTCACTGGCTGAAATAGGTTAGGATAGGATTAGGTAGGAGTAGAATGGAAAGAAGAGAAGGTTTCAGTCACAATCACCTAGTTCAGCTGCCAACTGTATCCTTTTAACTTGGGATACCCCAGTACTGTTCTGTCCCAACAGCACACGACTGAGCACAAAAGGTTCAGTTGCCACTCCTTTTTACTTTTTTCAGGCAATCTCAGTCCAGTAATGCACACAGACTTTTGAATTGTCAGTTTGCTGTTAGTGTCCTGTGGCCAGTGTCTGTCCTCTTCTTGGACAAGGAGGGTACTGATTTATCTGGAGCAAGGCCCATCTCTGTCCACAGGAAACCCTGCTCTTCCTGACTGTGGGAGATGAAAAAGAAGCAGGACTCTTCCTTCTAGCTGGACCTGTTGAAGCAGTTGAAAATTTAGGTCCCAGGTAACGTGTTTTGTGATTTGTTTAACGTGAGTTAAGAATTCTGATGTTGCAGAGTGAGCAGCTGCACAGTGTGACCCAGGCACGGATCCGTGTTTGCTTCAGCCTGCGGTGTTGTTGCTGCAGGGTGGCAGAACTGCTGGGTGGGAAAGGAGCCGGGAAGCGCGGCCGCTTCCAGGGCAAGGCAGCCAAGATGAGCCGTCGAGGAGAAGTGCAAGCTCTGCTCCAGGAGTTCATTAGCCATCAAAACCCTGAAGCATAAGAAACAATTCTCAAAGTAGGTTTGTCTTCCCTTTGTTTGCATAGGCTCCGCTAACTTCTCTACCGGAGAATAAAGGCCTGAACCCCACAGCTGGTGTGCACATGCTCTGCGTGGGCTGGTTTGGTGCTCGCGGAAACGGGGAGGGGATCTGCCATTGACACTTTGCTGCAAGGGCTCATTTCTCAAGACAAATGGTACAGGGGTTGAAGTAGTCCTTAGTTAACCACTTTGTAGGGTTCCTAAACCCAGAAGGGGCCTCCCGCTGGCGCTACATTGGGGCATTTTGCTTTGCACCAGTTGCTGAGGAGGAGTTGCTTGGCACGAACACTCAAGCAAGAGGCAGCTGCTCCCCCCAGACACCTTGTGCTGGGCAGGGAGCAGCTGGAAGGGGGAGCAGGTGCCCCACAGGCAGGAGGTACCGGGTCCTTTCCCTTGGTGGGGCGCAGTTGTTCCTGGCCATTTTTTGACCATCAGTAGTTTTGTCAGGCTGATGCAGCTGTAAACTCCCCTGGCATCAGGCAGAGCTGTTCCCAGTGTTCCCTCAGCTCCCCTTTCCTGCCCGGGCAGGCCCTGGAGCTGCTGCAGTCTCCTCTGGAGGAACTAAAGGGCGCTGTGGAGCCGCTATGGGGCACAGCAGGTAATTTGAGAATTTACCCTTCCTTTTCTTGCTAGAAATGGCATGACAGGTTTACTCCAGATGTTGGTAATAAACAGAGAAATAGAATAAAAGAAACCTCCATCCTAAGAAAGTTTATCTGTCCTGAACAAGGGGATGGAGCAGCTCCAGCAGTTTGGGTTCGTGCCCATGGCTGCTGTGACTGCTGCATGGCCACAGCCTGTGGATGAGCTGTTGGGATGGTGTCAGAACACAGGGAGCACTGCTGAGGCCTGGAACTGGGTGTGGGGTCAGTGCTGCAGGGGCTGGTGCTTTGGGGGTGATCCTGCACGTACACACAGAGTCTGGCAGGAAGAAAGTACCTGCACCTCCCTATCTATTTTTGGCTATCTCAGACTGAGCGAGGATGTTTACTGAGAAAGTTCAGAGCTGGGCTGTACAGCCTGCACAGCTTGGAAGGCAGCAGCTGAGCCCACAGGACTTCTGCTGCAGCGTGAGCACAGGGCCAAGGCAGTGCTGGGATACTGAGGTGGGAGGGGCACGACCCCAACCCCACAGCACAGCCAAATGCCAGCTCTGTCCCCAACACCCTGGGGGCTCAGCACAGCCCCACCTCAGCCGGTTGGTCCCAAAGCTGAGCTTGTTTCTGTAAGCAGCGAGGTGACACAAGTTTGTCCCTGTTCCTGACACAGGGTGTGCCCAGAAACCTTGGATAAACAGCACAAAAAGCAGCTCGTTGCCCCCACTGTGCTGCCAGTGTTCAGCTGCACCTCAGGGCGAAAGGTAAAGACCCAGGGCACCAGGCAGTGCTCTTTCCAGTGGCTTGAACGTGTCTTGCAGGTGTTGAGGGTCTTCAGCACCCTGGAGAAATGTCCTTCCTCTACCATCTGCAGGCCGTGCCACAGCCCTGCACCCAGGAGCTGATCCCCCATCCCATGGTGCTGGCCAGCGGGACACTCCAACTCACCAGATAAACAACCTTCAGCTTTAATAAAATACCTCCTGTGCACAACCACACCCCCATGTCCTGTGCACAGATCCAGGTTCTGTGGGTACACACATGGGCGTACCTGCACCCCACACCGTCACACAGAGGTGAACACCCAACGTCCCAGGGCTGGGGGGGTCCCCACACCGGCACTTTATCCCCATGTCACAGTGTCTGCCCATTCCTGTCACAGCTGCCTCTTCAGCAGTCCCCAGGCACGCAGAGGTGAGAACCCTGCTCCCAGTGGTGCCGTCCCCAGCCCTGCAGCGCGGAGGTGGCATTGTCCCCGCGAGCTGCAAGGGAGTGCAGGGCCTGCACGAGCTTCTGGGTCCTGGGCAGGTGACCTCCACCTGCAGGTGTGGGAGGGACAGCAGGGGAGCCCTGGGCACGCAGGGCTCTCTGTGCCATCAGCCACCACAGACTGGCACGACTGACTCTGTGGGTCCGTGTTGTGGGAGCCAGCCAGCAGCACCGGCCCAGCCCGCACGGCCCGCTCCCCGGGCAGGGTCAGCCTGTGCAGATGCAGCGGGCAGCAAACAGTGGCTGAGGTGCACCCAGGGCCTGGTAGCTGCCCCCGAGCCCAGGGCCTGGGTGCCTGCCTGCCTTAGGCAGCCTTTTTGTCCTGTGTGGCCAGGAGCTGGGAGAGGCAATAGGGGATGAGGCCGACAGTAGCCAGCGGCACGGCCGCACTCTTGCAGAAGGAGAGGGCGTAGAAGAGCAGCTGCACGTGGGAGGGTGGCTTGAAGGCATCGAAGATGTGGAGCATGAGGAGGGAGATGGCGATGCAGCCCAGGCGGAAGGGCAGCTGCTGGCCCTGCTTGAGCCGGCAGCTCTCCTGGTACATGTGGGAGTTGAGGGCCAGCCCCAGCCCGAAGAGGATGCCCAGGTTACGGAGGAGGCTGGCGAAGGGAGTGGTGTCAATGTGGACCCACTCAGGGTGGCTGCACCACTTCTGTGCCTTCTCCAGCGTCCAGAGCAGGTCCACGCCGAACGTCCAGAGCAGCAGGTAGAAACCCAGGGTGAAGCTGAAGAGGAACAAGGTGATGCCCAGGTACCGACGGAAGCTGGCACTGTAGATGCAGCGGACATGATGGAAGGTCTTGGCCACGGCCATCCCTGCCAGTAACAAAGTGGGAGCATCGGTCAGCGCTGCAGGTGCTGCAGTCCAGCACAGGGGTGCTGCAGGGAAAGGGATGGGGGGTCCAATACACTCACCTGAGAAAACCCCTGCAATCACCTGGTGGGGGAAGTGAGCAGCGATGAAGACTCGGGACACGCAGACGCAGCCCTGAACTGCCCAGAACCCCATCCAAAGCACTGTCCACAGCACCCTGTGAGGGACAGGTGGCCGTGTTAGTGCCAGGGCCAGCTTGCCCTGCCTGTGGCACTGCCATCACGTACTCCAAACAATGCCTGGCTGCCTGCTGAGCCTGTCCTCATGCAGACCCCACCCGGGGTGCCTCAACCCAGCTATCAGTCCGCAGCCTTGTGCCTTGATGGGCTTGGCTGTGCCTCTCAGTGCTGGAGCTGCCTCTGCCTAGCACAGGTGGTTTTGGCACACAGCTTACCAGTATCTGAGCGTCCTTGACCGCTTCTTTCCCTCAGCAGCAGAGAGGAGGGCCGTCACCATGACGTAGTACACGCCTGCTGCACCCATGGCATGGCCAGATGGGCTCCCTGGGCAAGAAGAGAGACCCAGGTCAGCCTCTGCGTGGGCCAGAGCCGAGCACAGGCAGGGGTTTGCATTGAGCCACCACAGCTGCACCAAGGGTCAAGGTCTGCTCTGTGCAGGGGCTGCCCTGCCTCCTTCCACCGCAGGCACAGCCGGTGTCCCCGGAGCACAGCAGTAATGGCCCTCTCTCCAGAGCTGTCCAGGGGCATGTGCCGCCTGCAGGCTGCCAGCCACAGCCCTGGCCAGGCCAGCACCCTGTTCCTTGTGTGTGAAGGTCAACCTGCTGGGGCTGGGGAACCCTGCCAGTACTTGGGGAACCCTACCGGGGCCAGTCTCGCAGGTGAGCGGGAACTGCTGGATCTCTGGTGCAGAGCTGTTGCCGTAATAGTCTGTGTCAAGGACCCACCAGTATGGTCTCTCCCCAAAGAGGATCCTGAAAAGAAAAGAGAAGGGGTCTGGAGAGGTCCTGGGCACAGCTGCAGCTTTAGATCTGTCCTGGGAGATGGAAGAAGCAAAGGACCCACAAGTGGTCCAGGGCATCCAGACAGACACAGCACCCAGCTGATTGCTTGGTTCCGACAGCTGGCACTGCCTGTCCGTGTCCCCATCCCCAGCCCTGAGGGGGAAGAGCAAGAACTTCCTGGGAGCAAGTCAATGTGACCTCCTGTGGTGAGGGGCTCTGTGAAGGTCCCTCCGCTCAGCACCACAGCCCTGGCTGCTGGGAAGCTCTGTTTGCAGGAGGCTCCATCCCTCTTCTTGGCTCTGGGAAGAGGGGAGCTGTTGCTGCATGGCTTGGGAAGGAGTCACCATTGTCACTGCCCAGCTGGGGCTGAACTCTGGTCTTTGTTCTGCCCCAGCCCTGGGGCTGAGAGCACCCATCTGGCCCTCATCAGTCCAGGTGTGCCAACACTCTCGGTGGGAGTGCTGGCTCAGGGCCACTCACCACTTGAAGACGAGGTTGAGCCAGTCTCCGATTACAGCCACCCAGATGAGCCTGATGCCCACTGCTTCGCTCAAGTGGAACCAGATGGGGAAGAGGACAAAAAAAGCATTCCTGAGATCAGCAGCGTAAGAGATGAAGAGGAACCAGTCCTGGGAGCCCTGGAAGCGCTGCTGCAGCCAGTGCGTGGTCCGGACGCCCGCGTCGTGCAGGAGGTTCATGTTGGCCTCCATCCTCCCCTGCGGCTGCTGCCCTCGGCGTGGCTCTGGCTGTCCCGTACTCCACTGTGCCACCGGGGTTTTATACTCTGCAGGGTCTTGTTTGCGGCGGGCAGGTCGCTGTCCCGGCACTGATCTTTGGACCCAAAACCACTCTTTCCAAAGGTACATCACCAGCGGGTTGTAACAAACATGTTTGGAACAACTTACGTAAAAGGGGAAAACGGGCCTGGAGGACACGTGGAGTGGCTCCAGCCCCGTCCCCTGCCCTGCACCATCCCTCACTCGGGGGGATCCTGCAGCCCTGGCTCCTCCGGGTGTCCAACACAACAGTTCAGCTGCTCTGACTGAACCGCAGCCTTTGCTCCGTTATCCCACACTGTGTGACAGTCCTGCAGAGCTGCCTCATCCAGGGCTGACAATTGCTCTCATCTCTCTGACATCCCCCTGTGAACCACCCCCGGAGCACAGCCAGCATGCCCAGGAGCATGGAGTGGGTGCATGGAGCAGAGGGCACACTGCCCACCCCCCTCCTCCTTTACCAGGCTAATTTAACCAGGACTTTGCATAATGGGAAACCTTCAAAGCCATTCCTGGAGGTCCCCACAGTCCCAGACAGCCAGGCCTGGGACGCTCCTGGCTGCCAGCCTGATCTCTAGTGTGGGGCTAAGGGACCTTTGGAAATAGGGATGGCATTTCTCCTCCCAGCACCACTCCACTGGGTTAATCCCTCCTGCCCCATCAGACCCCGGCTGCAGGGACGGAGCCAAACCCACCACTCATCCTGCAGTGCCCATGGCCGTCCCCTCAACCCCAGCCACACTCTGCTGTCCCTGGTAGCAGCGCTGGCACCGCAGCTTTATCCTCCACAACCACCAGTGCGTGGACACGCAGCCCTGGGGCAGCAGCAAGGGGTGCCCAGCCAGCACCCACCGCAGCCAAACGGGCAGCGAGGCGTTAATGATCAACAGCCAGTGAAATGCATCACTTATCTCCCTCCTGAGAAAACTCAGGTCAAGATCCTTGAACCGCTGTGCTGTTTGCCTCTGTGAGAGCTGTGTCCAGCACTGAGTGCTGCTCACGAACAGCAGGAGCTCCAGGCCCCATCCTGCCCCTCTGCCCACGCAGAGCCAGGGAGCCATGGGGTCTGACAGGCAAAACACCGGCAAACCTTGCTCCCTGGGACCGGGCATGGGTGGCCTGTGGGAGAAGCAGGCAAAGGCCACAGCCTCAGCCCTGCTGAAAGGCACATCCTATCCAGCCTGGCCTTGCTGCACCCAAGGCAGATGGTCCCAGACCCTGGACTGAGCTCCTGACCTACAAAACATCCCAACGAAACAGAAGTTTGCACAGAAATGGAATTACTCTTGCAAAACAAATTCCCCAACAGCTCATTCCAGGGTTGTCAACTGAGAGTGGCTTTGGCCAGCATGAAGGAATGCAACGGACTTGGCTTCCGTTCCAAAAATATTTTGAAACCATCAGCAATAAATCCTTCACAGCAGATTTCACAGCAGAAAACGGGGCAAAAGGTGTTGGGGGATGGGGACCAGCACTCCAGTCCCCTTGGAAAAAGTCACTGCAGGAAAACTGGGGCCATGGTGGGGAGCGGGCAGGAAGCAGGATGGAAGAAATCACCTCCTCCCTCCCAGCACAGAGGACAGGGTGGCTCAGCCCAGCACCCCTCTGTGCAGTGCCAGGTGCACATGCCACAGGTCAGGACTGTGCCAGAGCTGCCAGGGTCCACACGGTCCCAGCGCTGCTCCATGCCCTGCCCTGTGGATAAATCCCTGGCCCCAAAGTCACTGTGTGGACCTGGGGCAGGGCAGGGCAGACAGAGCTGCCTGGGCACTGCAGGGTTCTGCACCCTGGCCAGTCTGAGAACTGCTCGGGGTCCAGCTCATCCCCTGCACCAAACAGCCCTGCCAGCAGCACCGCTGGGGATGTGCACTGTAAACTGGCTGGCTTTCCCAGGGAAGGAGTGGGGCCAGGCTGGGGGAACCCAGTTTCCGCCCTGGCTCAGTGCACACCCGGCCCAGGAGCAGCTGGCAGCCCCGGGGCTGTGTGACTGCAGGGGCAGCAGCTGGCTCTGGGACACGGTGTCCCCGTCATCCCCAAGGCTCCGGACGCAGCCACGGCCAGTGCAGCACCGGTGGCTGCTGTAACGGAGTGTGCCACATGCAGTGCCAGAGCTTGGTCCAGAATGTTCCCAGCTGGCCGCAAGGTGCAGGCCGGGCTGTGGCAGCGAGCTGGTCACTGGTCACTGGTCACTGCTCAGCGCCTGAGCAGGGTCCAGGAGGCACCACACACACGTGGGCACGCGGCCGAGCGCAGGGAGCCGGCCGGCCACGACCTTCCTCTCGCACAAGGCCTGGGAGGAGCCTCTGGGCACAGCCCCTGCTGTCACCCCAGGGCACCCAGGGACCACTGCAGCCTCACACTGAGCCATGGCCTGAGCTGCCCCCTCCTCCCAGCCCCTCTCCCCTGTGCTGCAGCAAGCTCAGCTGGCTCCCAGGGGGACACGCCACAGCCATTAGGGCTTCTCAAGCCCCTCACTCCACGGTTCTGGACAGACCCATCCACTACAGCAAGGGGTCAGAGGGGATGGATACCCCACCATACCCCCGAGGACACCTTGGTGAGTACTCAGCATCTGCAGCCGTGTGCCAGGGCTGGCACCGGCCTCACCAAGCTCCTTGGTGTCCCCATCACAGCCTGGCACAGTGGGGATGGGCTCTGTGGGCTGGGGGATCCTGCAGCCCAGAGCTGCACGTGCCGCTGGGGGTGTAGAAGCAAGGGTCCCCACACAGCGGGGCTGAGCACGCTGGGCAGCAGCCAAGCTCAGGACTGATTAACGCAGCTCAGAACAGCTGTTAAACATTAACTCCCTTGTTTGCTCCGTGCCGGGCACTGGGGCGGCCCCACATCCCTGGGACCCCCGCAGAGCTGAGCCAGGGCCATCCCTCACAGGCCATCGGCTCCCACAGCATCAGCCGTGCCGGGCTCTGGCCCCGGCCCCGGGAGCCACAGCAGCACCCGTGAGCTGTGCGAGTTTGTTCAGGAAAAGCACTCCAGTGCCTGTTTATTGGGAAGGGCAGACACAGAACAGCCCAGCCCGGGGAGTGCCCATCCAGAGGCCCAGCCGTGGGCTCCTCCAGCAGCCTCCCAGCGAGCCCAGAGCACCAACTCCACCCGCAGAGCTGGCACTGCAGCAGCAGCCAGAGCCTGGCACTGCCTGGGCCCCGTGGCCTCGGTGCTGCAGTGGCTGCGTGGCCAGGGAGGATGTTTTGGGCATCCTGTGGCAGCTCCACACCACTCCCTCCTGCCCCTGTGGGCAAAACCTCGGGTGGACCACAGCTCCAAGGGCAGCTGCAGCTTTGTGCTGCGGGCAGCCTCGGCCAGCACCGTCAGCCTGTGTGCACCAATGTGGGGAAGGTGGCAGGAGCCCCATCCCAGAGGAGGGGAGCGGCTGTGGGCACCCCACAGTACACAGGGAGGGTGACATCTTGGATGAAATAAAAAAATCACTCCTAGGGGCTGTTTTTTAGAGGCTTTGGGTCCTCCTTTGGCAGTGCTGCAGTGCTGAAATGAGAGCTGAGCTGCTCTAAATACTCGACCCTGAGCACGTGACAGCCTGGGCAGGGGGCGAGCAGGTCCTGGTGTGGGACAGAGCCCCTCTGAGCACCCACCCGACAGCCAGCAGCAGCCCCTGGCCCGTCAGAGCCCGCCAAGAGGCGGTGCCAGGCTGAGGTTGAGGAAGCCCCCGAAGTGGAAGGGGGGCAGGTGGGGAGCACAGGCAGCGGCAGAGGGCAGGCAGGCGAGGGGGTTGGCCCCACATGCCCCAGAGTCCTGTTCGCTGCTGAAGTAGACACTGTCAGGTGAATCCACCGAGGGGTCCTCGTCGAAGTAGTTGTAGGGCCTCAGGAAAAAGCCAACACTGTTCCCCACGGTCACCGTGTTGGGGACGTCTTCAGCATGAGGGACGTGCAGGAACCCCACAGTGATCCAGGCAACCAAGTCCTGGGATGAAGAGGAACGAGGCATCTGTCAGGCTGAGCAGGACTCTGCCAGCCCGACTCTGCTCAGTCTGGCTCTGGGACGGGCGAAGCCTCTGTGCAGGGCAGGAGCCGGCATGGGCCCCACAAGGCTCAGCTTCTCTCCAGCCCAGGGACCCCAGCTTACCTGGTTGGTGATGGTCTCGTTGTTGATGAAGTCAGCAAAGGCGACAGTGGGCGTCCAGGGGTCGTTCTGGTTGTAGATGCTGGTGCTGGTGGGCTCCTCCTCCTTGCGCCGGGTGACGGCCAGCTGGTACCTGCCAGCACAGGGGTCAGGGGGGCTTGTCCATGCCAGCCCAGGGCAGGGCAGCCGTGGCATTGCCAGCTGGGGTGCATTGGCAAACTGGGGCTGGATGCATCCCTGGTCTGCCCTGGGGTGGGGAGGGAAAGGGCCGGCAGGGCAGTAATGGGCAGCAGCCCCAGCATCTTTGAGCTTGCAGGGGATCCCTTGCTGCCCGTGTGGGCTGTGAAACATGAACGGAGCCAGGCACAAACGCTGCCACTCAATGCCCAGTGCACTCCCTGAAGCCACAGCTACTTCTCCCCCACACAGACTTCCCCAGCACGAGCTCCGTCAGCTCTCTGGCACTGGGACTGGTCTGTGCTTAATCCAAGCATTCTCCGAAAGACATTCTGTCCTCATGGGAAAATATCACAACCTGGCGATGCCAGTGCTTCCCTTGGGAATTTATCCTGCAGCCTGCTTCCCCTCAAAGGGAAAAACACATGGGCTTGCTCTAAATTAGTCTGACGTGGGGTCAGATTCCTGCCTGTGAACTGCCATGAGCAGATGTTATTGAGCAACATTTCGAGGAAATTTCAGAGCCAAAAGCTACGCACGTTTGCTGTTTAACCCTTCCCTGCAGCCTGGTGCAGGCCTGCCCAGAGCTGACAGCCTCCCTCCACCAGGAGCAGAAGCAGCTGAGGCCACACGGCCCCCAGCCCTGGCACCCACCTGCCCCAGCTGACGGAGCGCTCCATGGAGCTGCTGGCGGGCAGGTGCTTCCCGGCGAAGCTGATGACCTGGAGCCGGTAGCTGCGCGGGTGCTCCCACTTGTTGGGATTGGGGCTGACAAAGGAGAGGTAGCGGGGCATGGGGGCGTTGAGTGGGAATGCTGCCTCATCCTCCTTCTCCAGCCTTTCCCTGCGGAGGTACGGCCGCTCAATGGTGTTCTGTGTGCTCCAGGGATCTTTGACGAACTCGTACTCCATGTCCTGGGTCTCCAGGGAATTCAGCTGCCCTGTGGAGCAGAAGAGAAAACCCTCTCGAGCTCTGCACCCCAGGCAGAGCCTCGGGCCACAATGAACCACAGCCACGCACAAAGGCAGCCAGACCTACCGTCAACGTCCAGGTCCACTTTGTAGTGGATGTGATGGAGGTGCATCGTCCCCAGCGTGTGGGGCCCAACCCTGTTGCCATAGTCAGTGCCTCGGCCGTGGAAGAAGGAGGAGCTGATGTAGCCGGTGGCGTGCACCCGGACCTCCACGGCCCCGCTGCCGTGGAACATGAAGTCCCAGATGTAGTCATAGTTAATGAGCGTGGAGATGGTACGGATGACCAGCGCGCTTTTCCGCAGCCCGCCGTAGTACAGGGACTGCGAGTCGGAGAAGTGGCGCCTCAGAGGGAGGGCAGAGTCATGCTCAAAAATGCAGAGCGAGTTTTGGTTGGTTTTGGGAGTATCTGTCTCTGCCAGGTAGTGCCGGTCCACGTAGGTCGCAGTGTAGGGGCAGTCGAGGCCCCGGACCAGCTCGTAGGCAAACCTGCCGATGCCAAAGCTCCCGTCCAGGTAGCGGGTGGACATGCCCCCGGGGCAGTTGGAGCCGTACAGGGCTAAGGCTTCCTGGAGACTCAGCTCATAGACAATCCTCTCCCCCCGGTACCTGATGTCAAAGAGGCGCGGGCCGGTGTTGGGGTTCATGCCGAAGGCGATGCTCCAGCCCTGGAAGGTGATGCGATTGTCCCTGACGCTGTAGCGGGGACCCTGGGGCTCAAACTGCAGTGGGCTCGGGGACCCAGGCGGGCGCCGGGGCCTCATGGAGCCCAGCACTGTGTCACCCCGGGGCTGCTTGAGCCTGACGACCTCCAGGGCACCGGCCACAAACTCCTGTTCCAGATCCCCTGTGCTGGCAAAGTACCGGCCGTTGTAGAAGACTTTGTGCAGCTGCCAGCGGGAGACCTGGAGGTCCCCATGGTCCACCAGCACCTCCAGCCCCACCGGAGACAGGTAGTAGCCGGTGCCAGCCACGTTGTGGAAAAGGACAAACCAGGTCATGCGGTCACCGGACTTGAAGCCCCGTGGGGCTGTGGTGAGGATGACCAGGTTGGTCCCGTCAGACTCACAGCAGGCAGCGAGGAAGCGCGGAGCCTTTTTCAGCTCCCTCTGAATGAGGGCGTTGATATCCATGTACTCCTTGCCGGTGACGGGTCTGCGGTGGTACGGCACCTT
>VWZW01005849.1:0-27384 GCA_013397115.1 Edolisoma coerulescens
CGAAAAGCTGCTGTGTCTTTAAGAAAACCCCTTATTCTTAGCCTAAAATAGGATATTATAAACAGTCTTCAAACAGACATAGAATATGCGTGTCTGAGGTGCTGATGCTTTGCGGGGTGGTGAGAAATTCACTTCAGGTGAGCATAGCTGTGGGCAGCATCGGTTTCTAGTATCAGTTTTTCAGGAAGTGAGCAATTTTTAGGGTGTTTCTGCAACTGCTCTTACTCTAGTTTGTGAAGGGCTTGCTGTCGTTCTTGTCACTTCTGTTGAACTTCCCTGTTTGATATCAGCAGAAGCAAGAAGGTGGCCATGTCAGAGTTCTGAGCTTCCAGCTTTCTTTGCTCATGCATTAGTTGGTGGGATTTTTTTGGGTTATGATTAATGATACAAGTGGCTACAGCTGAAAGCAGCAAAACTTCCGGAGTGTGACTAACTTAATGGAAAGCACTTGGACACTGATCCAACTGAAGGTTGATTCTGCCTAGATAAAAATAGTTTTTTGGGGTCTTGGTTGTCAGGGAGCCTGCCTGAAGCAGGTAAGCCCTGTGTGCAACCTTCTAAATAACTTAGAATCAATTGTGCCACAAAAAAATAGCTGGAAGAACAGAGTTGTGTAAATGATTTTTGGGAACTGTGGGAGAAATAGCAGATATGAAAACAGAGGTGAACACTGTTAAAAATACTACTTTATTCAAAATGTCTGAAGCTGCTGCACTGAGGCCTTCATGGTGCCAGGAGGGAAAACTTTTATTCCCTGTTGAAGCATTTGATGTTCTGGCTTGTACTTGTAATTCACTATTAAAAGAGTTGGACATTGCTGATGCTGCACATACTACACTTAATCCCATAAATCCTGCATTGCACTGGGTAATGTATGTTTGCCTAAAGGTTTAACTTAACACTGTCTTGAAGTTCCTCAAAATTAAAAAATAAAGACTGTATGGCAGTTTTTTTAGGTAGCTCATTCTAACAGTTAAATTAACATAGACCTATTTTTAAAGCATAGTCACAGAAAACTGCATTAACATGAAGTTGATTGTAGAAAGATCCTAAATTTACAGTAGGAATTCAGCCAATATCTAGAGTAGGAATTGGACCATTACTAACTGGGCCCTTCCTCACTGTTCACAAATGATCTTCCAGAACAAAGCCAACTAAGTCTTCAGAATAGGGGGGACTAAAGGAGCCAGCAGAGGATGGAAATGTTCTTTCTGTGGTTGTGTCAGGGAGAGTGGATCTTCTGGGATGGTTCAGTTCTACTTTTGGTGCTCAGATTTTCGCTTTCTGTTTGAAAAATGACCAAACTGTTGTATTCATTTTTCTTTAAGGTGGTCAGCCCAGAAATGTGCAGCCTTTTAGTGATGAAGATGCTTCAGTTGAAACTATGAGCCACTGCAGTGGCTTCAGTGATCCTGCTAGCTTCACTGAGGATGGTAAATTTTTACATTTATATCTATTCATCTTTTTGAAAACATAGAACCGGAGCTGATTTAGTAGTTCTGATGTAGTAGTAAACTTTTAAGTAGTAAACTGTAAGTAGCAGTAACAAAATAATGCCATTACATTAACACTATATGATGGTTAATCCAGTGGCTATTGTTTTTGTTTGATAAGAATATACTCCAGGTCTCATGAGCCTTGTGAAACTGAGGCTCTTTTCTATTAGAATTATGCAGTGCTGATATAGAGATAATAAGAATTTTAAGGTGCATTATAAGGCATGGATTTTCACAACAGGTAGTTGAAGCAGTAAGCACTGCAGAAGAGTTTAAGATGAGAAGAGTCACATTTGCCTGTTTTGAGCTAGATTTGTGCTTTTTCTTCTTTACCATCTTTGCAACCTGGATTGCTCTAATGTAATTTTGTTGGGAGGAGGGCACCTGAAAGCCTGCTACAGGAGGATAAGACAGGGAGCCATCTCTGGATATGTGCCACTCTTAACTGAGCTCCTGTTGCAGAGGTATCTGAATTGATGCCATATAGGACAGGCTGCTTTGACTCACTGCATCAGCTGTGAGCACCTTGCTATACTCCAGGAGTAGACATAGTGGACTGGATGAAAGTGTGTTGTTTTGGATTGGCTGATGGTCATCAGATGGAGAAAATTTATGTAAGACCTGAATTGTTCCCTCATTCATTCTTGGCACATGTAAGAAGCAGATCTAGAAACAGCACAGATGTATCAGTAGGTCAGTTTTTTTAAAAGTATTTCAGGGTGCAGTCTGATTTAGTAGGTTTAACACCATTATGCTGCTTTAATACTGAACAATTCTGTAGCTGTTGTCTAAGTTAAGCTGCTTTCTTATTAGTGTTAAAAACATTGTGTTGGAACTACTGTCTGCTAATAAAATGTGTATCAGTAGGACTAAATTATTTTTTCTGGATTAGGGCCTGAAGTTGATGAAGAAGCCACTCAAGAAGACTTAGAGTACAAGTTGAAGGGATTTATTGATCTTACATTGGACAAGAGGTATAGTCTGCTTGAAGAAACACATTCATACATTGTCCTCTTGCTTTCTCTGATTTAATAAGGAAAATACACATCAAATCTTTTTATATGCTTGTTGAGATTTTCACGCTGGGGAGGACTTCTGGATCTAAAAAGACCTTTTTCTTTCCACTGATTTTTTTTTGGATGGGTTATACTTTCCTTTCCTAATACATTGAAGTAGAGCGACTTTCTTTCTAGCCTGCAGTACCTGTGAACTCTATCTCCAAACGAAATTCTGCTGTCCTTGAGTAAGGAGGCAGTTCAGAGCATTTCACTTCTTCATGGTACTTCTGTGGGTTGCTCTGTTATCGGATGCAGACAAACATAAACTACCATAAAGCAAAGGTGGAGGTTTAACTGATGTGTGCTGGTTTCAGGAGGTCTTCCTTCTCTCTTCTAACAGTGCCAAGACAAGACAAGCAGCCCTTGAAAGTCTGAAAAGTGCATTTTCTTCTAAAATACTATATGAATTTATCATGGAAAGGAGAATGACTCTAACTGATAGCATTGAGCGCTGCATAAAGAAAGGTAATTAACATGCATGTTGTTAGAAAGCAATAATCCCTATGAAATAGCACATTGTTTAAAAGAAGTAAGGATTTTGAATGTTCTCTAGTACTTTACAGAGTGTTTAATAATTTAGGTAACATTCCTTTTTTAACATTTTAACTGTCCTAGAAAATTAACTGAAATTACCTTGTATTTATTGGTTTCTGAATTTCCACTTACATGCTTCGACTGTTATCTGCAAAGATTAAAGGAAGAAAGCAATGCAAAAGGTGATTGCTCACCATTGTGTTAATCCCTAGGTAAGAGTGATGAACAGTGTGCAGCTGCTGGACTGGCATGCCTTCTGTGTGTGCAGATGGGGTCAGGAATTGAAAGCGAGGAGATTTTTAAGACCCTTGGTCCAGTTCTGAAGAAGATTGTCTGTGATGGAACAGCCAGTATCCAAGCCAGACAGGCTGTAAGTATGGAATGTTTATTTGCCAGGCAGGGACAAAGGGCTGCTTTTGACCAGTTCTCTATTGTGTAATCCAGAACTAAAGGTTACCACACTAGTGTGTGCTCATAATGTTGACGTATGCTCTGAATGATGGGGTAGCAGTTTTCACTGGCTTAAAAAGTTCCACGTGAAGGTTGAACGTGATTCTCTTCTTCAACCTAGGGCCCTCTTAAAGAGCTGTTGCATGTAGTACTTTGTCAAGGGTCTGAACTCACTGTATTGCAGTCTCCTTACTGCAATTCTGAGGGCTGATGTTGAGGTCCTCGAAAATATTTTCCCACTTTCCCACTGAGTGATATATCCTTCCTGTATTAATTTTAGTTTATTCTTAAACAGCGGAGGAATGTTACTTAAGCATTTACGTTTATTTATGATAAAATCACATACAGCACGTCTGAACTACATAAACAATGCAGTCATACTACCCAAAGTATTTCTAAGTTACTTTTGCCCAGTCATCTCATCTGTACATCAGCAGTATGCTTGAAATAGTGAGTGAAGACTGTCCAGAGCTCTTGCCAAAAGTTTTACTTTTTCTTAAACTTAGAGATTTAAGTAATATTCTCCAACTTCCCTTTATCGTTATGTGGCTGGCTACTCCTGTTCTAGTCGAGCTATGGCACAATAGATACTGTGAACTGCAAAAGGAGGTCGTATTGGTTCAACAGCAGTTATTTCTACAAACAAACAAAAGCTATTAAAGTTTGTCCTGTTTCGATGTAGTTTTGAGTCCTGTGTGGTTAGTGCAAATGTCACTTTCAAATATTTTTTTCCTTACTCTTTGTAAGAGAAATTGGACTAGAATATGGGGCATGGGGAACAGATCTGCAGTAGAAGTTGGAAAGTTCCAGGAAGGCTTTTGAAGTGCAGAGTTTTCATGCCATTTAATTGTAATAGTGATCAGAAGGGGGGAATATTTCCCACAGCTGTGAATAAATATGTTCATTACTGTTTATCAGCATAATTTCTGCTAGTAAATCCTAGTGAGATTTAAAATCATTGGGTGAAAAGAGTGCTATGTGTACTTTTTTCAAGGGATTTGTAAACTGTTTTAGAATTATAATACATGAAAAGTGAAGGCTTGTGAGTAGCATATGCTGTAAAATTGTCCTGAGAGTAGGTGAGAATTGGGAGCTAAGTATAACAAAGAAGCTGAATTAAACAGCGTTGGAGACTTCTAGACTCTGCTAAGGGGTTCATCTCCGGTTTCTATTACTCCAGGTGTTAAATTTCAAAGGTCCCAAGTTTTAAAGGTTTGTCAACTGTAACATTATTGTCAAATACTGACACTTTTTTTTCCTTTTGTGTCTAGTGTGCGACCTGCTTAGGGATTTGCTGTTTCATTGTCACTGATGACATTACGGTGAGGATGATTGATACCTTTCAGATGTAATAAACTGACAAGATGAAAATGTGTGATTCTTAAGCCACTTCCATTATATTTTTCCCATGTACAGGAACTGTACTCTACTATGGAATGCCTGGAAAACATCTTCACAAAGGCTTATCAGCGAGACAGAGACACTAATGGTGTATCAAGTACCCATAATACTGTGCTTCATGTCAGTGCTCTCTTAGCATGGACACTGTTGTTGACCATTTGTCCAATGAACGAAGTGAAGAAGAAAATTGAAATGTGAGTACCTTTCTTGGAAAGCAGAGTTTGTCATGACTGTTTATATGCAATGAAACAGTGACAGCAAAATTTAGATCTTAATGGAATATGACTTATTCCTTAGGCACTTGCATAAACTTCCAAGTCTGCTGTCTTGTGATGATCTCAACATGAGAATAGCTGCTGGAGAAACACTAGCGCTTCTGTTTGAACTGGCACGTGAAACAGATGCTGTAAGTAGATGTCAGCAGCTAAACCTTCTTTCATCTGGACAATGATGGATGAGACAAATTACTTAACCTGTGTTGTATAGCACCCTGGATCTCAACAAGTAGCAAATAATTCCATGGTTTATGTTGTTTTTAGTGACTCTGTCCCAGTGTAAGTGGGTATAGCAATAATTAACAGCTATCATTTTTTACACTTAAATTCTATACAGCAAAACAGGACCAATATAACAAAATGTATCAAATACTACTGACTAGCAACTAGAAATATGGAGTGCAAGATTTAAAATCTGAATCCAACACCTGCTTTTAAAATAAAATTTAAAAAGATATCTCCAGAGAGATTCCAAGGTAAAACAGTATTGTTTACTGTAGTGGGAACACTCATCAGATGCTTATGCAGACAAGTTTGAGTAGTTCACAATCTGCACAGTTCTGCTCTCACAGCCAAAAATCTGTCATCAGACTTGAAGTATTGTTTTTTCAGTATTCTTACTTAGGTAGCTTGAGAAGAGTAACTCATATTGCATGGTGGTTTCAAAGCATTTGACTATTTGTCAGTTAAGAACTAGGCAGTCACTTTAAGGGGGAGATTTCTAAAGAATTTGCACAAATTTTGCACAGATACCAGTATTACTATGTTTGGTGAGATTTCTTGGAGTTTGTTTTTGAATTGGATTAGGTGCAAGCTGCTCAACATTAGCTTGTCCGCAGCTAAAGTTGTCTTTACATTCTTCAATATGCCTTAGTAATTTTCAGACTGTTTTCTTGACAGCCCAGAAGGAAACAGCCTCCTGCTTACGCATGGCACAGTTTGGAAGAGTTGCCTGAAGGGCTCCCAACTCAATCAAGGCTGCTGTGCTTTGCTAGAACTCTGTCTAAAGTGAAAAGATAACTCCATTTGAGTCAGGAATCATGACACACGAGCACTGCATAATCTGAAACAATATGTTAAGGCTTCTGTATAAGTGCAAGCAGTGCGGATTTTTGTCTCTTGGCTATGGAAGTCAACTTTGAAAGGAACAAAATAAATGGAGACCACAACTTGATCCTTTATTTGGTCAAGCTGACCAAGTAATTAAAATCTTAAAATGTGTTAACAAATGAGACTGTATTCACTACAAATCTCTTCTGTTCCATTGAGGAAATGCCTCTTAATTCATTACAAATTATTCTCATTGGATCCTTAACAATCAGTGCAGATTAAAAATACTTACTGTATTTGCCTTTGACCAGTTCCTTTCAGAAAGCATGCAGTAAACTCAGTCTATTCAGTTGACATGACAAAACATTCCAATTAAAAAAACCCACAAACCACAAAAACTTGTTTTTACATAAGGATGCATACATTTGTATGAGTCCAGGTGAACTACTGCCAAATTATTAAATGCAATGGAGAAAATATTTATATGTATGTATGTAAAGCACATATTATTTAATATAATGAATAACACTAAGTTATTTATTACAGTTTACATAAATTGTTTGGTTAAGCATTTAAAAAAACAAACCTGCTTTCTAGTTTCCCATCCCATACAAGACTTACAGCTAAATATTCCATACTGTTGGTCTAATGGTGTCTCACAATCTGCCTCCGGCAGCATGAATTCTGTGCTAACAACATTAAAGTGCCATCAGCTTGTTGACGGGAGTAGTTCAGCAGATCTGTTAGACAGTTTGAGTCCCTTGGAATTATGGAGCAGAACAGATTGGCAGGTGTATATGGCAGGTTCACATGGCTGACTACCAAAATAGACTTTGTTAGTGCCCTTCCTGGTAAACTGGGTGCTGTGACTTTGTTCTTGCTAGCTTAAATGCTGCAAATGGAGCTGCAGACGTGCTCCCTGTCTTTTTAAGTAAAGTAAGAGGTGTAGAGATCTACATGCCCAAAATTTAAAGAGATCCATTTTCTTATTTGTGGGGAAAGAGGTTAAGGCCAGAAAATCTAATAATAAAAAAAACCCCCTAAATATGTTTGGTTTTTTTATTCTAGGATTTCTTTTATGAAGATATGGACCTTCTAACAGAGAAACTAAGAGCTCTGGCTACTGATGGAAACAAGCACCGGGCCAAAGTGGATAAAAGAAAGCAGCGATCTGTCTTCAGAGACGTTCTACGGGCTGTTGAGGTGATTCTTTTGTCTTAGTTACAATCTAGACCATAATAATACACAGTATACAATTAAGGGAAAACAGTTTTATTATTAAACAGAACTACCGTTTCAGTGAAAGAAACAGGAAAAACTATTTTAAGTGAGATTTCAGTCTGATCACTTGTGTGAAATAGAACTGCTTTTTTGGGAATGTAGAACAAAGATACTTGGAATAGTTAAACGTCTTGGAAGCTAAGAAGAAGGCTTGGCATGATTTGAAGTCACCTTTAAGATTCTGCCTGTAGAAGGATGAGTCACCTATTATCACATACTACATTTCATTGTCCCAAATGTATCTACTCATACTTGTAAGGTAGAGACTAAATGAGGCTTACAGGCTGACTTAAAGGTGACTTCTGCACTTGCAGCTGGTTTTTCTGGAGATTCTTAAAGTAATTTTAAAGATAGAAGTTGAGCATTTGTTTAATGAAAAGCTTTCTAATCATGAAAGTATCAGCTTCAGGTTCTACATGAGATTTGACTGTAGGTGTGCATCTGCTTTATGATCAAATACAATGTTTAAAATATGTATACTATATTATTTGGAAGGTTTTGGTGTGCCAAATTTATCAGTGAAAAGTTCACTGAGATGTATAAAATTCCTTGTACAAAAGACAGTTTAAATTAAAATGATATATGTTGTTTCTTTTGATTTTTGCACAGGAGCGTGACTTTACTACAGAGATGGTGAAGTTTGGACCTGAGCGCATGTATATTGACTGCTGGGTTAAAAAACAAACTTATGAGACATTCAAGGAGATTCTGGGGTCGGGGATGCAATATCATTTGCAGGTGAGCTGCTCTTTGACACTTGCTCAGACTGTTGCTCCCTGTCTGGCTTCTTTGATGTAATTCAGTCTGAATTACAAAATCCTGAGTAGAACTTAGGGACATGATGAGGTGTTTGCATTTGAGGTGTTAAATGACAGCACTTAAAAAGTAACTACAGTGAGCTACAAAGGTCTAGGTAAGCTGCTTCTGGGTTGTAGCCTGGGTGTGCTGGCTTAGTAATTGACTTCTTCAAGAAGTAGAAAATTTAAGCTGAATATCTTTCTAGCTTCAGGGTTTTTCCTGAATCCTTATGTTCTCTTTCGGCAGAGTGGTGTAGTTGTCTGGCTGCTATAAAGCTGCATGCCTCCACCCTTCCTGTTCAAGCCTGTAAAAGGAAGGCAAAGTTTTAGTCAAAAATAATGAACACAGCTTGCAGCCCAATAATGACAGCATTCCAGAAGAGAAGGCAAAAGTCTTTATCTCTGTTCTGGGAACTGCTTGTTTACTAGTCATCTGTTTACATATGTAGAAGAAGCAGGAACTGTGCCTTAGGAATATATGGTCCCAAATTGCTGTGATAATCATGGGGTTAAAATCTTCAGTCCTGTGTTAATTGAATTTCTGTGTGACTGACAGAGCTCAGGCATATAGCAGGTTTTTCAGTTTTTTCAAGTACTGCTTTCACAGCCAGATATTTTAAAACTGATGTGTTGCGAAACCATACAGGTCTGTTCAGCTGCCTGATTTTGTGTAGAACAGAAGAGTGTCTCATTTGCTGGGACAAAAATATCAAAGAAGGCAGGAGGAGCTGTCTGTCTTCTCAAGGTGGCAGTTTTCACTTTTAGCCTTACTCTGGTTAAAGGAGGAAGTGTTCTTGACTTAATTACAAAAGATAACAGCAATTTGACACAAATCTTAGTATTTCTTGCTGGAATACTTGATATTTAACAGTAGTAAACTTGAAAGACTTGATAGTTAGAGGGGAAACTGATCCTTTGATGTGTTTCTTGTTTAGTCAAATGACTTTGTTCGGAATGTGTTTGAGCTTGGTCCACCAGTAATGCTGGATGCTGCGACTCTTAAAACAATGAAGATATCCCGTTTTGAAAGGGTAGGTTATTGCACCTTAATGAATTTTCTTTACTTCATACTCTAATTCTTCTCTCCTGCACTTCAGAAGCTGTCATTGTTAACACTTGTCACTCTAGTTCTAAGAGTGCCTCATGTTGTCCTGAATGAAACCCAGCTTTGTATGCATCGATGAGCTCTTAGATTTTCCACTGGGCATGTGTCTGCTATGGTGTTTTTTCCAAGGAAGGTTGATGTGGTTGCTGATGGCTACCAGACTCATGTTCCACACATGTGAAACTTGGTCTCTTCTGAGAGATACATGTTTTTGGGGAGGGACGTACAGGAAACCATGGAAACTTGAGTCTTTCTGAAGACAGTATCCCAAACTCTGCAGTGTGAAATGGGCACTAGGAGGTTGGATTCGTTCTGTTGATTGTGAATGCATTCATCCTGCATATAATTTGGGGAATGGTGCTACCAAGTTTAATCTGGGGGTAAACGTAACCTACATGGTGTCTGTTTGATGTTCAAGACTGTCTGGCTTCCAGAACTGCTCATAGTTCAGCCTCTGTTATACAGGCCAAGTTTCTTTTAAATATACATATATATATATATCTGTCTGTGTATATATACTAAAATCAGCCTTTGGTGCAAAGGTAGCATACTATAAATTTCAGAAGGCCTACCAGTTTGCTTCAAAGATTATTAAAAAGATATTTTCATTTGTTTTGTAACATGAAAAATCTCTGAAGGGCATAAGCCTTATGACAATATGTAATTATTTTTTCTTTTTTTGTTTTGTAGCACTTGTACAACTCCGCAGCATTCAAGGCTCGGACAAAGGCTAGAAGTAAATGCCGTGATAAAAGAGCAGATGTGGGGGAATTTTTTTAGATTCCCGTTTCAATGGGGTTCAATTTTCATAATTAAAATGAATTTGTAACATTTAAATGAATTTTTTAACTTCTGTAGTCAGTTTGCAGTTGTGCACGGGTTTGTTACATAGTCTGTAAATACAATGCATGTTGTTGCTTAGCTGCAGATACACTGTATATAGATCGATGTAACACTTAGTGCAGGGATACATTATAACACATTAGCTCCCCCACTAGCTCCAAAGGTCGATTATATTGTAACTGATAAATTAAATGGGGTGGATAACTGTAGTCAAATGCTTTGTGTCAGACTGAATTCTCTATATAAAGGTAAAGTAATTCATTGACAAGTGTTTTGGTAAGAATGTGCTAATATGAAAAGATGACCACGTTTGTGTGAAATTATTTTAGTAACTTTTTAAAACTCTCCCGTGGTAGACAGACAAAGGAATTCCTATTTAAGTATGACTTTATCCTGACGGGGTCTATGAAGTTCAGTAACTTCCACTGACAGTCAAATAGTGAATGACAAATACTTGCCTCCATGTAAAATAAAAGCAAGATTCTTGTGTTCTGAATTTGAATATTTAATTTTTGGAATAAAGATATTTCTCACTGCCTGCTCTGTGTGAAAGTAATTATTTCATTAATGAAAAGCTGTAACACTGCCAAAATCCAAAGGCTGAAAGGGATGGTTTTGTTTAGTTGCTGGTTTAGGCATGTGTTTGGCATATTCTCAGTGCTTTGGTAGATGCTACATGCAAGTCTACCTTGCTGTGTTGCAAAGGTGTCTCACACTTGCGTGAGGTCTGCACAACAGCCTAATCTTGTCATTGCTTCTCTAATGGTCAAAAGTCTTTTAGTTTTGGTGCTGCAAAACACATTGTCCTTTATTTTAGAGGAACCCCATTCCAGCTTCCCTATGTTCATCCTGTTTAAACCTACTAACCTCAGTTTCTGGTTCTGTAAGACTGAAATGTGCCAGTAACTGAGAACTCTTTTAGGAATAGTGTGGGGGATGTTATGTAATAAAGACACTAAAACCTAGATAGCTGGAGTTTCTGAACCTGAAGATCTATAAAAGTGCTTGTTAGAATAAACATTCTTTAAATGTTTATCACCAGATGAAGTAAACATTGCATTGAAAACAACACTGCCCCTTGAAAACTGTTGCCTGCTCTGATAAGGGAAAGTTTGGGTTGGGGTGGAGTGTGGGTTGTTTTTTTTTTCCCCTCCCAGTTTCTGGTTACTGCAGAACCTATTCCAGAAAGGCCATGAATACTAATGAGTTGTACCTTCTCCATTACCCTCTTTTTTTTTCCCCCCTCAAATAATCCACTACGTAAGAACTTGTTTGGCTTACAAAACTGATCTCTTGGACTACACAAAGCCTTCAACTGCAATCTGTGGTGATGAACGTGTTGTCAGTGTTCATACAAGGAAAAAATACTGATCCTTGAATCAGGTGAAGCTGTGTGCCTGTACTTGCCTGGCCTGACAGTTCCCTGTGAGCTAAACTGTCCCCTCAAGCCTGTTGGCCTCTCCTGTGGCTTCTGTGTAGTCACCTTTGGTGTCCTTTGCCAGGCACTTTTGATGGCTTCCTCTCTAGCGTTTGTACAGCAGCTCCTGGCAGGGGGCCAAGCTGGTGGTTGCCCTTTTCCCTGTTCCACTGTAGCCACTCAAAAGTGACCTGGGTGGCTTCCAGGGCTGTGGCAGAGGTGGGATGTTCTGCAGTCCTGCAGACATCCCAGTGGTTTGCAGGCCTTTTCAAGCTTAGAACTGGAAAGGCCTGGGTCCTTATCTTACAATTATGTTTGTGTCAGGAGTTTTTGGGTCATGGGCGTCACACTGGTTTTTTTTCTGCCTTGCACATCCTTATTTGGAGGGAGGACTTCCTGGAGATGCCTGCAGACAGGGGAATGATTCTGGGCAGCAGAACTTGTCAGCTTAGGGTGGGAAATATGAGTCAGGTGATTTATTCTCTGTTGTTTCCTGAAAGAGAAATATGTTCATTGGCAGTTTAAAGGGATTCAGAATTTTAGACCTTGCATGGCTTCAGAAAGAATTTGTTGTTCTGAGCTGCAGTCTCTCTGTGTGTCAGCTGCCTGTCAATAGTGTGCTGTAACATTGCCTTCTGCAATGTCAGCAAGGAATAAAGTGATCAAAAGAACTGTCAGCAAAGGAGCAATTACACTACTCGCCACCAGTTCATCAGAATTTAGTCTTTGAACAACTAAGGATACAAGACAAATTAGTCCACCCCGTAATACTATCACACTTCAATTCGTAAAGTGTACGGGAGAAGGGGGAAAAGACCCTGTTTTTTCCAGTCTATGACTTTAAAATACTCATGGCTGCAATACTGTAGATATGACTCTTCTGCATAGCAAACTGATTACTCATAGCTACAGTGTTGTAGATATGACTCTTCAGCATAGCAAATGCATTTTAGACAAGCACTAAACCTGAGAAGTTTGGCACTAACCAAAAGGTTAGTGAAATACTGATCATCAGTAACAACCCTCATTCCCCATGACGGGATATTATCATGATTCCAATATAATAAGAAAGAGCCGTGTATGTGCTGATTTCTGTTTTAGCAGTTTAGTATTGTGAAGTGAGTATACTTAGCCAAGCTGAACTCTAAATATAGACTGAAAGGGGCAGTCTGTTTCATAGCTATCTTTATGGGTACTGCAGGACTCGACAGGTTCCTATGGGACTAAAAGTAGAGAGAGGAACTGCAGAACAAGTTTTCTTCACGTGATTTTCACTGGCTGATTTCTTCCATACTGGCACATTACCTGAATGTAATTATGTTGTAAGTAATGTTTCATTCTCCTGGTTTTTTAACCTTTTAGATTTTATTTCCTGTTTTTTCTGAGAAGAATTTTCTGTGTGTTCTCATTCTAAGTTTTTATTTTACCACAACAACTTAAGAAGAAATTTAAAAGTTGCATTGGGGAAAAAAGTCTTTAGGCAAGGTTGAAGTCCAAGATAAGGTGAATCCAAAGCTCCCAATGTTTAGATTGGTTTGTTGGGAAAATAATAGTTTTGTCCAGTGACACTGACTTTTGTATCCTTTCTCCTTTGGCATGTCAATGGAATCAAACAAATTTAATACAACCTTTTTTGAATTAATAATGGTAATCTTCACTGTTTACATGTGGAAATAATTAAATGATTAGTAGTAAATGCAGAAACATACAATTCATAATACTAATGAATCAAAGGTACTCACATTTATTACAGCTCAAGTTGTTAAGAACAGTCTTCCCTGAAGCTGCAGGGAGGTAGTAATGAAAATACCCAAGAGAAAAAACTGCTCTTCAAAATCTAAAAATAACCAAAAGCCTTTGTGCACAAAGTGGTAACTGTTAGCACCCCGTTCAAATGCAGGGCTCCATAATGATTGCATTGGCTGCAGATGTGCATGTGGGGAGACAGCAGAGCAGAGCCAGCCCTGGTGGGGACGTGGCTCACAGACTGTGCTGCCTGGTGCCACGTGATGTTCTAGAGGAAGGACAGTGGGCACAGCTATCTGTCCTGAAGTTTCAGCTGCACGCCTAAAAATCATATGCTAGGTAAGGCTAACCCCTGTTATGCCAGCTTTTCTACATTTTCTTTGTACTTTGAAGCAACAGTTCTGAACAGAGAAAAAAATAAGCTGTAATCTTTTCTTACAGGCTGTTAAAAAGAAATATGAAAGTATCCATATAGTCCTGTCAATCTCCACTAGCAGGAAAACAAGCCTGGTTGCCAGGATTGATTTCAGTGCTTAGTCTTCAGACTTACTGAGGCTCTTTGAAGGTCTATTTTGCTGTGTGCTCAGATTTGGGGGAATTACAACAATCTTCTGCATTTGGTTTGATGAGGGAAGGAGTGAGTATTTTCTGCAAACAATCAGGGCTATATTCCTCAAATTTTAAGTTTTTAATTTAAGTGTTATATTAGGACTCTGGTCACACTGTATTCTCTGTTCCTTGGAGAGGAAGAGAAGGCTCAGAGGCACGTCAAGAGGACAGTTCAACCCATCTAGGATTCAGAAATCACCCTTAGATGCTTAACACACATCATCAAGGGAGGTTTGCATCCCATGAAGTGCTGATTTATATTGGCAGGTAAAATTGAACTTGGGAGCTTTATAACATACTAAACAGGTAATGTGCATTCTACTCCAAATTTAAACTAATCTGTGTGAGCTCCCTCCTTACATTCACTAGCAAGAAAAAGGTACATTTAGGCTGTGATTCCAAGGTGAGACAGGCATATCTTAGAATAAGAGGGATATTACCTGGAGGAATGTATTTTTCTTCAATAATTACAGAGGGAGTTTTCAGTGACAAGTGTAGACAAACATACCTACTTATAGTGTCTGCATCTCGTTATGGCTAGAAGTGTAGTTTGTTTCTAGAAAGCATTTTGATTTTTGGAATCAGAGTAGTGTAAAGAAAAGCAATAGACTGATCAGGAATAATGTGCAATACATAGAAGCAGCCTCCTTAGGTATTGCTTCTTTTCTATACATAATCTTCTTCCAAAACTGTATTTATATTAAGAATCATTCATTGAGTTCATGCACCCAGACTCTACAGAGAAGCTGTTTTTGCTGATTGGACCTCAACCAGTGCCTTTTTTAAAGCAAGGGGTATTAGTCTGAAGAAAAAGCTTTTTAAATTTGTCCAAAACTGTGTGAAGTAGAACCATATTACAAGACTACATTTTTTTGTTCCTTTTTTCACAAATAATAACTTTACAGTAATATTCTAAGGTGTATAAACAGACACATGCTCTTGTTGCTTATCTCCTACATTCATATACTTGCTTTCCTTGTCTTATCTCTGAGTTATTTGATGCTGAAAGAAGAGGACCTGAGTGGCATCCTTTTGGGAAGTGTTAGTGAAGGTTTAGCTTTCACTATGGTCAGGATCTCACACCACTTCTTACCAAGTACTCACCAAATCAAAGGATTATATACTAAATAGGTACCATTCAAATCAATGCTGGAGCCAGTCAAATTGATTTTTCTCTTTCTCTCTTTCCCCATACACATACATATGTGCACAAACACAATGTGGAAATGAAATGTTTTAATCATCAAAGATTTCCAAGAATAAATGAGTGTTATGTACTGAGCTATCCCTGCCTTCAAGATCTAGTAAGTGTACTGGTCCTTCAAATCCCTTTATTTTAAGGGTTGTTTAGGCTGCTCAGTATTTCCTTAGAACAGGACACCAACTGTTACAAGTTACTATTATTTCTTTTAGATACAATGGAGAGGCCTTCCTTGGAATTTAACCTGCCTCATACTCGTGAAGAAGGAAAGCTTTATGTAGTTGATTCCCTAAACAACCTAAACAAGCTAAATGTTTGTCCTGCTGAATCCCAACATTCACTAGGTACGTATGATAGGTGATCTGTGGATTTCTATATATACAATCCATATTGTGCATCACTGATGTCAACAGCCTAATAGGCCAGTATGTATGCCAAGCTCTGTACTGAAAAATGTAAGAAAAAGATTGAAAATGGCATAATTTTGACAGATCAGACAATGATTTAGCTGCCCCTGCTGAGTGTTTCCGCTTTAGGTTCTTGAAAATCCTTGCATTTAGTTAGGGATTTACTGTCAAACCTGAACTTATCTTCCATTTCAGTCGGGATTTATGAGGTGATCACTTCCAGGATAATGTCTCTAGTAATGCCCAATATACACCTACTACAAAAATAGCATCATAACTCTTCCCGAGCACTAAAATTCATATGTGGCAGTAGAAGCACCTGAGAATTTCTGTTCATTCCCATAAGACACATCTCCTAAGAACTCAAACGAGTTACCTGAAATATCTCATGAAACCTTTAAGCATTTTACTTTCCAGACTTTCTTTACTTAGAGTTTCAGTTATGGCTCCCACACTTCTGCTGGTTTGATAAGGCTTTTGCCTTTGATTTCTCACAGCAATAAGAATATTTTCACCCAGTGATAGCTACAATATATTCCAGTTCTTTGTGACCTGAAAATATCTTAAAACCTTCAGCAGCATTCCACATAACAATATTTGAATCTGCTTTTATTTCCCTTATTGTAATGGCAAATTTGAGTGAAGAAATTTATAGATCAACAGCTATGTTGAAACATGTTTAATTTAATAATTTAATCGTGCTTCTAGTTATGGGTCTTAAATGTTTTCCCATTGCTTCTGCTTCCAAGTCTTCTAACTTTTCCAAATCCAACTAACTAGAGTGGTGCTGGTTTCTGCATTTAACACAAATATGTTAGACATAAAGTTCTAAATTCTCATATGCAGATTAACTTGATACTGTCACTTCTACACGTAGAAAATGAGACAATGGCATACATCGATTTTGATGTTAAAGTAACTCATTTCAGTGTGACTGTTTTGCTTTCGTTTGCAATTTTTATTGGACAGTATTATTTACTTTTCAGGTAAATATACAAGGTTCTGTGGAAACATATGTGGTTCTCTGGAATAACCACATGCATGCCCCTCCCTACATTTCAGCACTAAATAATGGTAGCTTAATAAGTATTTTATTCATAAATTTGTAAAGTGCTTTGGATCCTTTTAGGATTATTCTTTTAATGTAGTTTTTAAGCTTGGAGAGTCTGTAGGTAACTCATCCTATCAGCTACCTTAACTCAGCATCATAAAACTCTGCTTCTCTTGCCATAAAATCAGAGACATGTCAAAAGCTATTTAAAATGTATATACCTTTTGGTTGCTCCAGTAGGAGCCATGCAGTAATTTCTTTATGTTTTAGATGATCAAATGTCCACACTGTTTGCATCTTGACCAGAATGTGTGCTCACCAATTCCTCACAACACTGCAGTCTGGCATGTTCAGCCTGATGAAATAGTAAGAAGCATTCATTAGGCAGAGCGAGCTCACACCACTTTTGAGACCACTATCAATAGCTTAGGATGCTTGGTAGGCAGCAGTAGCAGGCCCTGCCCATCCCTAATACTCTGATTAGAAAGCAATATTGGTGCAGACACTCAGTCTATGGTGCATTTGTTATGAATGCTAAGGGAATAACAGTACAACCTCAAAGGACAAATACGAACATATTTCAGCTTACTCATGGACAGTGTGTATATTTTATGTGTTTAACATAAAATAAAGAAAACCAGAGATATTCCCAGAGATCTACCAGGTCAGTGAATTGCTCAGCCCTAGGTAGGGTCATTATTAAAGTGCTGTAATGGCACATGCAGCCCTTCCTCAGCTATATCACTACAGGCTCAGTTGCAAAGACCTCAGAGATTCCCACCAGCTAAAAAAGAACACGATCTAGAAATACATTTTTCACAGATGCACACGCTACTCTCCCTTTCAGAATGGCAAGACAGCAATTACAGAAGGATAAATTACAGTAATTTGCATGTAATTTTAGTACGTATGAGACTGACACCAAAATGAAATTCCATTAGCTTCCTCCTCCCTCCAAAGCAGAAAATAAAACCAAATCTTTGTAAGTTATTACAGTAGTGTACAAACTTAAGATTAAACAAATCTGGCTCAAGTATAAATTTTTTACATTCACATGAATTTCCTCATGGTGTTCACTTGACTTGTTATCTTTGGGGCTTATTGCCACCTCACATTCATTGCAACAGTTTCTGTGAGAGAAATTACTGAGTTTCCCTATATATGCAACACGTTCTTTAAAAAGCAATGAACTGGCTTGTTGAGCAGATTCAAGGTCAGCATTGCAAGTGCCTTTCCTTTTCCCCCTCACTCTTCCCGTGTTTAAAAGACAACATATGTAGTCCATATGAGAGTCTGTTCCATTCTTGACAACTGGGAGGATAGGTACCTATCCTCCTGTTTTTAGGTACCTATTTTTACTGGAATGAAACCAACAAATCCTAAAGATGGAAAAGAATACTGAAAACATTTATCTAAGGTAAAACTGACAAGACCTACATTCATTCTGTCCGACATTAGGGGCTTAACTGAGGTGTTTACTTTGGGAAATTGATCAACCCAGGGACACTTCTCATTAAACAGAAAAAGAAGCAAATCTAGAGGATGAATGTGTATGATGAATCTGTACCTTGGTTTTCAATATGAATTTTTCTTTCTTCCCTTTTGAAAAGGTTAAATGCATTCAAGCCCTTACAAAGCTGCCTGATGAAAACTTCATTGCAACCTTTGTACCTGTGAAACAGCTGTAAAACTCTGAACTGTAAAACAGGTCAACTTCAACAAAACCACTGTATTTCAACAAGAGAAACATTTTTGTTGAATGTGTTTGAACAGCAGTAACAGATGTATCATTTATTCATATTTCCAAATTCAAGATGAGTTCATAAAGTTGATTTCTTCCCTTTTCATGCAATATCACAGGAAATAAAATCTATTGGCCAAATATGTGATGTATTCTGCATCATTTCATGAAACCAGAAGTATTTTGTCGTGCTTATCCTAACCAGCCTTAACAAACTGTATCACCAAATGATTTCTCATCTCTTAACAGATGAGGAGGAGAGCACTGGTGGTACTGGAGAAAGGATGGCAGGGAGCAACACAAGAAACCAGTGTTTGTTCTTCATCACCTTTATTCTTACTTTGATCGTCAGTTTGGCACTTGTTTCATTTGTAATATCCCTAATAAGTAAGTAAACCAAAGAGTGGTTCTTGAAAATGTAGGGCCAATTGGAAAAAGAACTTTGCTGAAATGTGTCATGCTATCTTATAACATGCTACTGCTGTATTTGCATGGTCAAAGGCTTTGGCTGGTTCTGGGCACTGGGTCCTGGTCCTGAGGGCAGAAGTACAGGCAAACAACACTCTCTCAGGGCTGAAAGGCACAATTTTATTCTTAGTGCTAAGGATTTGTGAGCTTCAGCAGCTGTGAAGAATTTATCTCAGCAGCGTTATACCGTGTTGCTAAAAATGCTGACTGGAAATGAAATTAAAATTTAAAGGTAATTGTATGGCAGTGAGATATTTTGGCAATGTGCCTTCCATTCGTTTCCAGATAAATCTCAGTATTGGGGTCATTCCACTGAAACTGGAATTCCACCTAGGCTAACACTCAAATCAGGCTACCTGAAGGAAGACCTGAGGGTTGTCATCAAAGTACTGACTGGAAATTGGTTTGGAACTAAGAAACTCTTAAGCATAAGAAAAAAATTAGGTAACATTTATCAAGATTTTCATGTAGTATTGAATCTGTAGATGTAATTACTCTTCCAGTTTTTTAGGACTGATTGGGAGGGTTTAGCTAAACACATGGCTGGTTAATGGAACCCTTGTCATCTTGGGGTTTTCTGACCTAATAATATCTGAGGTGCATTATTTCAATTTACAAGTCTATTTTGAAAGAATTGGAACCTATGTGAAATCAAGATTTATTATATCCTATAGCAGGGAATTTGCTGGAACACAGTGAAAATCCTGATTTTTCTTTTTGACGAGGAAATTCTAACCCTTGACTAAATTTTCTTACAGGCACTCAAAGAAAGAAATATCAGACAAATAAAGAACACACAGATTTTAAGTGACATGATTGTAAAATCCTAATTGAAATACCTCATACTTGAATTTCAGATTTAACAGGGAGCTGCTAAAAGTAGAGCCTAGGTATAGAAAAATCAGTATTGTGTTGCTCTAGTGGAAAAATGATGTAAAATGAAAAGCTTTCTTACAAGAATTAAAGCAGTTTGCTTGGGCTCAGGTTCGTGGAAGCCTGTGGTTTTTGAAACTGATTTCCAGTGGTGTTTCAGTTTATGTTACAATGTTCTATTAGATATATATAGATATAGATATATGTGTGTGTATTATATAAATCTGAGATGTTTGCAAACCACATGCACAGATTCATTTAGCATTGTCACTATTGCACTTAAGCTTCAAAACCCATGGGTAAATTTTTTACTTCAGAAGGCAAAAACAAAAATAGCTCCAAAGTGTATATTGGCGTGCCAGAGGAGGCTGGCCTCAAAATGCCAGAATTTGCAAGAATTTTCCTTTAATTTAAAATAAAATACATGCACACACAGACCACAAAATGCATCTTGAAGCTCCTAAATAAGACATTTCCCTGGGGGCACTAATGGAATAGCTACACTCCTGAAAGCCGCAAAAATTATCTGAGCCATATATTGTTTTATTACTCTGCACTAAACTGAAAAAAAAATCCAGAAAATAAGCAAAAAAGAATGTAGTGAGCAGGTAAACCCAGCAGATGTATAACTTATTATCATTAGGTTCTGCAGTTGTTTTCCTGTTTAATATTTTTAGTCATTGTAATTCCTCACAAAGTCTCACAGGAATGCAAGTGAGGGTAGTAATGCTCTTGACTTAAATGTTGCCAATTTAATGTGGTATGTTTTCCTTTTCAAGTTCAAACTAGAAATGAGGTGGACCAAATATCAAGCAGACTACTATCTGAAAAGAAGAACATAGAAGAGCTGAAGAAAATTAACAATATTATATTAAAGCATATAAATCAATCAGGAATTAAGGAAAAGCCTTCTGATCTTCATGATTACCTACTTACCCATGCTGAGCTCAAATTCCCAGGAGAATAGATCTTACTCGGAAAGAAATTCAGCATATTCATGACTCAGATATTTTCACATATGGCACACAGGTTGCTGAAACATTGCTGGAAAAGTCAGCTGAATGAAAAATATTAACAAATAGTATTTTATCGTGTTTTATGTGGACATAGATTTGTAATACTAAGCCCATATGTTCCACAATAAACAATGGATTGTCAGTTTGGGGAAAGACTTCCAGATTCCCTGTGCATTGTAAATTGCAGGTGTAAGGGCCTAGTTTTACTTTAAATGTAAGTGAATGATCACAGAAAATCACAGAAAAAGTTCTATTCACATGATTCCAGCATGACCTTGTTCACTTAATCATTCTCCTGTTACCTTTGTACAAGCTTTCTGTTTGTTTCTATTATTATTTGTATTTAAGGATAACTTAATATTTCATAACTTATAAATACATTCATTTCTGCCCTAGAGTTTCATGGTTTTCCTTTCTGTGCATCTAAATATACTGATATGCTACTCTTTTTGTGGGAAAAAACCCAAACTTGAATAACAACAAACCCTTTCATCAGATGCCACAGTCAGCCCAAATTGGTAGTGACAGAGTGAGTGTCCTATTGCCTTACATGGAAAATGTGTTTAGAGGACTCAGTCTGGTAATGTCACAGCATCATCACAGCCACTCTGTCTCACAGCAATGCCAATGTGCTGTACTCACAATTTGCAGGTGAAGGCCGAGTGTTTTTGTAAAGTGATGTGGGGAAAATACTACACGTTCTTGTACTCTCCCCTATAGTTGCTGCTGGCCACCATCACAGAAGGGCCAGATGAAATACAGTTGGAACCTTCATGGTTTTAATGTGGAGTGATACCTCAGAGGCTAAAAGGAGCCACTCTCTCTGAATTTACACAGTTGTGGAGACAGACACCTGAAAGTGTGATCATATAAGGGATGGCTGGGTAGCTTTGTCATTTTTAGTATTCAGAACCTTCTACTGAAATACACATTAAGAAGGCACCTCCATAATCAATAAATAAATTGGTTACTCCAGTCATGATGGTGGAATGGCAGCTTACACTATGGGATATGTCCAACATCTTCTCTTTTACTTCAAGTTCTCATTCTCATCCAATTCTTTCTTATCTCTTCTGGACAGTTTTACAAAAAAAAAAAAAGTCACCAAAGTCAACAGTTTGCACTGCAGTCTGCTTTTCCAGAATGCATGATGGTTGTTTCTGTGATGACTACTTTACCATCTACAATAAAGTGAAGAACTGAGTCCAGGAGAATTTCTTGGTATCATTCCACTCGGATTTGCCTACCAGTTCTATTCTTGCTATTAGGAGTGCTTTTCTTTATGCCTATGTTTTACATCACCTTCTTTCTATTTCCTGATTTTTATTTTCCTGATGTATTACTGTCAAGTTATTCACATGAAAATGCTGAAGATTGGTTTCAAGAGTTTATTACTCCTGCTGTTACTTCCCAGCTGCAATTTTAGTTATCTCCTCTGGACATCACAAGTAGTTTTTACAAAGGTGACTCTAATACAGCCATCAGAGAATGATAAAAATAAGTGTAGAAAACTTGTAAGGAAAGGAACTCTAAAAGTCTAACCCAGACATTTTTCTGTGAATGCTGTTAAATGATAAAAGAAAAGGTATCTTAAGACTAAAATCATGACACCTGCAGCATTGCTTCTCTGTTCTTCTCTGAGCTGTCAGCTGCTTTTCAGTGACAGTATTAAGTTCGCATCTCTCCCACTCCCACTGTAGCAACTGTAACTGCTCTCAAGCTCCTGCCTTGCACTGACACACATCCATACTTGTGAGCCAGGGAGAAATGCTAGTATTTAGCACTCAGTGTATCTCAAACATATGGATCTGTCTCATCCCTCATTGCAACTGCAGTTATCGGAGCCATCTGTGGTCCACTGGAAACTGATACCAAGAGATTTTTTTTTTCTGGTAGGAAACTGTAAATAAAATGTGTGCTACAGCAACAGTCCTCAAAGAAATGAATTTCCTCATCTCTTTGATGTTGTCCTCAATTACTCTTAATCTGGTTGCTAAATCAGTAGTCATAATAAATCCACTTTTCCTGTCTCTGCTATTGATTAGATGTGTTGTTTCATTCCATGGTTTCATCCTGCAAGATGCTGAGTGACCTCAACTGCCCTAGACTTACCACCAGCTGAGTCATAACAATGTACAGGCATGCTCAGTATCATACAGGACTGAGGTCTCAAATCATCCTTTTCATATTTAATTGCTTCTTCACTTGCAGTGATCAGCAATTAAGACCAGTGACTGGAAAAGTGCAAAGGTCCAACGCTGATCCTGCCAGCACTGCTGAAACACACCTGTTGTTGGAGATACTTGCAGACATGGAAGACGTGGGGCAGCACTGCTTATGGCTGCCTTTGGCTTCTCAGCTCAAGCTAACAATAGTTAACAACATCCATTTACTGTCAAAATTGCTTCTATATGACATTAGAGCAAGGGTTGAGAGCAGAGTGCCACAATCCCTTCATCAACACTTTCTGGAGGATCCCCTACAAGCTCCTTCAGGGTAACTTTTCTGTCTAATCTACTGACAGTGAAGTAGTCCCAAACAAACCAATACTTAACTCTTAAAACCTCTGACAAACCTGACCCTGAAGTGAATTTCAGCTCAGTTCATAGGTCCATAATCCTTATCTCAAATAAACAGCTAAGCAAACTCCAAGCTCCACCTGCATGTGACGTAACCACTGTGGTGTACATGGATGTTACACTGTCTCCTGCAGGCATGGGTAAGATCTCTCTTCCTGTATCGCGGCACATCTCAAGAGCCTTTGCAGTGTCTGGTATTCCAACAGGAGGAAGACGAACTGACAGCTTCATCTTACAGCAGTCACAGCTGTTCTTGGTAGTACTGCTTCTTTCCTCATTCTCTTATTTGCAGGCTGTAGAGGTATCTACCCAAAGTAATTCACCTTTCAGCAATTCTCTGAATCCACTGTAATTGGAAAGACTGCACAGAGGGTTCAGATAGATTTCACAACATGCCCCACTGACACTCATCTGCTCCAAGTACTATCATTGCTGAAATAACAATATGGCTTCAGGAAATTTTCTGCTGAATAAACCTGGACAATATTAGAAAAATGCTGGTAAGCAAAGAGGAACACATGGAAGATTTAACCAATAAATTACCTCCACCTTTCATCAAAGGTGCCATCATGCCAATCCCTGAAGTGTTGGCTGAATCTTTAGGTTGTTAGGCAACAATCAGTAGACATAATACTTTCTTGCCTTGGTTAGCTTGCTGAGAAATTCACTCCTTTGTTCCAGATATCCACAACAGCCCATGTTCTTGTTGGCCTCAAACCACCAGACAGTTTCTGACTAGTGAATAGTATCTGACAGTATCTGTGGGGAGAATATACAGTACTAAATAGCAGAGGGTCAGCTGGGGCAGGCATTTGCTTGCCTTCCTTGGGGTCATGTTACCTTGAGAATATCATCTTGTACTTAGCCTTGTGCTGCTCTAGAATGAAACAGCTCAAGCTCAGTATCTGCAAACAGCATGTAAGAACTGAGGGCACAATATCCTTTATAGACACCTGTCCATGTCAGGTTGCTCAAATCCAAACAGTGGGCACCTTCAACTGAAAAAGAGGCACAGAGAATAAAGAGGGATTTTGAGAAACAATCGAATCCATCCCTCTGCCTGACAGCAGCATTCAATTTACTCAAACCACTCCTGACAGAGGCTTGTCTATTCACATTGTAAAATATTCAAATAATGGACTGTCCCTGGGCCTCCCCTTCTAGTGTTCAACTTAACATATGGCTAATCTATTTTTCCTGAAGTCTTAACTAAAATTTTCCCCTATGAAATTTAAGCCCATTATCAACTGACCAATTCCTTGTGAACATGAAAAATAGTTTGTACCTTCCATTTTTTCATTTATTTGATATTATACTAATTTCAAAGCAATTTTAACTTTGAGAAAGCTTTTTTCCCCTCTGAGATACTTGGAATTTGAATCTAATATTTATTCTTAAAGTCTAGTATGAGTTCAGTTCATGTGCTTTGTTCACTGGTAACAATACGAAGCTGAACACGGGTAAAAGACAATAACAATGATGTGAGAACTCTGAATCTGGAAAAAGAGAAAATACCAGGACTGGCAAAAGGATTGTCAGAAGTTGTTGGACCACATGCTCTCGAAGGTGATATGTTGTGTGTGGCACACAATCCAAATTGTTCAGGAACACTAAATATGGTCAAGGTATTTGCAAAATGAGCAGAGTGGAATAATGTTGAACAAAGACAAGGACTATTGTCACAACTAGAAGTATATGAAGAACAAAATCCTGCCTCATGGGGTTTTGAAGTCTTTGAAGATCACATATTTATTTTTGTTTTATCAAAGTATAGTCTTGTAAAATTACACAAGACTGCCTGCAAATGTGAATTTTCAGATCCAAAATTCCAAGTCTTCTTATTAATTCCATCCTGTCTGACTGGAGTTTCTCTTCTTGAGATACGGAACCTACCCCACTGGAAATGGCAGCAAATCAATGTACTCCATGAAAGCTTTATTGTTTCAAAAATATCTATTTTGACACACAAAATTGCTACTAGTTCTAATTAGAACTTTGATTAAGGAAAACCTAGATAAAACAAATGCCAAGTAGCAACTAAAAAATAGATTTATGTTTTGACTAGTAACTGAAAATCATTTATCCGAGAGGATGCTTAACTTGATCTTCTTATAGGCTGCTAGTATAATTATCTTGGACATGTTGGTGAATAATGAAAGTTGGATCAAAACCTTAGATCTCAGCCGAGTGCTACTGGGATTAAAGGGATTGTTCTTTTCAATTAAGAAAAAAAAGCACATTCAGTCCATTACATGTTACTCTTCTTATTTTTCTGACAGATTAACATGAATACTAAGATTTAAAGAGACGGATGGAGGGGGTGAGTGTACTGTCACTTCCTCTGGGATACATAAGAAATAGCAACACTGAGGCCAAAGAACTTAGTCCTATTCAAGAACCCAATCAATCTTAGAATTCAAGAAAAGGCTTTTATAGACTCTGTTTCCGATCCTTTCTCTGGTTTCTGGGCCACACTTCAGCAATCGAAATGCTGTCCACAATTCACTGATGAGCCAGCAAAACCCCTGAATGGTAATGAGAACCTTCCAGGAGAAACAGTCATAGCACAGTGCTGCTGCTGATTTATCACTGTGAGGCAAACCACATTACACACAAGGGTGAAAGGACAATTTAAAAATCGATTGCCTGCCAATTTAAATATCTATTAATAATTATGGGTTTGCTTTTGAGTTCTGCACTGCTCATTTAATCTTAATATCTTCTTCATCACATAACTGACTTTGGAAAACAGGGTCTGTCTACAAGGTGGCACAAAATGTTGAAACTCCCAGACACCCTTTGCTCCTCAGCAAAAGCTCATGGATAATTCATTAACTTCCCATTTTTAGTTTTTTTTGTTTGTTTGTTTGTTTGTTTTTTTGAGCTTCCCTTTTTTTCTTAAAGCAACACTGAAACATTTTCTTCAGAAGAAGTCTGAGTACTCAAAATTATATGGGTGGACATTCATCATGAACTAAAGTGATAGGATAAGGAGTAATGGGTTCAGACTAAGGTGAGAAAATTTAAGTTAGATATACAAAAGAAATTCTTTACTGTGAGGGTGATGAGGTACTGGAACAGGTTGCCCAAGGAAGTTGCGGCTGCCCCATTCCTGGCAGAGTTCAAGGCGAGGTTGGATGGGGCATTGAGCATCCTGGTCTAGTGGAAGGTGTCTTTGTCCATGGCAGGGGGTTGGAACTAGATGATCTGTAAAATCCCTTCCAACCCAAACCATGCTATGATTCTGTGATTCTATATGTAGGTGACAATAACAATATTTTTAGTGATTTTTTGACAGAAGGTATGCTATGGATTCTATGTCTTTTCGTGCATTCACACTGGTGCTATTTTGATCTGAAATAGCTTTTAGGTTGCACTTCTTGCTTGACATGAATATGATGAATCAATGCTCCAGCTCCCTGAGGTCCTAGTGTTTAGGACCTGGCTTGAAACTACATTTAGCTTCATACAGAAATCTGCAGCAGGAGGATTCCCAGCTATGGACAGCGAGTCAGCTTGCTGAAGTGCACGGGGAGTGAATGAAATCCAGGGAACTGATTCAGCACCTATAAATAAATGATGGACTCACTTAAGGCCTCCTTCTCGAGGAAGGGTGGTACTGACAAGACGTCGAGATAAACTGATAAAAGAGGAAAGCCTCCGGAATTTGAAAGCTCTTCCCTAACGCTGTTCACGGTTTTTGTGTCGTCCGCAAGAAGCAGCCGCCAGCCTAAGCAGATGCTTCGGGGCCTTTATTCGGCACCTGGGCGGAGGGAGCGGCCGGCACCGGCCGGTGCGGGCATTCCCGGCGGGCGTGCTGGGAGCGCCGCTTTCCTATCCCCGGGCCAGCAGGGCCCCGCGGGCGATCCCGGGCGGCCGCGGGCAGCCGGGGCGGCCCCGGGGGGCGGGGGGACCCCGGGCACGCCGAGGCGCGACCTTGGCAAGGGTGGCACGACTGGAAGGGGCGGGGAGGGGGCGCGGCGGGG
>VWZW01005849.1:27435-243769 GCA_013397115.1 Edolisoma coerulescens
GGCTGTGCGCCCCAGCCAGAGGGCGCTGGTGGCCAGTCCGCGGGCTGAGGAGACCGGTCTTCTTCCGTGGCTTTCCCCTTTTTCCTGTTCCTCCCCGCTCACTCCCCGCCACCAGCGCTAATGCCTTTTTAATGAGTTTTTAGATGTCCATTGCTATTTTGATAGGAATTGTCGAGTCACATACTCACCAGGCTTGTGGACGGAGAAGAGCAAGAAGGTTCGGCAGAAGTGCAGCTGGTCAAAAACATTGCCTTGAAGAGAGAGAAATATGATCTAGTACGCCTGTAAATATGTACCAGAAACATGTGCTAGGGTCAGTATGCCTTTTAGTATTTGCAGTCCAATCACTGCTGACTCCATCACCTGAGGCCGGTGAAGCCACTCTGCTGTGGACTACAGTGGTGCACCCACGGGGGTCATGATCAAATCAAGTCTAAAAAGGAATTAAACAATGTAAGTGACCTTTGAAATGTACCCAAGCCTTTTAGCATTCCCCTTCATAGGAAGGAGGGGAGGAAGGAAGGATGGAAGAATGGAAGGAGCAAGCAGGCAGGTGAGGCCTACACTGGAAGATGAAGATGGACAGAGGGATTGTGTCTGACAATCCTGGAAAACATGGACCTCTCAAATATCTACTTTGGCAATGTATGGGGCACAGTTGGGGTAGGGACTGTCATAAGAGGAACCTCATCCCATCTTGGAGGTGGGAAATGGGCATTTTTGGGACAGTGAAGCCTGTTGTGTGCATGGGGAAGGTCTGGGAGTGGGACCCTCAAGAAGGTCTGTGGTGGCCCCTATGGGTATGTGAAATGCAGCCCTGCCTGGGGGCAGACGAGGCAGGAGCCCTGTGCTCAGCATGTGGCATTGGCCAGGCCTGGGAGCTGGGATAATGTTTTCTGAGAGGTGGTTAACTTGGATCTGCACTAGTCTATTCAGCATCATTTTTCCTTTCGTTAGACTTGTGATAAAATGACATTTTGCCAGTGACTGGAATGGCCATTCACATGCTGATGGAGAATGTACTGCTAAGCCTATTAGACAAGCATCCACATGGAGACACATGCTTTGGCATATGCATTTAGGCCTATGCATTGATATGGGGAGATGTAGGCCCTCTGGAAAATTATCATAATACAAGGGGCAATTTTATAGCCATGCTCTATTCCCTCATTTTCAGATGCAGAATTTCTTATGCCACTTAAAGAACCCTTCCCAGTACTCTATAGGGCTAGTAAAGATGAATCCAATTCTTTCAATAAATGTCCTCTATTATGCTTGGTGGACCCTTTTTACTTTTCCCTTTCTATAAGAATCTGGGATTTGTAGTTTGAATTTCTATCATCCTATTGAAATAGCTACACTAACTGTCTCAATATGATATTATGCAATATCTGCCATCCCAAAGTAGCCAACAAACTGCCTCGTCCTGCTCTTGGAAGGAATAGTTAAACACTACAGAGTGAGCTGGGTCTGTTCAAAATGGGCCAATCCTCTCCTTTCTGAGACACTGCAGTCTCCTCTATATTCAGATTTCCTCCTGGGGGACCTCTGGTCTGGGCTCAGTCCTCGCTGGATCGTTGTCATCTGACTGATTTCTTTGTTCTGAGCAATTGAAACCTGTTGGAGCTTAAAATATTGCAAGACAAATTCTTGCTTGTCTCCTTAAAGCTGTCATTCTGGTATATAAGGAATTTTATCTAGCATTTATAGTCAATTTAGCTATCCATCTTGGCAGGAAGTAAAACATCTTATTTGTAAGAGATATCATGATGATTCTGTGCTTCTCAGTGCAGAGTTGTGTTTCAATTTAAAGGACAGCAGTCTTCACATTTTTGCAACCACAAAAGTATTACACAGTGTAGTTGGAAGGAACACTTACCCTTCCCAAAATGTTGATATAGTCTCCTATCCTCTACTTAGGAATAGCAAGTACTAATACCATTACTTGGCATGCAGTAACTATTTGGAAAACTTTCCATCCAGGTTCTCCTTGCCAGCTCCAGGTGTCCTTGACAAGTGAAAAGTCTTTATGGTAGTTTCCAACGATTTATGTTGCATAGCTTAGTTCTAGTTCTTTGTTAGATATCTGAAAAAGCAATGGGGTTTCTCATTTCTAATTAAGTTGCCTCTTCCTGGGGGATTCTTTTATGAGTACCACAGACTGTGCTTCTCACCTCCTGTTAATTTCTTGCCAGCTACTCATGCACTGTATTTTCTTGTTCCTCCTGCAAAAACATCAACTTCATATGAAAGTCACAGAATCACCGAATGGGTCAGGTTGGAAGGGACCACAGTGGGTCATCTGGGCCAAGCTCCCTGCTCAAGCAGGCTCATCCCAGAGCACATTGCACAGGATTGTATCCAGATGGCACTTGAATACCTGCAATCAGGGAGACTCCACAGCCTCTCTGGGCAAACTGTTCAAGTAGTCAGTCACCTGCACAGTAAGGAAGTTCTTCCTCATATTCAGGCGGAACTTCCTGTGCATCAGTTTCTGCCCATTGCCTTTTGTCCCATTGTCTGGCACCACTGATGCAGAGCCTGGTCCATCCTCTTGACACCCCTCCATCAGAGACTTATGGACATTGATGAGACCCCCTCTCAGTCGTATCTTCTCAACACTGAGCAGGCCCAGCTCCCCCAGCTCTCCCTGTAAGAGTGATGCTTCAGTCCCTTGCTCATCTTTGTAGCCCTCCACTGGACTCTCAGAGCTCCATGTCTCTCTTGTACTGAGGAGTGCAGAACTGGGCACCGAACTCCAGATGAGGCCTCACTAGGGNCTCCATCAGAGACTTATGGACATTGATGAGACCCCCTCTCAGTCGTATCTTCTCAACACTGAGCAGGCCCAGCTCCCCCAGCTCTCCCTGTAAGAGTGATGCTTCAGTCCCTTGCTCATCTTTGTAGCCCTCCACTGGACTCTCAGAGCTCCATGTCTCTCTTGTACTGAGGAGTGCAGAACTGGGCACCGAACTCCAGATGAGGCCTCACTAGGGCTGAGTAGAGGAGTAAGATCACCTCCCTTGACCTGCTGGCAGGGCTTTTCCTAATGCATCCCAGGACACCACTGGCCTTCCTGGCCCCCAGGACACACTGCTGGCTCAGGGACAGCTTGTTGTCTACAGGACCCCCAGGTCCTTCTCCACAGAGCTGCTTTCCAGCAGGTTGGCCCCTACCCTGTGCTGGTGCCTGGAGTTATTCTTCCCCAGGTGCAGTCCTAACTGCTGACACTTTTACTTGGAACATTTTCTTTCTCAAATACATTTTTTCCATGTAAATGGTACAACTTTAACAGTTGTCACTGAGAGCCCCGTAATTTGAGAGCTGTAGCCTTCGCCTAGGATATAGGAAGCAACAGCTGAAATCTCCTTATGCCTGCCGTAGGATAGCTGAGCAGCTTCTTTTTGAGCTAGTGGACAAAGTGGGAGATAACACTACCACTGCCTTTCTTGTCCTATGTAGACCATGATTTATCAGAAGTGCTCTAAACACCTGAGCAGATTGGGTACTGTAGAACAGAGTGATGTGCAAACAACTCATTTCTGAATCCTGGCAGACCTTAACTGTGAACTGGATGCTAACTGACCACTATTGCCAGGAGAGGCTATTTAGATGATCAGGAAAGTTTTCTGCTGCAAAGATGTGTTTGCATACTTCCAAAGTTACATGGCAAATTAGCTGGAGTTTTGAAGATCTCAGTTTTGAATACAGATGAATGCAGTGACAGCTGGAAATAAGGTGCTGGCAAAAAGCTGCATGATGGTAACATTCAAAGAATCATTATGAGGATAAGCTAAATACTCTGAGGCATCTAGTGATAAGAACCAGATAATGGCATTGTTTGGTTTTGTGGTGGTGTTTTGTTGTTGTTGGGGATTTTTTTTGGTTTTGTTTGTGGTTTGGTTTTTTTTTTTTTTTTTTTTTTTTTTCGGGGGGAGTTTGTTGTTTTGTGTTCCCCTCCAGGGAAAACAAGAGGAAAAATCCTACTAGGATCAATGGGCACAGGATTTTTCTGAGTCATTATTCTATCTGGATGTTGTAAAAGAAAGAGAGCTTCTTAACGCTATTGCTCTGACTGCTGATCAAAGCTGGATCTGAAAACTAATTTTTTCTCTTCTAAGGCCAAAGGAAGCATCTTGCTCACTTTGGAACAGGTGGGAAGGAAGAGGATACTCCATAGGTGTGCAAGACTTTCCTGGCAGCAAATAGGAAGAGGTGATAATAGCAATTGCACTGGCCTTTCTTTAACCACCTCCTTTCTGGAAGCTTCCCCTGACTTGATTTGGAGTTTCAGTCTCAGCACCCAAAACGAAGAGCATCCTGACACTGAAGATTGCCTGAATGAATACAGAGGGTTTTGGCACAGTTTGCACTTGAGGATGCACCTGAGTGGGAATGAGGGGTCCCCGCGAAGCAGAGGAAGGGAAGCAGTGACATCCATTGGCAGATCTTCCTCAATTTTTTAAGCTTTTCAGTTTCTCTTACACATTACAAATCACTGAACTGAAAACACAGACATACAGTTCCTCTATACTGAGACGTATTTTTTGTGGAGTATATAATGTCTGACACCTTCAGGGAGAGTTTTATACAGCTTGGCACATTCACCAGTTCGTGAAAAATAAAAAAAAAAAGCTTTGGTAATAAGTGCTGGTAAAAGGGGCTTACAATGGGAAGGTTTGAAACAGGCACTGAGGGGAAATCTGAGCAAAGACTTTTAGGAGACAGTACATAATTTTTCCACTAGGTGGTGGAAATCTGCCACCATCCAGAGCTTTAAAAAACAGGAAAAAATCCACATAATTATGAAGGGCAGGCTGAATTAAGATAGAAAATAGCTGTAATAACAGCTTATGATGTATCGATTAAAATGAGTTCTCTGCCTGTCGAAGAGACAATCATAGAAAATTATTCTTAATGTTATCCCTGACACAAAGGCAAAAATGTCAGTTAGGGAGGTTTTTCTGATGTTTTAGAAAAGGAAATGAAAGGATAATTTAATCTAAATGAATTCTCTCACCCTCTACAGAAGGACTGTCATCTGTAATTTCAGAGCAGAGGAACTCAGGAAACAAATCTCTCATGCATTTATTTATCTTCAACTGCCAAAATATATTTTTTAAATTAGCAATTGTAATTAACATGCATCATAGATCTCTCACAGCCCAGGACTTGCTGCCATGTAAGCATTGTTTCTAAAGGTGTCCTCATGGTGGCAGTAAAACAATCAATTATTTAACAACAGATTCAAAAATTACACAATTTTCTGTTGTTCTTGGCATGATTCATGGCTGGAACACCAGAGACAGAGCACATGCTCTGGTGCTAACATCACAGAAGGAACAAGGCTTTGGTAGTTCTTCTAGTACAGCACCAACAGACAACCATTGCTGACTTTATTCCGTGCATTTTCCTTCAAAGCTACTCCCAAGCCATACCTGACATATGATTCATGTTTTAAGATGAAAGCAACTATCATGGAGTTTTCAAAGACCTTGAGAATGTACTATTTTCACTGAAATTCATGGCTCTTATCTCAGCAACACATCCCAGAGATGAAGTCATCAACACACCATTTTGGAAAAAAAAATGATGAGGTGCTTTCAGCTACTGAGATGCAGCTAATTAGTCCTCTTTTGGTCCTGCCAATGAGAGTCATACCAGTTCTACTTCTCCACTGTCATTGCCAGGGAACATGATTTTGCCTTTTGATCTCTGTCCTTGGCCTGCCTGTCTGATCTCTGAGCAGCCTCCCCGTTGCATAGATACCCAGTGATCTGTGCCATGACTGTGGTTATTGCTCTTACCGCTGAAGAGGTCTTACATTCCTAAGTATGACCAACACCATTTTCCCTGCCATCTTCTGAAATACGTTTCTCTGCACTGTTCTTCCACGCTGCGCTCCTTTACTCCTGGAGTCAGACAGTGATTTCTGACTGTGGCTTATGCAGTGATGTTGCAAGCAGGGAGGCTGTGCAGAGCTAGATTAGCTTCATACCCACTAACCTTGTAGCTAGAGTGTGCCAGCCCTTCTGTCCACACATTGGTATGCCAGGATACCTGGCTCCATTTCCAACCTGCTCGCCAGGCATTAATGGAGGATACGGTGGTTATTCTGAACGTAGTGTAACCTACTCCTCCATTAATTAAGCATTCATGGACTTGGGCGGTTACTGAAGCTGATATACTTCTTCTGGGAGGTTTTTTTGAGATAAATATCGTGTTGCTGCTCAGCTGAGATCTAACCAAACAAGTATGCTGGCTACATATACACTAAAATGGTGTGCTCAGGTCAGACCTGAAATGCAATGCTATAGTGATGAGTGACAGCAAATCTCCGGTTAGCTAGCAAAACTTGGACAGGTGTATCATAACTAGATTACTTTTCTACTATTAATTAAAGTTGGGGTTTTTTCCCCAGGGTGTTTTTTATGGACTACTGATAACCACAGCAAATAATACTATGTTGAAAATGCTAATACAGGAGATGGATATCCCCTTTTTATTTGATTTCTGGAGTGTCATTCAAAAAGTTAAGTTTTTTTAAGAACTCAAGATGGCCTCTTTTTCTGTTCTGTCTAAATATAAGGAGCAGAATTTCTGCATTCCACAGATACTCTCTGATAGTTTCCAGAAATCTATTATTCATTAAATGTTGCACCTAATTTTAGGTCTCTCATTTTGCGATGTTATCCTTCACCCTCAAAAATGTAGTATCACTTACATAAAGGTTATTTTTGAAGCTTCTATTACACAGGATCACATTAGCAATCCAAACCATTTCTTCTCTATGTGGAGACTTCCAGCCAGGACAATATTATTAAAATGCAGGAGCTACAGTACTTTTCTTCAACTTTATTTGCCTTTAAACAGTCCTGGTAAAATACTGCTTCATTTGCAAATGCTTCTTATCATGACAATGGAATATATCAACACTAAATTGTCTTAACTCAGCTGTCTAGGATACACTTGAAGCAACATCTCTCTCAGATTGTAGTGCTCGCCTAAGACATTAAATAGGACATGGACAAGCTTGTGTTGGATGTTGTACTGTAACATCTACATTGCTCTGAGGAGCCACTTGACTTATTTTTAAGTTAGAGTTCACACAGCTTTATGAATCAGGCATTTGTCTGCAGAAGAGACGCGTTTCAGAGTCTATGATACCAATTGCCACAATCTGAATATAATCTCAGGGTTCAGGGCAAACTCAGTTTCAAATCATGGCATTAAACCTACAGAGCTTACGGTTTCTTTTGTAAATCAGTGAGCATGTGAAAACATTTGCAACCTTTATTAGATAATTTCTCTGTATAACTTTTCAGTACTTGTTGGGCCACACCCAGTGCTGTCCCCCTTACCCCCTCCTTCCCCAATACAAGGACCCTGATAAAAGGAAAGGGGTTCCTTTGGTCTGGAGGAGAGACGGCTTCTTTGGGGGCACCTACCGGCATCCTGCCAATATCTGTGGGGAATGTGTCAAGGAGAGAGAGCCAGACTCTACCAAGCAGTGTGTGGCAGGATGATGAGAGACAAGGAGCATAAAGTGCAATGAGAGAGGATCTGGCTGGTAAAAGGTGCACTTTTTTCCTGAGGACGGTCAGGCACCGGTATGGGCTGCTTAGAAAGGTTGCACTGTCCCAGTCTTGGAGTTTTTCAAGAACTGTCTAGATAAATCCTTAAGGAACTTGCTCCGAGCTCACAGGTGACCCTCCTTTGAGAAGAAGGTTCAGCTACAGACCTCCTGAGACCTCTTCCAATCCTATTTATCCTATGGTTTTGTTTGTTCACAATTGTTGACATTATTAATTCCTACATGCACCACAAGACAGGTGTTCAGTGCAGCAGTCTTCAGTTTGATCCACCACTGAGAGGCAACACCACTGCCCAGTAACTCTGGTGGCCCAAGGTCACTTTGCCAGGATGAAAGGCTATAGGGAGATTGTGGATCATTGAATTCAACATGGCATCAAATGATTTGTTGGAAAGTCTTAGGGATTTCTCTACCACCAGCATTGTAACTCTGAAGAGAGAGAAGCACAACAGCAATCTGAAGAAATTGGGGTTTTTATCCGTTCTTGTATGTCTAATGTGACTAGGTAGCTCCCAACACAAAGTAGTTGCTCAAGCTCTCGACAGGTGGTTCATATGTTCCCTTTCCCTGTGTCTATTTTTAGTGTAAGCTCTTTGTGGTAGGTGCTGTGTTTTTCTATCTTGTTTTTTGACTAGAACAAAGCAAATTCAAATTTAGATGGTCTTGGGTATCATAATAAACCAAATGAATTATATTGAAGTCAGGAACATGTACAACACATCCACGCATCAGTGGTAGTTAGAAGGTGTTGCAATTCCCTTAGTGCAAGAAGGAGAAAGAGAGCAAGGTAAGCGAGATGCCTGGAGGACAGAGCACTTCATATATTAGAGTACTGTAAAGCCAATCACTCTGGCTGGCTGCTTCAGAGCTGTGGTTTTTGTAATACATACCACTATGGCAAAACAGGGATTTCAGAGGTGTGAACTAGGGAGATAACAAAAGGAGAGGTAGAAAGTGAGAAGGAAACTTGATGGAGGAATGATTGTACTCTCCTAATTCCTATACTCTAAATGTCTATCCATGTGTGAAACAGAAAATGGTAATACCCGTTTACATAAGAGTATGAATGTGGAATTGAAGATAAAAGTATGAAATGACTCAATAATAATAATAATAATAATAATAATAATAATAATAATAATAATAATACAATTTTATCATTTGTGTGTGTGCATGTGTTTTCTGAGAGGCTGACAAGAGTTGTTCACGCATAAGTGGAACTAGTAGAAATATGTATGTGTCTGTGCAGACCATTGTGATGCTTTGGGAGATACAGAAATAACATTTAAAAAGTGAAAAAGTATCTATTGGTACTCTTACTTCTGGATAAGGGAGCTAATGTTGGTGCACTGACAGCTTCCCTTCTAGCATTTTCTGATTTCTCAGAAATCAGAATAGGAATAGGAACCTGAATATTCTTTTGCCATAAGTTTTTTATATTACACACAGACATACGCATGTGCATGGACATGCCCAAATGCACACATGCAAACTATATTAAATTCACATACAACTAGGCACATAAACTAGGAAACGAAAAAAAAAGCTCCTCTATTGCTCCTCTAAAATGCCTTAGTCCTTGTAGATACAGTTGCAAAAACAGATCAAAAAAAATCCAGAAATGTAGGGTCATACAGATGCAACATTTCATCTTTACATGTAATTTTTCTGGAAAAGTGATCACATTTAATCTTAATTTAAAAAATGCTTCTATCCAATGGGGGCAATTTTATACTAGTCTGAAAGATTGCTTGGTAAGCATGAGACAAATTCCAAGAGTTAAGTGTTATGTCTGACACTGAAATGATGGGAAATTGCAGACTGAATGTGTTATAGGAGCAATTTTCTTGTATTTCAAGGTCAGAATCTTGTAAATCCCTTATCAGGCTCCCTAAATTTATGATTAAAAGAAATGGTTCCACCTACTCTTGTACTGAAAATATCTCCTCTTCCAATTTCTACCATTTTTCTTTCTACCATGAAGCCAATTTGAAGAATTTTTTTTTCCAATTAAATAGCCATTCTGATCTTAATTTTACCATACAAATGAAGAGAAACACATGTAGCCACAGACAACAAGGGTGCTTTAACCTGTTCACAGGTAAGCCAATGGATTTTCTGTCTTGTTCTATGAATTCTCAACAAATACTAACAATAATTTGAAACTTTTTGTATAGATTGCTGTCATGTGTAAGATCACAGCCACCAGCCATCACGCAAAGCTAGGACAGACATGCCTGCTGATATCAGTTCCTTAAATAGCGAGTGCAAGATTGCATCAAATCTTCTCTAGATTTCTGTGGTGGTGAGAACTACTTTTTTTTTTATTTGTTACATCTGATTCAGTAAACACTTCTACTCATCTGAGCACATGTAATTGTTTTTCCCATATGGATAAAAATGGGAGTTTTGTCACTGACTTCAGAAATTTTCATCTGCTTATGTCTAGAACAAGGTGCAGATATGTACCTGGAAGCTCTTGGAAACTTGCCCAGTGACTCAAGCTGTATCTATCTCCCTGTGGCTCCTGGGAATGTTAGTTCCGCCTGAAATACTCTATTCCCTAAACACAGGAAAATGCCAGTTGAGGCAATGTACATAAAAACTCCTCAGCTCCTTGTTGAGGAGTATGGACTAAGAGCTGGATCTTCCACATCTTCTTAGCAATGCTCTAGGTTGCTGATTGTGTGTATTTTTTTAGGTCTTGTATTCTGAATTTGTATATGAATAATGAAATATTCACTCTTGGTATGAAGTGTCCAGTGTCACACAAAGGATGGAGAATGTCCCTTTCTGCAGATTACTTGTAGCCCTGTAGAGACAGCACTCAGTTGTGTGTGGGTTCCTGACACCCTGAAGCCAAAGAGCTTCATTTGGATTTGCCTGCCCTGCTGCTCACTCCCTGAGGAGTGCAGAGGCACAGGGGGAGTCCTGCTGGAGGGACGGGCTGCAGGGTGAGTGGGCTGCCCAGTGCACAGCTCCCCTGGGACCTGGAGCAGCAGCAGGGAAGGAGGTTTCTAGGCTTACCCCATAAAACTCTGGCCTCAGAGCTGCTGAGGGAAGGTGTGAATCCTATTCTGGATCACTGTCCTTGGCCGACATTCACAGTTTCTTAAGACACCCCACGGCATGAGAACTATAAAAAAAGAACAGTGTAAGAGGGAAAGAGAAAGAAAATGGGTCCAACAGCAAAGGTGAAATGAAGACTATGACTGTATTACTGGGACACGCACGTGAAACAGAGGAGCAGAGCAATTTCAGTGCAGTCCAAATTGTTTTATGCACTGTCAGCTGTCATGTGGGATATTAGCATCATTCACTCTTTAGAAGAAAACTGGTGTAAGCAGGAGGTTTCACCATGTGAACAGACTCAAATCAAACTTTCCAGTACTTTCTCAGTGCACCCGCTCATCTGTTAAAAATATTTTGCAAGGGCTTCAGGTCCTGGAAGACCTCTAATCACTTTTGATGTGATTTTTGGGAAAGCTTTAATAAAAAAAAATTTTTGATTATATAAATAAAATCATTCTACAGATCTGAAGCTTGAACCTTTGCCCTTTTTCTGCTGTTTTGAAATCCAGAGACTGTTAAAAATATATTAAAATATTCAGTGCTGAAGAGAATATTTTAGCATTCTGAAATCTCACTTGGGACTGTAGTTTCGGGCTTCCATTTTATTGATATCTTGCCAGAAATTATTTCATAAAGATTTTTAAAGGTTTGGAAAATCCAGATTTATATATGAATGTGAATGAATTATGTATTGAAAGTCCTGGAAATTATATCAAGTACTGTTTAGTACAAATCTAAAAAAAAAAGAAATCAAGGCAGGCTGAGATTGATTCTACTTTTTCAAATCTACTTTTTAAAAAATGGTATTCTGGTATTGGGGGATTTTTATCCAAAACTGTTTTATACCTTATTGGCTAAAAATGATAAAGTGCAGTTTTATTAGAATGGGACGTTGAGTCAGTCACAGTATGTGAACTGTTACAAAAGAGAGAAAATGAGCACATGAAGGACAATTTAGCTGCAGGTTATTGCTTTACAGTGTTTTACCATCTAAGACTTTTTATGTAGAAATAACTAAGGAGCTCAATCACTGTGAGCCTAGAAATGCCTTTTGAATTTCAAACAACAAACAAATGAAAAGAGCTGATTCAGTTTTATATTTTTATTATTTCTCCATGCCAACTATTTCTAATCTGGCAGTTTGAAGGATCTAAAAATGTCATGCATAACAAACATCCTGAGCAACCTCGGGCTGGATACAAATGGCACAGTTTAATTGAAATTCCATTTTTGGTATCACTTCCTGCTTCCTAACAAATGTTGTGAGGAAAAAGCTGTCCTTACATACCAAAGCTTCTTCCTTTTTGATTCATCCTCTGACTTCAGGGGCAATTAGGTGGCAACTGTCCAGGCCAAAGCTGTTCTTCCTCAAATACTTCCACTGAGTACAGTTTGCGCAGAACAGCCATGGAGATGCCTGTGGAGTTCCCGGGGGTATTGCTGGATGAAAGATGTTGCATCCATGGAAAATCCCACTTTGAGAAGACAAAACAGACGCCAACTACCAAATAAGTAGGGTTCCCTGATGATGTGTCAAATAACAGGCTCTATTCATTTTGCAGGAGCAGTATCCAGTGTAATTCCACTTTTATGCACAGAATTACTGGACCTGCACTGAAACAAAAGTAACAGGTGTGAACTGGGCTTTGTGGTTTTAGCGTGTCTCTGAAAAGACTAGATTTGAACAGAGAGGCTACAGCCAAAAGAGATTGATGTCTATTAAGGAGTTGTGGTGTGTTTGTTTTTACTTTGGAAAATTTGGGAAGGGCATAATTACGTGTAATAAAAAATAAGGCCTTTTCTTCACTGTCCTGTGTAAGCTGTAGTCATTTGGCCACTACAAATGGATGTTGATCGTTACCACTTTATGCTCACGCCATGCAGGTCACCTTGGGAAATGCTGAGGTGGCAAGGTAATGTAAGTAATACAAACTATATTTGAGCTAGGTAGAAGAGAATGTCCTATAATACAGGAAATATCTCCTTGTTACAATATATGAGTTTGAGGTTCAGTTGTGTCATTCTTTCTCAGGAAAGCATTGACTTAATCCCATTTTTGTAAGCAAGGAGAATAGAATACAACACTTCATACTGTTTTCTCTATGTTATTGGACACTTAACCAGTAATCTTAGGAGCCAATCCGTGGTCATTTCCCAGTGTCCTTTATATACCTCTCTTCAAAGAACAAGGATATTCAGGAAAAAAATACAAATCTGATATTTTTCTGGTAGAGTTCTTCAGTGTTTAATCACATTAGGAAATCTATTAAAATACATGGTCATCTCAGCAGATGAATAGATAACAGCTGCTGTCCCTCAGACTTCTCTGATCTGTGTAACAAAAATGTAAGTCTATTTAGTAGCAATTAATGGTTATTATGATGATGCTTTTTCTATTTGGAGTTACATTCTGTTTCAAATAAAATCTTTCTGAGACTGCAGAATTAGATACTCTTTCTCCTACTTGCATGTAAACATTCATTTTCTGTGGTTATATTTAGTATGATTTGTGAATTTTAGTAATGATGAAGTTGTAGGAATGCTTGAGAAATTGGTAATCTTTTAAATTTCTTTTCTGTTACTTATTTTCATTCATGAAAAATAGCTGTGGCTTCAAACTATATCCATAAATCAGGTTAAACATTCCTGTGTTTGTAATTCTAGAGAACAAAGCACTATTTTGTCTGTGATGAACAAATCTGCATGGGGGTTAGAAGGAAATAGATTTCAGTAAAAACCCCGAACTTTTTAATGGAAAAAAAGAAATGTCAGTGTATTGAATTAGTTTACAGATATTTTTAGCTCTGATTATAGTATTAAATTCATATTACTTTTTTTCCTTTCCTCTGAATGCCAGCCTACAGATGTCGTTACATTCTGAAAACAATACAGATCTAAATATTGGACCGACATACAAGAACTACATGAATAAGCACGTACTAGTTAGAGAGAATCAGCATCAAGTGATGCCCAAGAAGGTTAGATTGCCTCATATCCATGGCTTTTGAGGGCCACATTAGATCAGCCCAGGCTCAGCCTGAGTACCTGAGTAGATGTAGCAGACCAAAGTTGGATAGCAGAGCACTGTAGCATTCTTAGCCTTAGACACAACTCTTGAATGTCCAATGACATGTATCTGGCATATCATTGAACACAGGAAAACAGAAGACTCTGGCAACATTATTTTAAAGCAGTGCCTCGAGAATCTTTCCTCTTTTGCTCTGTCAGTTACATTTTAAAAGAAGAACCTACTGTGTTAGAAAGGATTTGGTCCAGTTGTCCTGGCTCAGCTTCCCAGGATGGTGTAGTGATATAAAACTGAATCCCCTTTTTGGTCTACTGCAGCAGTTTTGGAAGTTCCTTTGTTTGCTGGGCCTTTTTGAATACTGATCCAAATTGTTCAGAAATATCTTTTTAGTCCCCTGCTTAAGCCAAAGGTTATTCATCTGTTTGGCTACTTGCACTGGCAGATTGCCCCTTAACCAAAGAATATGTAGGACAGTCTTCAACTAACTGAAATGCTTTTTGAGTTTTATTTTACCTGGCTTCGTCTGAGTTTCTTGTGTCCTTCTGAACACAGATATAAAGAAGGAGAGGGCAGGGGTTGTGGCTTATGGTTAGAGTTTCAGTACAAAGCATGTGGCAAAGTTGGATGCTTCTGGTCCTCATCCAGAAGATGAGGATCCATACACACCTGGGTAGTTCAGAAAGTAGAATTAAACAGCAGCATATGTCTTCAGATATTGGCTGCAGACAGGAACTGCTGTCAGAGGAACAATCTAATATTGAGAGAAGGTTTGTTAGACCAGATGCTCCAGCACTGAAAACCAATCAATACCAGAATGAAAAGCTGCAGCTTATCTTAGCTTTTCTGTCCTGCTTTGTACATGCTTGTTTTGGTTTATCTTCACAAATCAAAATTAGATTTCAATAGCAATAGCAGCAGTTGCAGTTGCAATCCCTGTAACTTCTCCTTATTGCCCCTTGAATAGGATAACCACTGCCCTCTTAAAGGCAACTGAAAAGAAAGCATATAATTAATGCTTAATACTTTCAGTTGCTAGCGCTTTAATTTTCTCCCTTTTCTGTCTGTGCTTTCATAAAGAGAACAAAAGATTTTTAATGGTAGCAGACAGTAAGCAGGCTTCAGTAGCAGAACTGACAGATTATAAGCAACGATTGAATTTTGTGTTGTGACAGAGCTGTGTTAACAGTTTTAATTCTCAAAGTCTGTGCACTGCATCAAAATGGATCCAACAGCTTTAGAGGACAAGTCTATTCACTTCTAGTATTGAAGGGAATTCTGGTCTGTGGACATCAGTAATATTCTGACTCTATCTATCTGACTATCCCTAACTTTTTAAGTGCTTTGCCACTGAACAGGCTCTACAGTCTTGCTCTCCTGTGCTCCCCACACACCCCACCACTGTGGTAGTACTGTGTCTACTATGGCAAATTGGCAGCGACACTGAGAAAAGAAGTCATCACACATCCTCCAGATCTTGAACCTTAACCACAGAGCAGTTTTTCTGTTTTTAAATATCTCTGCAAAATATTGAAATTAGTAGAGAATAGATTTGTTCAAAGATTAGTTTGCTGCTGAGATTGTTTATGCAAACTGTATCTTCTGTCGAGTAGTTTAATGTCCTAGTGAGTCATATTGCAATTACATGTTTCCCCTTAGTTAGATGACAGTAATTAGCTATGCTACAGGAAATTGCCTAAATGGAAAATTTTATGTCAGCTTCCTACAAATTTATGGAATATATCATGAAAATGGTTTTTCTATGCAGCTGAAAGATATAAGCCTTCTCTTTCATCCCAATTTTACACTGTTTTAAACCTACCGATTTCAGAGGAGTTATGCATGATTTAACCAAAAATGGCTTTTATCTCCAAATGAGAAAAGAATCAGGTTCCTGCTTCTGTATCAGAATTGGTAATGAGGCAACATGTTGTTGCACTTTAAAAAAATGTTAACACAGTTTCTTCTGCCCTGGTGGAGTAAAAGCATTAGCAAATATAGAGTCTTATCTACCATCTCTACCTGGGATCTCATCTGTTTAGTCCATGGAAGATTTTCTTGTGTGTTTACTTGTCCTAGACTTTTAGATACAGCTATTAAAGTATTTTGCAACATCTTCATTTCTATTTATGAACAAACATACAGATATACATACATAACCACATCCTTGAAAGGACAAGAAAAACCACACACATACAGTACAGTACTGATAGAGCTGGGCAATTTATCCTGATTTGAAACACTCAAAGATTTTAAAAAAATTAATAACATAAATTATTGTAATTTACTTTTTAAACTAATGTCTAGTCACAAGATTTGTTGATTCTAATTGTGTAAACTCTGTGTCTTTGTTATACTCTGTTTAATGCAACATAAAAGCAGTCCTAATAAACACAGATTTAATTATATTTTAGTCAGAAAGCAACTCATGGATTTATTTTTAAATCCTAAAAGCATTGAAACTGTGGAAAAAAAAAAGAGGCTACAGCTTTGGGGAATAAGTGTTGCATCTTATTTGTTTTAAAAGAGGAAATGGTTGAATTTCTGTTTTATGAAAAAGAAACCATTAAGTATAGTGACCAGTGCAAGCAGAGTACAAACACTGGTGCCATCAGTATAATTAGTGGATACAGAAAGGCTGTAGTACTCAGTCTAATACCTAATTAAAACTTCTGCAAAGGGAGTTCATAATGTAGACATGGCCACAGAAAGTACAGGGTAATGACTTGAGCATCAGGTCAAAACCAAAAGTCATGTCCTTTTTTCATGAATACTGCTGTGGACTCTGGGGAGGTCAGTGCAGAGAAAGATAAAACACACTGATGTGGGCTCTGTTAACCTGTTACCTCTGCTACTTCTTTCTTGTTCCTAACGCTCTCATCTGAGCATTACCTTGGTGCTTCCTGTGCTGCTGATCTTGCCCTGTGTTTGTATGCATTTAGTACACTCATTTTAAAGTTATTGCATATTGTATCCTAGGTCAAAATTCTCACATTCTATTTAAAACAAAAGTTAGAAGAATATAGACTTATGCTTGTAGCAATCCCATTTTAGCACCAGAAAATTTCCATCATCTGAAATGGTGAAAGGTCCCAAGTGCTCAGAATAGGTTCCAGTGTATATGATCCTTATAAGACACTTCCTGGGATTTAATTTTTATTAAAGTTAAGTATTGTTGTTCCTATTTTAGTAAAGACCTAATGCTGGTAATCATCTAATGCAAAACCTAAATTTGACTCTACTAGAGTAGAAGGTGTTTTCTGTATGATGTATCTGTCAAAAACGATAGTAGTCTTTATAACTTACTGTTTTTTTGAGGAAAAAATGACAACATGAAAATCATACAATCAATAAAGTTACCTTTTTTGTGGTCCCTAGATATGCTTTGAGCCTTATTTTGGTATATCTAGCTTTACTAATTGCATTTCTTCTGCAAATCTTGTTACCAAAATGTTTTTCTATGTGTAGTCCAAGGCCACAGGTTTTGATAAAGCTAACCCAAATGTGGGAGCACAATTTCTATTTAGTTCTTAGCACAGTGTCTTTTTGCAGGTCACCATACAATTCATTAAAATGTTGATGTTCCTTGTTCTGGAATAATTAAACTTGTTCAGTGATGGATAGCTGTAAATTCTGCTTGGAAAGCAGCATGAGATATAGCCAGAGAGTCTTCCTAAGTACATATACCAAACCCTATCTGTGAGGAGACACACAGCCTGCCTAGCGTTTTGATAATTTCTTACTGGCCCAATAAATACATATATTTAAAGAGACTCTATGTACTGCTTAAAATGATTTTCCGAGATACCTTTTTTATACACAATGCCATCTGCCGATCTGCCTATATTTTAAGTAATTTAGAGGGACGAACACTATTAAACTTTGTGCATTTAAAAGCAGGAAGTCTAAAAGGAGAAAACTAACATTTTTAAAGTTATGAAATAATATTATGTGTTGACTACTCTTGAAAGAGCATATAGACGTCTAAATGTTTGGTTTACTGGCTGCATCTATTCTGACTATCCATCCTTTTTTCTGTTGGACAGCCCAAGTGTGATATTGCAGCTTGGTGAGAGATTAGGTGATTTATGAGAAGAAAATGATTCCGTGAAAGCAGACCTATAAACATAACCCCACTGATGAAAATAATAGTGATAATGATCAGTGAATTGCAGCAGAAATTGTGCGTGCAGTGAAAAGATAGAGAGCTTTTTTCTCTTGGGGGAATGGGTTTCTTAAAACAACAGTGACTATTCCAGTGGGGGATAGCAGGTGTAAAATTGCCTTGATTAGGTCTTAGCTAGGCCTTAGAGCTACCAATCTCATATTACACAATATTGTAGTAATGGTAGGCAGAGATTACATGGGAGAAAGAAAGAAAGAAAGAAAGAAAGAAAGAAAGAAAGAAAGAAAGAAAGAAAGAAAGAAAGAAAGAAAGAAAGAAAGAAAGAGAAAAAGAGAAAGAGAAAGAGAAAGAGAAAGAGAAAGAGAAAGAGAAAGAGAAAGAGAAAGAGAAAGAGAAAGAAAGAGAAACTTTTATGTGACTGGTCTTTTCTGAGGAGAAAGTAAAAAGTGGAATTAGCTTAGAGAATTTGGGATCATTCCTGTTCAAGATTTAAACATTTAGAAATTGGTTTTATACAGAGTGAAGGACAACAATTATTTTTGATAATGACAAAGACATAATTCCAGAAGTAATATATTGTTTGGTTTTCTGGTCGTTCATCTGCAATTGGAAGTCATTGATAAAAACTGGGACCATGCCAAAACAGACTGTTGGTAAAAACAGTGGTTTAGATTATAAATGCTTGGGAATTAGATATTAGAGTGCTGATTATTTATTGCTACTGCTACTCATGCCTGAATGCTTAGTTTTCTTTTTGTGTTCCAGAAAAAGACAACCATCTTCAAAAAATGCATCTTCTCCCGTGATTTACAAGTCCAGAGATTAAAACTGCACTGGGGTCCTGGTCCCTGAGTGGACAGACTGATCTTCTGTAGAAGCATGTGATTGACTTTCTGCCCTTTCCACAGCATTACCTCCATAAGATAAGACTTGTGCATTGATGCTTTTACTTACATAGATCTTTTTCAGAGCAGATGTGTGCTATAAACAAGCAGATACTCCATGCAGTATGCTGGAATTGAAATGATTTACTTCTTTATGCTTGCCAACACTGAATTGAGAATTATGGCTTGACTAACTCACACATTTGTTTTGTGGTGTTTTATTTGGATTCACTTACCTTTTGAAGGACAGGCTGGTCTTAAGGGATGGAAGTCTCTCATCTTCAAAATTTTAATGGAATGATGGCAGGAGGTGGAGGGGAGATGGAGGGGAGGGGNATCAGGGTACCAAGAGAAAAGTGCTGTGCATCATTGCAGATTTTCCTCTCAGAGACTACATGCTTTCTGAGAAAGTCTATTACAGCTAATCTTCCTTACGCAGATGTTACATCTTCAAGAAGCCTTATGAATACCTAAATTTCTGAGAGGCATCTTTCAGTTTGAGCCTTGTTAATCTAGGTGACAATACAGACCAAAAATGACCAAGCAGGGATTCTCAGAATTTTGAGGTGAAGATTAGTTTGAAGAGAGACAATCTTGTGATTGAAAAATCTTTGGGAAAATCATAGTAGAGATGTATCATGAAGAAAGAATGTTGTATATGACTAAATATTTACCTGGAGATGGCACCTGAAAGCAAGGAAGAATAAGAATTTAGGGCTCTGAGTGCACTCAAGAGCTCATGGCCAATCAAAGTTTGAAATTTCTCTGTAGTGCCTTGAGATGATTGCAGTCTGAAACGGCAGATAACCAAGCTCATAAAAAATAGACGAGTGGATCATTACACTTGACCTGAATTTTGAGTATTTAGTGCTTTGGAATCTAATCTAGAAGTAATCTAATCTGATCCACATCTGATTAAATACCAATGCTTTGGAGAGACAAGAGCTTTTTACAAAGTAGCATTATGAAATTCAGTTTGAAATTTGGCACATAGTTTTCCAGTCCCACACACTTCAAGAAGAAAAAAAGATCTCCAGTACTAGAAACTGACCTGAAAGGAAGGAGGCATAGTGGGAGATAACTGCTATCCTGATGTTTCTTAATCACTTTTTAACAGGAATGCAATGCCAATAGGTATATTTCTTTTCCTAGCTGTCTAAGCAATAGTTTTTACATTTTCTGCTAGTTTCATCAGCTAATTGTTCTGCACTATTTCCACCCTCTAATAACCACTGCGGTGTGATAGCCAGTACTGGAGGTGGGTGGTTAACATTTTCTTCAGAAGGCATTGTATAGTGTTATAATAAAGATGCTGTTCACCACTTTACCTGTTATGAGGTTTTGACCAGGACAGAGCTGGAAGCAGATGGATGCAATTCAGTACTCTAGACTGAGGCAATGGTATGAAGTTGAGGAGACCTGCTGGAAGGTATGGAAAACAATACATCTGTATTTTGAAGATATGTGATTGACAGCTATGATTAAAGTTGTAATTTATGGGAAATTGCACACTGCTTGCTGCTCTTAGCTAAGCATGGCAGGATTTATGCAGGATTTTTCTGCTTCTGCTGCCCAGTAAGCCATGAATATTTGTTTTGGAGAAGGACCTTGGTGCCTAACTCTTATATTAGGTACTGGCCTGTGATATATTTTTTTACTGTTCTATCTTGAAAAAGAAATTGATGCTGTGGAGAAATGAGCAGCCTAATTATTTTCCAAGAGCATGTAACAAAAGTGCTTCATGATGTGGAATGTCTGTTTATTTCCCCATGCAGTTTGAGGCATTGGCTTTGATCTGAAAAACTCCTGAGTCAGCTTGGGACTTTTCTCTGTGTCCTTTTGCACTGGAACTCCTAGAATGGCTGGGACAGTGAGAGCACTAACAGTGTAACATTACTTGTTTAAAAACACAAAGAGCTGCCAGCTGAAAGTTTTCTATAAAGGACTCTCAGATTTACAACCTGATTCTTTCTCTCATTAACAGGGGAGTAAAATATCAGCATCTCTTTAGGGGAGCAAAATACCAGCATCCACTGATAATTAATGCTGGCAAGAAAGGATTATTAGTTCAGCACTAGCATTAGTTCAGCTTTTGCTACTTGATGATGGGATTAGTTATAAATGTATCCTATTATGTGATTCCTTTGCTATAAGACAAGGGAGCCTAGAACTTCCAACCTCTGATGTCCTCTAATTCTGGTTAACAAAGTATGTTCAGAGCAGCTGTATGGGAACACAAAGGTTCTGCACAGATGACTTTTGCCTCTGACAGCATTTCCAAGATCTATATGAATAATGGAAAGCTAAAAGCTGCAATTTTTTTTTCTTTTTTGTCACAGAAAGTGAAAGAATTACGTTTCTTCTGTATTGTCAGATGAAAGCGGAGATAGCATTTTCCCTGCTCTTGCATTTATGTTTCATACTGAAAATAGGCTAAAAATCATGTTCACCGTACTCCAGACCAGACTTCCATAAATCAATGGAACATGCTATGCAAATCTATTTTGAAAACTGACAAGGGGTGGAAGGTGTTTATATTTTTAAAGTAAAAGCATATAATGCTTAATATTGGATTGCACAGTACAGCATCTCTCAAAATGATGCAGGTATTGTTTTTCAGTTTTTTAAATTAGCCATTAACTCTCTCTGAGTTGTAATCTTTTAGTCCATTTTTTATGACAGAAGCAGTATTCAATGTATTAAGATTTAGTAGAAAACATGCTGATCCACAGAGAGGAACACAAGGCCTTATTATGCTGTTTTTCAGGCAGAATATGGGTGAGCTTATTTTTTTCCTGGTAGATTCTATGTTGGATTCAGTGTCAAAGGCCTGATTCTCTTAATTCTTCATGGAGAGGAAGAGTGAGAATGTTGCATACAGCCAATTAGAGATGCTCAAACTTTAGCTGAACTGTGGGATCAGCTGTAGGACTTTAACTATTTGATTTTGTAAGTGAAAGCATTCTATAATTTTTAGAATGGTTTTTTAATTTAAAAAAAACAGCTTACATAATAACTCTCAGATTTATAAAAATATGCTTGTTTTTTGTGGATACATTTTTAATAATCATGTATCTTTGTAGCACAACAATTTGCTAGATCCAAGAGAGGGATTAGGGACTGGAAGTGAGGCTCAGTAAGGGTTTCAGCAGCTAAGCATAAGCTTGTGTTTCTTAAAGAGGATGCCAGCACCTGATTGCTGCGTGCCTGCAGAGGTGGTCAGAACCATGCGGGTATTGTAGCTCCTCACATGGCTCAGCCTCAGCCTAACCAGAAACCAAAACTGAGCTCTCCCCACCTCCATTCCCAAGAGTGGCTGATTTCAGAAGGCTGTGTAATACAGCACTTAGTGCACATAAAGCTGACTGTGGCTGAGTTTTGAAGCACGGGTAGTATCTGTTTAGCAGCTGAGACTTCTTGCATTATACCTATTCCATGTCTCCCTCCAACCTGAGGCATGAGAAATGCTAAAACTTTATCTACCATCTCAAAAAAAAAAAAAAAAGGCGCAGTTGCCTGCAGGTTACTGCATGTGGCTCTGTTTTGTTCATTGAAACTGCAGACATCTAGAGAAAAACTCAAACTCCCCAAGAGATCACATAAGTGCAACAGTAGGAAAGGCTCTGAAGTTGAGACCTTCTCCTGATGCTCCAATTCTGCTGATGCTCCAAATTCTTTGTCTCTGCACCTAGTATTCTTTGCTTATATCTAATTATGTGAAATAAAATACAGACAATATAAATAGGAGTTCTGGTTGCAATGAGCAGAGCCATAAGGTCCCTTTCCAAAATGGCTTTGTTAACCATCAGTTTGAGACTCCCTGCCACTGCCCTTGTCACTTGGTGGATACATAGACTACCACCCATATTGTCCTTCTGGATTTATCTGAAATACCACCAGATAATTTTGATTAAAAATACACCTACAGATTCATCAGCTGTCAGCAATTTAGAATTGGAACAATCAAAATTTTCTCCTTGTTTATATAAGGTAGCTGACTTTTTTACCCCCTAAACTTTTGTTCTTGGAATAAAATATATGTCTTGGAAATGAGAGTTTAAGCCACATTCTTAAGTACTGGGAGCATCGATCACAGAACACAGCAGAAAGCACGGAATGTTTACTTGCTTGTTTCCCTTTGTTCTCTGTGGAAACAATATGAATGGAGTACAGAAAGGATAATTCAAAGAACCCTTTCAGATGCCTGAAGTAAAGCTCAGGTCTCAGAGCCCCTGTTAACCATGCTATAACTATTTTTTTTTTAACCTAATCGCCTCTTCAGTCACAGGGGCATAAAATGGGCTGTCATTACTGTCTACCCTTTTTGCTCCAAGGCAAATTGTTTCCATGTTTCACAGCAACCTGTTTCTGTGCTCTCAAGATCTACATTACAATTTGGGGAAATGTGACTCTCCTACAGATCCCATCTTTGGTAAAAGCAAAAGCATTTTAATCTTTAAAGGTAGCTGCTGTACACAACTGTTCACTTTTATTTAACTCTATTTGAACTACGTCTTTTGTGGATAATTCTAGCACCTTTGAAGAGTAAAATAAGCTGTGATGAAGGTTATTTTTCATACAATGTCATTTTTCTGTGAGTTGGGACTTTCATGTATTCTACACCCTGAGTTTAAAAGGACTTATATTTTGTCATTTCAGTGGTATGATTCTGAACCTAGATGGGCTAATAGTTTCAAACCAGCTTGTTGTGTAGTTGCTGCTCTGTCCCGCTGAAGAAAATGTAATTTTTATTGTGCTTGTGATTAGGGCCTGCAATTCACTGGGAACTGTGGGCTGTAGATGTTGGACTGCTATTCTGCTCAGAATAGGGCCTGACGGAGAGGGTATTATTTGAGAAAATGGAAGATGTGGTCTGAACTTCTTCGTGCATAAAAGGGGTTTCCATATTGGTCTTTCACATCTACTACCATCCTGATTTCACTAATAAGTATATCTCACTTTGATTTAAAAAGAAAAAGAATAGCAAGCCCTGCTCTGTTCTTGGTAATAGCATTTGTAAGTACCAGCTCTTGGGAGAATGCCTTAGCCTCTGCTGCCTCTGTGGATGAAAGCTAGTTCAGGAACATAAACGTTGCAGAGGTAATAGGATATTGGATTTCCTAATCTGCATTTAATCTTTCTTGTCAGTTTTAGATACTCAGTTGCTTACAGGGTGGTATGGCTGAATGGAAGCAGCTGCTGCAAATCCAGACAGCTCTGTTTTTCCACCTCTGCTCCCTTCTTTAATCTATGTGCTACAGTTGTCTCTCAGTTGGCACTGGTGTGTGTCTGGTCGTGCGGAGAAACAGCTCCAACTTGCTGCCAAGCTGGTTCCATGAACTGCTTTACCATGGCATCAGAGAAATGACAGCTTTGGGTCGTGCTCAGCCTGGGAAAGGCAGTGGGACTGCTGCTCTTTTGGCAGCAGGTAGATATGAGACGCCTTTGATGTATTCCCAAATTGCCCTTTTGTGCATAGGGGGTTTTGAACTGTGTTTCTGCCATGCCAAACTCTAATTTTAACTATCCAGATTAGAGACAACTGCACCAGTCATATATTTAATGAGGAAGTGCAGAACCTCTTGCACTATCCAGATAACTTACACAGGATGGTTTGCTGTGAAAAGCACTGACTGGCTGTGCCACAGTTTCTGCAGTAGCTCTGATGTGCTCAGGATACAGCACATGGACAGAGATAAAGTATGGACAAGGGCAAGAGACCCAGTGCATTCACAACTTGTCAGAGCTAATGAATATGCAAAAAATGAATGAACAGCAATAATTGCCCTGGTATGACTTGTTTTGTTGTTTTCTTAATGTGGCAGCTCTTTGTTGTGGGAATGTGCAGCTGCACCTGGGAAACCCATGGCAGCCTGATGCTTCATCATACAAAATGTACATGATGTAGGAGAAAATAAGTTAGAAAAAAACCCAGAAAAATGGTATTCTCTATACCCTTCTAATCTCTTGCCATTCTCACTATAGAGAAGTACTTTTAGAGAAACATTTTAAAAATAAGATAAAGAGAATAATTTTGAGGAGTTTATGATTAAGAAATTGTAATCCACTGTAGCAATCTAAAATTTTTAAATATACTCTATGTCCTTTAAATTATTCAGACATTTGTTATGGATCTTCATGCTAAGATGTGCTCTTTATTTTTTGTTTTAATGAAAGCCAGAAGCCAGGAATCACAAAACCAGTGGATAACACTGAACAACAGTATTTTCCAAGGAATGGTGTCATGCTTATAAATGGATTTGGCTTTTAAAACTGGTCTGGGAAAAAAATTAAAATCCTGCTACGAAAAGACTGGGACAAATGTTATATCTGCTTAATTCACCTGACTTACCTGGTTTCTTCCTAAGGAAGGTAACATAGCCACCTGACCAACACATGCATGATGTTCTTTGTATGACCATTATTAATCTTGTGCTGTGCTTTCATTTTTCTCAAGATGGGGCAGTGCCAAGCTGAAACAGGCAAAGGTCTTAGTGCTGTTCAGAAGGACACTCTTTTTCAAGCCAAATTTTTAACTCGATTTCAGAAGGCAGTTGTGCAGGAGGAAGGAACTCCAATTTCCTCCATTACTGGCTGATACCAACCAACACCCGGTTAATTTGCTACCCCCTTCTGTCTGATCTGCTCTAGTGCTACCCCATTTATGTCTTACATTAGGTCCAGGATTACCCCTTCAGTAGTCTCTTCTTTTGCTGTTCATAATACTAACTTTTTTTTTACAAGCAAAAAATAATATTTTTTGTGTGGCTTGGTACCATGATAAGTTTGCAACATTTAAATTATCTTGTAAGATTTATGAACCATCTCCATTATTTCTGAAGACTTTGTAATGTGAAATAATAATTTAGTTCTTACATCAGCAGCAGGTTTCATTGTTCTAGTTAATGAGTGAAGGATTAGGTTTTCAGCTGCTGTGAAGGGGCATATTTCCATTTAATCCCGTAAAGCAGAGTGCTTCACAGAAAGCAAGAGTCTGTCCTAAGACAGACACTACCTGGAAGTATCTTAGAGGAGGTGTTTGAAGTAGACAGATGCTTGGATATAATGGCTGCAGAGGAAAAAGACTAAAAGTAGTTTTCATTAGGGTAAAGAAAACTTAAGTAAGATTAAAACTGCAAAACCTAGTTGTGATTCTGATCACTTAGCTGTAGCCTCACAGAAATGGAATCACCATAACGAGGTTTTGGATGAACTCACTAAAGCAATAGAAGTTTCATCTATCCTAAAGGTACATCTGCAGTAGGATTTATGGTATGTTCATTGCATAATAGCCTGTTCTTTTGTGGGGAGAAGAACATCCTGGGTTTAGTGAACTGCTACATTTTCAACCAGCAAGTATATCAGAAAAGTGGGTTTTTTAAAATATTTGTTGTCTTGTTTCGGTCTTGTAGTTTTTTATTACACTCAATTTATTCTAAAGTGATTGGCAGCTGTACCTTAGAATATGGCTACAGTACAGCAAAATTAGATCAGTGAATATAATAAACAATACTGCATCTAGAGGCTCAGGTCAGACTGAGCTACAAGTAATCCATCTTCTGAATGTATTAAGTTATCTTATGCTTGCACATAGGATTAAGCATATTAAAAATTGAATCGTGAGATTTTTTTAAAAGAAAATGAGATATTTTAGTGAGTAATGGAAAAGAGAGACTGAAGTTCCCAGGTTTTCTACCCACATAACCCTTATCATTAGGTTTTATCCTTAATGGTCATTTTCTGAAATCATGGGTTCCCTCTTGATCCCTGCAATGCATTTGGAATCTTTAAAATGATGCATTTATAAATTTATGTCTGCCACTAATGTCAGGCTGATCTTACAGGAGTCTGAGAGCTCTCAAAAATACTGTGTATATACTGGGGGTACTCACTCCTTTCTGGGATTGAATCTCTTCAGTGAAATGATGTTTTTTCTAATTTTTGTGATCTGTCTACTAATGTCAATAGTACTGCACATGTGGAAGTGGATTCCTGTTTATGTTTTCCTTTCCAGGAGTTATCTGTGATGCGTTTACAGTTATTGATTAAACACACTTAAAGCAGTTGCATTGGCTTTGTACTTCTTCTGTAATCTTATTAACTTCTTTTTTTCAATTTTTTTCCCTCCAAGGGAGTAAATTGATTTATATGAGCATGCTGTTAATACTATAACTCCTTGTCTAGCCCCTTGGGCTCTAATGTTTTTTAAACACAGTACAATTATGGGAAACATTATATTGGAATGACAATATAAATCATCCCCATAGGAGTCTGAGCAGTCTGGGGAGTTAATCGCATAGAGCCCTGCTGAGGTAAATAAGAACAGTAATTTGAAATAAATAAAGGACCAGTGGTGCTAATGCGGGTGTCTCAAGAATATCATTAAGTTTGTAATGGCATTGTTTACTCGGTGTAATGAGACTCATGTAGTGTAATGCTGCCGCTTAAATCATAACTTTATAGTTCATGATCCTGTCTCTTTTCTTCAGAGAGTATGTCGGGTCAGCTGTGTTTCCACATCTGGCCTCCAGATTCCAGCACCTGCCTGGAAAGCACACACACATGTGAAATGTGTTGAGATTCTCTAGAACTTTGGTTAAATTTAGTCAACGTATATTGAAGTTCAGGTACAAAAATTTGCCAGTAGGGATAATTTTTTTCTTTTTCTGTGTCTTACCATAATCAGAGTGTTAGAAAAGGTACGGAAATTGGGTAATGAAAATAGTTTCATTTGCTGGTCATCCATATTCAGTAGTGGTGTTGTTTGGGTCCAAAAGGGGTCTTACACTGCTTTGTGCTTGAGCATAGTGTGAATTTGGTAGCTGGGCAGCCTAATGGTCTTCTTCTTTTGCAGTAGCTTCTTCACCAGTACTTAATTCCCATCGATACTCCAAGCTATTCTCCCTTCCTTGACATCCAGGGAGAGTAAAGTATGAGCTTAAAACACAAAATGAAAACAGTTAATCTGAAAAGGAGCCCTAGGGATTTTTTTCAATCTTTGTTTTTAACATGTACAAATTGCATAGTAAAAAATACTTCAAAAATATTACTTTTTCAAAGAAAATATATTCCCTTAGAATAAATTCAGCAATATCATATGAATAAAATTATAGTAAAAAAATTTAAACCAATGTATTTTTGCATAGAAATTGATCTTCCATAAGATTTTTTTTTTTGAGATCTAGGGATCTTGCATGTAAAGCAACTTGTGTAATTGAAAGCATGCTCTGTTTATGCAAAAATGAATGTAAAATGTTCATTGCATAAACACTGCCTTCAGAACAAGTTGTTTTAAAATTTAATGGTATTAACTTTTTTATTAATTTCTGAACCAATCTTGGAGCAAGATTAGACTTGTCCAGTCTGTTACACAGATTTATGTGCTGCAAGTATGATATGGCACTACTTTTCAGTGATAGGAGTGCTATCGGTACAAGGTGTAAAAGTTTCTGGGGGAAATGCTTCTGGCAATGGGGACTTCAGTCCATTTTGGACTTGGAGCAAAGCAAACTTCAGATTTTTAGAAGAAGACTTTTAAAAGCTATCAAGGACATGTTTTAAAAATTATAATATTGCATACTCATACGGTATGTAATAAATGCACTGATGTCATTATGAAAAACTTCTATTGATAAGAAAAATGTCCAGTTTTATTTGTTGCTTTCTGTCACTTATTCTGCATTGGTAACAAAAAAATAGGAAAGCAGCAATACATGATGCTAATGAGATTGTATGGTTGAATCCTGCAAACCCTGTAAGTAATCATGGTACAAATAGTGTTTATGAAGATCATAGAAATGTATAGGAATTTTGGTTTGTTTTGCTTCTCATACTCTGTTTTGAAAAAATGGAAAACATAAGGTGAAATTAGGCTTTAGTTTAAGCACTTTCATAACTTTTCTAAGCTGCTGCTTATGCTGAATATAGCATAGTGAGCATGTATTCTGCCTTCCAAAATATGCCTTTCCAATAGGCTTTGCCCTTGCTCTGGAGACAGAAGATGTAGAATTGTAAGGTCCACCCATGAAAAGTTTTTTAGTGGACCTGCTGAGAATCATAGTGCCAGTGCCATATGAAGACCCCTTACGTTTGTAAGACTTGCTCAGGTAACTGGCTGGTCTTCATAGATTAAGTGATTCTTCAACAGTGATGTCACATGTATTAAAATTGGCTGGGTGGACACCTTTTTCTTATTACTAATCCCTCAAGGAATCAGGAGGGATGGTTTTTGGGATCTGGTATCTATAGCTTCTCCACACGCCCAAGCTTACTCAAGGAATCATCACTGTGTTGTTATACCTTTAATCCTACGTGGTTGATAGGATGATGTTGAATTTCTTCTTCTGATTCTCTGTTTTTTCCCTGAAAGTTTTTATACGTTTATATGTTGTTTTTCTTTGCCCCTTAAACTCCTGAGGATCCTTATCTCAGTAATCCTCTATTTGTAGTTTCACCTTTCTTATCTTGCCTGGCTTCACTCTGCAGACCCTCTCACTGCTTTCTCACACTGCAGTTTGCTTAGTGCTTAGAGCTAAGGTTGCATCCCCGGCTGTATCGGAGCTGGGCCTGGGAGCTTTGGTCACAGGCAGCTCTGGCTGTGGGGCAGCCTCAGGAGTGCTTAGAGAGAGGCAGAACCATGTCAGGGTAAAATACCAGTGCATTTATAGTCATTAACATTTTCCATGCACATTAGTGTGTCAATGTTCTCAACTCTGCTGTTGCTCCCTACACACCATAGTTCTGAATGCATTGACGATTTTACTACATACTTTTTCAAGGAATGTGATCCTGAATCATAAAACTTGCTCTACTAAAATATTTAAATTCTGCAATTTTTTGAGAAAGCCTGTTTTCTTTCAGTGTAGCATTAAGGAGAAGGCATGCAATCGAATCACTTCCACATTAAAAAATGCAGCCTTTTAAGAGCAGTACTCCAACTAGATAGCCAGACAACACTGCTGTTTTAAGGAGGCTATCAGATGTGGAGACAATGAAGGAACTGGGTGCAGCATCAGAAGGTAATAATATATCTGTTTTTATTGACTCAAAATCTATCCCAAAGACCTATTTCTTTTCCTCTAGAAATTTCTGTTCTGTTATTTTTATTGAGAGGCATTTCTAGGGAAATACGGAAGTACATAGTGCTTTTATGGAAAATAAAGCAGAGTTCTACTCAGTCCCTACACAAAGTGTGGGCTGAGATTTTTTTGTTTGATGGGCTTGTTATTACTATAATAGTTATAATCGTTATAATAGTTATAATTTTTATAATTATTATTATTGTTGTTATTATTAATATTAATATTATTAGTGATATGGAAAGAATGGACAGGTGGAAAATGAAAAGCTTATAGCTATGGACTTTCAAGACATGTAGATTACATTTCCTGATCAATCTGTAAAATATAATATGTGTAAAACTTTGCAAATAAAATCACTGCGGGCAAATGACCAAGTTATGAGTTTCAAAATCTGGCATAGATCCTGGCACCTAAATTAATGCTTTTCAGTGATACTTGCCAGAAATACCGAGTTGCCGATTAGAAGGAGTAGTAACATCTTTTATTTAGAGGCACAAGGAAGAAGTATTATAACCACAGGGAAGGTTCAAAGCACTTTTTTTTTTTCAAATACAGAGTGTATTTGCATGCATAGGTCAAAGGGTGAAATAACACAGAATGAAATGTAAACTAATTGAAGTGCAAATGTAAACTCATTTCTGGTTGCTCATTTCTCTACAATTTGTTTTGGGTTGTTTGTTTGTCCAAACACTAATGTGGAGGTAAGATGAGACTTTTGTTTTCATGAGGCTAAAATAGCCTCATCAAAATTTGCTATTCCAAAGGAGAAAGTAGCAGAGTTGACATAAGAAGTTTTATACAATTCCTTTCCTGACGTTTCCTCCACATTTTACCATCATGAAATATAAAAGAAAGTGAGGCTTTGGGCCATACTAATCCATGCCAGTATTTTCAGACCAACAGACAGCTCTATAGATATTAGGGATCATTGCTGGGCACTTACAAAAAATTCAAAATAGCTTTAATGTACATGTGTTGGCAGTTTTTTAGTGTCCAGTATTAACTTACAATTGAGGCCATCTAAAAAAAAATTTGACACCACCATTTCTCTAACCCCTTTCAGATACTTCCTGTACGCTGCAGTTAGCTCCTCTCAGCCTTCCTCTCCTCCGTGTCAAACTAAACAAGACTTTTTCCCTCAACCTCTCCTCGCAGCCCACATGTCCTCTGCCTCATGAGCCCTCTCCTGTACCTTCTCCAGTTATCTTAATTTTCTGCACAAGCTAGGGAGTACAAAGCTAGATCCACTATTCCACACGTGCCTCACCCATGCCAAGCACAGGGAGATGTTGCCACTTCCTGCAGTTTGGTAACTGCACCCCTCCCAATGTGTGCATCCTTTGCTTCCTGTGGGTGCACTCCACTGGTTTGTGTCCAGCCTGAGACTCACCACGATGACCCCAGAAGCTTTTCAGCAGGGTTGCTCTTAAGTAAGTTGGATCCCAGTTTGTTGCGATGTCTCTGAGTTCTCTGTCTCAGGTGCTGAATGGGCATTTCCTTTGGCTTGATCCCCAATGTCTCGTCAAACTGAAAGTGATATTTTTGAGAAAAGAATTTTTTACTCAGTGTCTGTAGTAACGTAGAATTAATCTGGTGTGGTGCTTGAAAATTTTGAAGTACTTTAGTGGAAAATAACTTTGCAGTAAGTGTTTTCAAACAAAATCTTTGGCCTTGGTTGTAATAATTTTATTGCAGTAGAATTTGGGAAGGTTCCACTTGCAGAAATGGTATAATGTAGTGATGAACAAGACATGCCAACATGCCTTAACTGTAACCTTGTTTTCTCTAATCTTGAAGCCACTATGTTTGAATTAGCCTGTGGTCTAATTTTATATCAGATATGATGGATCCTAAAAGAAATTTTGAAAAGAGCTGAATTGACTGAAGGGGTCCCAGGGTGAGATGCAGATTGATTAATAGTGACAGATATTTGCAGATCTCTGAAGATATTGTATATAAATCAAGCACATCTATATTCAGATTTGCAAATTAAATCTCTGTTCATTTCATGTGAGTTTGACTGCTTGGGGAGGAGGAGGGGAGAATAATAGTAACCTTCTCCCTTTCTTTGGAAATGTAGCAATGTTGACTGAATTATACCTTTATTGCTATGAAATGCTGTTTACCAGCTTGTGGGATAATATGCCTAAGACTTTGCCTATTGCTCTTTCGTAGCCTGGTTACAACTTCACAAACTCATAGAGGCAAACCCACAGCTGTTTAGGCCCATCAAATAAGGGGTTTACAACAAAAGGCATAATCAGTAGTATCAAGTATTTTGTCAATTATATTAGCAACATAAAATTAAAATGATGACTATTTGACAAGAGACTGTTTTTAAGATACTACATTTGCATAATGCTTGTCTTTTCATACGGTAGAAAGCAACAAGACATCACAGAAGAGATATATCCATTATTCATGAATTTAAAATAATCTGACTAGCATGTGGAAAATGACTGAACCAGATTTTATGTTGTTAGAGTGATTTTTAAAAAACACAGGTAATTATTGTTTGTTGTTTTTTAACTAATTCTGTTTCTTCAGCTGATTCATTCTGTGATCTTGCAGTTAGAAAATTAAATATCTTTTTATTAACTTCCATATAATTGACACCTTATATGACTCAGACTGCTGAAAGTCAAACAATTCAGGCCAAATTATCCTGTCACATCTGTGAGACTGATTAGATGTAAACATCAGTCATGACAATTCAGGGTTACTGCAGTGCATGTGGCTTCTCCAGAGGCCCCTGCACTATGAGCATGGATGTTGACTGAGACTGCTTATCAGAAATATGCAGGTTTCAAAAGGCAGAAGTGATTTGGAAGGAGGCATGTTTTTCTATTGCTCCATCTTGGTTTTGCAGGCAAGAACTCCGCGCAGGAGCAGTGACAAGATGTAATCATCAGTGGAGGAGGCGTACGGAAGACTAGTCCATACCTGCTTACCCAAATAGCATATGCAACAGCTACATGACAAAAAATAATGCCCGGAATGTGGTTAGCTCAAAAAACTTGGATCTCTGTGGGTTTTTTCAGCTCTCCTGAATATGTTCCTCTCCTGAATATGCTACCCTTTCCATGAGCTTTCTACCAATTTCCTGATCATAAACTCTTCTCTCTTTCCAGTGAAAAATTGCAATGAAGCAACTCTGTTGTTCAGTGAAACAGCTCTGAAGCTGCAATTTGCATGTCTGAAACGCAGATGAGATTGTGTCGCATCAATTCTAAAGCTCCATCGATTCCCTCTCACAGCTGCCCCAGTGAGAGTTTAGAACATCTCTTACTCTATTCAGGCTTTTTATTTCCAAGTCTTACAGGTCTCAACTTGACCAATATCCTTTGTCTTTCTGACTCTGCAGCTTCATATTCTTTAAAGATAATTGTGTATTTTGCAGAGTGTTATCTAGTAATAGTGACACTGTAGCTGGTAGTGGTAGTCTGAGATTGTACGAAAATGTAGGTTTATAGGTATAGGTAACATCTGTTAATTATTTTATTAGGTGGAACATTCTGTAGAGCAGTGAAGACTTTTCTGACATTGGTCTGAGCAAACTGAGGGATGTTGATACAAGTGTTGATTAATACATAGTTAAAGGAGGAAAATATAATGACAATTAACATAAATTTATGGAAAAATGACAACATTAGTTGCAAAACAGATTCTTCCTAACCAATTTAATATTTTTATATCTTACCAAAGATAATATTTTATCTTTGCTTTTACTGTTAATTAACTTTCTCATTGACCAAGCTCAACCTGTTCAAGGAAAATGCTGAGATTCTAACCAGTGACATGATCAGGGGTCTTTAAGACAACCTGGACAGGACAGAATCCTTTGGAACTCACTTTGGCTTTGTCGCCTGTTACAAATGGATTAGAGGTCAATGATTTTGTATTTAATACTATTTATATGTATGTCTTACTGTGGTAAATACTATGATGAGACAATCCCATTCCATTATAATTTGAACTGCTTCTGTATATTCACTAATAGAGGAAAAATTGTAATTTCTTTCCCCATAAATCTCTAACCTGAATAGCAGTTTTGTAGCTGCTGTCTGCTGATCTCTCTATCCATGAAGGAACATACTTGAAAGAATAGGTATTTACTTTACAGAAATGAAGATGATTCACTATGGATTCCATGGCTAAAACAGCTTTCCATTGTAATTCTGTATAGTATTATATAATGCAAGAGGAACAGGACTGCTCCAACATGAGGCATAACGGTATTTAGAATTCAGCTGAGGATCCTCATGACTGCTGCAAACCAAAGAAAATTTGATGACAAGCTCTTGGGGGATATTACATTGGAATGAAAAGCCTTATAGATGATATTTATCAAAAATATTATATATTATTTCTTGTATTTCTAAGAACAAAGAGGCAGAAACATTCAACCTTCTTCCTTTCTATCATTATTTCTTGTCCCTCTATAGAATTTTTATTCTTCTCTGATTCAAATTATTACAATGCTTTGGTTGTGTTCTCATACAGATGTCTTTCCCAGCTTTGTTTTCCAATTGTTCTCCTGACCGTCTTTGCACATGTATGTTCTTTATGCATTCTTTCACCCAGCGAGTCAAGATTAGTCTTGTAGGAGACCAGCTCAGTGATAGATAAAAAATGTTGAAATACACTCTTCTTTCCTCTCAGCATCTTTGTTGTTTCTAAGACTGTTTGAATTGTTATCTGTCACAGCACGTTGAACTGCGGTTTTAATCTCAAGATTTCTCTTTGGTGAGATGTAAAGTTAGTTTAGAACTCAACACACTGTTCCTTTCTGCACTCATTACCTTGCATTTGGCAATGCTTAATGTCGTCTGTTTGACATACAGACTGACTCTGACTCTCCGAGGTCCTCTGGGCCTCCTCCCCTTGACTTGCACGAGCACGAGATTTCATTCTGCATTTCTCAGTTTAGAGGAAATGAAGGCTGGGGCTCTTACTTGAAAGCAAGTTTAATGGTTCTGTAGGAAGCATGCTTATCTTTCATTTACTCTGTTTTGAAAAATCAGGTGTTTTTCCCAAGACAATATATACATTTTGGGCACTGATAAATGCTCATAACTTTACGTTTACTTTACGAAGTATTTTTCCCTGAAAGTAAGAAATTGATATACTTGGGAATACACTTAGAAATGCATCAAGACAAAAAAACCATATGTTTTGAAAACATTGAATGTTTGAATTCATGTCTCAGACCACTTACTTTGGATCTTGGAGAAGTGTTTCTGTTCCTTCCTTTCCCTGAAGAGGATTTGACCTCACAGGACATAACTCCTGAAGAAGGGAATTTTTCCTCATTGAAGGAGTGCTTGCAATCTCTACTTGAAATTGTTCCACTTCAAAATGGAATACTTAAATATTCTTTGGGCCATAAGGAGAGAATGTGTTTTATAAGGCAAGGCTTCCAGCTTAATGCTCTATGATTGGATTGTTTCACTGTTTTCTGTCAAGAACTGTGTGTATCTCCCGTACTGCTAGAAATGTGGGGGTCTGTTGTTTTGACTGGCACTGCTGGATTTAAGTACATGTGTTTGATTTAAATTCCACTTTAGACACCTACATTCTTCTATGAAACAGGAGTTTAATGCTTTCTGACATAGGCAACAGCTGAATGAGTGTTTTAGAATTTAAATTTTGGGCCTTGGCACTGAAGACACATAGTGGAGGTACCTAAATTCTGCAATTGCATACATGTATGATCTTTGGGGCTATTTATAAGCTTTTACTGTTTTTCAGTTTAGCTCAAGCATGTGATTTGATTAATCAGCATTAGATGTTTTGATTCTTCTACCTAACTCCAAGTTTGAGAAAGCTCTTGTGAACTCATGTTCTTTCAGCATATATCACCTCGTATTTCAGGTTTCCTGTCTTATTTCTATTTAAATCAGTGGCTATATGAATAGAGATGTTCTCATGTTTTGTTTGAATTATGTGAAATTTGTTTCTCTGATGTTAAAGAAGGAACAAATTCCTTTGAACTCCTTTGGATCGTTTGGGGTTTGCTGGCTTTCAAAGCTATTAGAGCACTTGCTTAATGGTTAATGGATTTACTCTTAGGAAGTATCATCCTCTAACAGGAAGTCTTTGTTACCTCACCATGGAATATGCTTCCTGCAGTTCAGGGTTTGGTAATAAATACTCCTTTAATCTCATCAAGCCTACATTTTCATTTAGATCCCTTTGGTTACACAAGGAAAGGGGAGAACATGTTGACATGTGTGTGGTACAGTGACAGCAGTCAGCTAAAGTAAGATGATCACCTAGCATTTTAAAGGAAAAAATTCCTGGATTATTGTCATAGATAATCTGGTGAAGATTTTAATTTTTTTTAACATTGTGGAACTGTAGGACTATAAATAATTGCACTTTACTGTTCTGAGTCTAGTCATTACCAGGAAAATAAAACAAGTTTCCTGCAGTAATATGTATCAGTTTTATTTCTGGACTGGGATTATTTTATGCTTACTAACACATTAGTTTTAAATGAAATTTAATTTAAAAAGCTCTGTAAAAATCTGAGGATTTAGCTTCTGACACATTCATACTCTTGCAAAAGTAGTGGTATAACTTATAACTCAAGTAAGGTGGAATATCAAAAGTTCCTCTGAAATTTCTCTGTACTGAATTATTTTAAAACATTTTCCATGTAGAAATTGAAGCTGTCTGCTTTCATGCCCCTGATTCAACATGAGCTGAATGCCCCAGGTTTCTGAAGCTCTTATGCCTTGTTCCTGGAGTGGGAAGATCTCTGTTTCACCAGAAAATTTTTCCCTGGTTGTGATTGAAGGCAGTGTGACCATATCTTGTGTGAGGCCTTCACCTGAGGTCTTCCTGTGTAGTATTTGCAAGATAAGTCACATCTTAACCCACACCTGTATCAACATTTGCACCCCTAAAATGAGATTCCTACCTGGGAGAACAGACTATTTGGGGTGCCACAGAGCTGGTAGCAGCCAGCATCCTCTGGGAGGTGCTAGTGCTTTACAGTATTCCCAGACTGTATGTTGTGGGACGTATCCTCCTGAGGAGGCTCTGAATGCTGTTTATTCATACAGAACTTGGGGAAGCTGAGCAGTCTTGAAAAACTGGTCTCAAAAGCATTATGCTGATTATATTCAAAGAATTAAAGCATTATAATTTTCTCCTTTTATTTCACTTCTATGTGTGGCACTGTTACAGTATTTAGAATTGTTGCTAATGAAAAAAAAAAATAGAATGTTTGCAAATTTCCCTTTTTGGTAGAAAATGGAAGACTTTTAACCAGAAGGTCCAGAATATTTAACTGCCTTAACAGGTCCTGTTACATAGATGTCCATCTATGATGACACTAATCAAGAAAATCATCTCAGTCGCTTATTTTTATCCAAGCCTAGTTGCACATACTTTGTTTTTAACTGGCATAGTTATGACCATAATGCAGCAAAATCTGGGATCCTCTGTTCATTCAGAGAACCAATAATGTAAAGAAAACAGATTTACAAAGGCTATATCAATAAAGTCATCTTAATATTTTTCTTGTCAATCTATCACATGCTTAGTGGCTATTTAAGCTTGCTAAAAAGAGACATTATTGTAACATCAGAGTTCTTTATTTTAATTTTCTCTGTGTAAATAACTCAGATAACTACTGTGGCTACTCAGTGACCACCTTCTGTACAGCCCCTGCTCTTGCTTTGGAGAGCTCTCTTTACTGTCTGCTCCAGGTGGAATAGTTTTTGAAGCTATGCTTACGTGGCACTCACCTAAACATTATAAAGCTCCTACTGTCTTTTTTCACAGACTAGAAACCAGTTTTGTTTATGAGGCAAACCTGTAGTAAATGAAGAGAAAAAGAAACAAAAGTTAAATTGAATTTTGGCACAGGTATCTTTTTCATGCTTTTGTGAATACTTATAAAAAATTAGCAGACCTATTGTATCACCTCAAATCATTTCAGGTATTTAGCTTCTTTTAAAGCATCAGTAAAATTTAAAGTAAAAGGACTTTATCTTAGTATTATTTCTAAGTTTCAGGCTTTAACTTTTAATATCATAATATTGTATTTTAAAAACATTCTCAAAAGATGTTTTTAGTTTGCATTGAAGTTCCTTTTAATGGCATGATATATTAATACCAAGGGCTGGGGAATTTTTTAAAATTATATTTATCTGAAAAAAAGACACTGAATATATGGCCTGATTCTCAACATTGCTTGATATCTGTAGTGCCCAGAAAACCCAGAATTGCAGAGTTTGGTTCAGAGCCTAAATTTAACATATCTATTAGCCTAGGAAATTTTCAAAGTTCTTGAGGTGAACCTGAGCTCATTTTTAATGAAAACAAAGCACAGGCATCTCTCAGGCCAACTAGTGTCTGCATGCCAGCTTTCAGCCTGGAAATACGTAAGTAGGAGTAGAAGCACGAAGAAGGGTTTGACCAGAGGTGTGGCTTTGAGCACTTGCACAAGAGCAGATCACTGACCCTTCCCAGCAAAGCCAATTGCCCCCGAGCGAGACGCTGCCCTCGCTCTGCAGGTGGTGGTCACAGCCGGGAGGACACAGCCTGGCTCTGTCCCCTTTGCTGCCCCAGTTCACTGTTCATTGGCTTCTGGTGCAGATAGTATGGAATTGTACCTGTTCAGACCTGCCACAAGCCTCGGCTCCCCAGATGCTGCAGGCACGTGTTACCCAGACCTAGCCAGCAAACCCCTTGTGGTTCTGGAGGATTACTGGCCTTCCCTGTGGAGTTTCTCCACTTTCACTCAGGTTTTACAGTGTTTGCTCTTGGATAGTGAGGTACTTGGGCAACAGCTACCTGGAGAACTGGAGCTTGCTGCAGAAATTTTGAAGCCTGTCAGGCAAGAGCAATAAGAAAAAGGGTTTTACAAAGAGATTTCTCAGCAGTTATTCTGAATTCTTACCTAAGACAGAAAGGACATCCACAGCTATGCAAAACAGTAAAACTTAAACACCTGGTTTCCTTTTGAGTTTTTTTGGGAGATTTTATCTAGGCCTGGACTCTTTCGACAATCGAACTGGTTCTCCTTGAGAAAACGTATCCTTTAAACCTCTCATCTGAAGGTTTAAAATCCAGCTCTGGCACTTTTTTTCACTCCTTCAACTCTTTAACTTTCCTCTTTTATATCTCTGTGGACAACATACAGTGAAGCAATTTTCTAATCTAACTCCCTGCATATCTTTTTCTGTATTGTTTGTCTCATAAGGAGAAAATCTGTTTTCTAATTTCCTGTCCTGACACTTGCCAGTTCTGATTTTAAAAAAACAACTCCAGAAAGCAAAATGGATGATTTTAGGATTGCATGTGTAACAGAGGTCATAACATGCAGGGTTTGCTGCTTTAATATATGAAAACATCATGTCTGAATTTTGCAGCAGATAGAACAACTCTATTCAGTACTGAATGGAAAAAACCAAACCAGCAAACTAATCTTCATTTCAATCAATAAAATGAAATGAGAGACATGAAGTATTTTTTTTTTGTTTTTTGTGCATCCTATAGCCTCATTTGGTGAGATCAGGAGGAGGAAGGCCTAAATCTACTAATAGTCTTAAATTTCACAGTGTGAAGTTAAGTCTAGCTGCCTTTCTGCATGTGTTGGCTAATGCCTAAACATGCTACCTGGATATGTCCTGAGGGTGCACACAACCTTGTTCTCTTCCTCACCTGTCCCAGATGGGATCTCAGAAACACAGATGGGAAATTTTAAACTACATTGCAGCAATTTTGGACAGAATCCCAAGTCAGCCTGCACTCAGAAAATGCAGCCAGAGAAGGTGACCTTAAGACAGTAGGTCTGTGCTAGGTTTGTTTAGAATAAGGTAAAATTTCATGTCTCATTTAATTAAACTGATGGTATTTGAATTCTTAAATTTGGCCACTAAAACACGTGACCTAGTTTTCAGAGATTCTGTAGGTACAAGAAAACCTCTTTGAAATGCATGTATCTTTTTGGTCAGTATAATCCAGTTTGTTGCTGTAATGCAGAGGACTTGTCATGCTCCTGTTTTCTGCCCCGCTTCTTCCATTTTTATTGTGGCCTCAGATGTGCCTGTTCCAGCAACTGAATGATTGCATTTCATGGGTAATCTCTGTAAATCTTTGACATTTTAGCAACTGCTGCAGAGGCACACCTGAAGCAGGGCACCTTAACCTTCCAAGAGGTTAAGTCACCATAATTCCTAGGTAATCTGTGCATTCATGAATTTCAGTCTTCAGCTTCATCTGCGGATCACATTACAGTGCTGACTGCTAGAATGAAGCTGATATGCCCTTCAAATGTAAAGAGTGGCTCTTTTGGAAGTCTAAATTACACATATGTACTCAAGACTACCTTGAAATGTAGCATGTCCTGTACTTTTGTGGAATAACACTTGTGACTTAAATTCAGGCAGCGGTCCTCAGATTCATTTTTCATTTCATAAAACAGGACTTTTTAAGTGCTAGCAAGTGAAGGTTCTATCTTTTGTGAAGATGTCACCTGCAAATCATTGATTTATATCTCAAATATTCTCAGTTACTCAACACTTATCCTAGCCAGAGAAAAGCACCTTGTGCACTTCTGAGGGACCTGCACGGAGAGCTTAATTCTCTCTTTAGAAAGACCGAAGAAGGTCTCTTGGGTCAATAAAGTGTGGCCTTGTGAAGTTTCCATTTGACAACGACTCTGATGGCAACAGTGGCCACTGAACTGCAACACCATCCGGTTTATGTAACGTTCATGCTTGTCATTGACAGAAATAATTCAAAGTGCTGAATTTAGAAAGGACTGTTGGAGGAAACTGTCTTTCTCTTCTTTTTACTTAAAGGAAATACCTTATGAAATGATCTGCTTTACATGAGTTACAAGTCAGATAGTTCAAAAAGAAACTATGTGTAAATGTTTGCCATGGACAGAGGCTACAGGATGAAAAGCTGGGGAAGAGAAAACTTTGGGGTGCAACGAAGAGACAGAAAAATTATGGGAAAAGGTGAAGTTTTGGGACAACTCTGGGGAGAATGACCACGTGCGTAAGACTGGAGAACTAGGAAGAACTGGATTTGTAGAGGATAGAGGTCTGCTGTGTCTTACTGTGCACCAGGATCTTGGAAGAACCCACTTACCGAGAGCCTGTGAACCTGGTGTCCTTCAGTGAGACCAGATATTAGGCCTCTTACCTTAAAGACTAATCACTGACCCTCTGATCACCTCGGTCTCCACGACCCAGACTCCACCTTGAGCAAGCTGAGGAGGGCATTAGACACCACAAAGCAACCTTCAACTTTTGCCAGCCACTTTTTGTTTTGCCAGTGAAGAATAATGCTGGCAGGCTCCAGCTTCCTGCTTCCTTTGCAGGTGCTCAGCACAGAAGCAGCCAGCTGGAGCTGCTGCTGAGTTGTGGGGTCTGTTCTGGGCTCTCCTGAGCTGGGCCTGTGATAATGCATTACCCACTCTGTAAAAAATCCCATCTGAGGGTACCTGTTTTGTTTTGGCTAAGTCATTCCATTGGATACCATTAACTGCCCCACAAATCTGTCTTCAAGATTACTTTACAAAACAGTTCAAGAAAGTGTTATAGAGAATGAATGTTTAAAAATAGCTATTTTCCTGTGACACGGCAACATTTTGGATGAGGTGACAAATCCAAAACTAAAGATCTGTCTTCACAAGGGTATTTATTTCGCATTAAGCTCAGCTACTGCTCATAAAAGAAGCTGCAGTGAACTAACAATGCAAACCAATTAGAGTATACTGAGTGCCAAGACAGTGTTTTTTCTTTGGTTTGTTTTGAAGGTATTTTCAGTTCACTGCTTATTGATGTAGTACAGCAAAGATAAGCTTTAATGCATGGCAGCCCTTCTGTTGTGTTTCACAACAGGACCGAGCAGTCCTTTTGCCTTCAGGCCTTATCCAGCTGTGGAAAAAACTGTGGGCATTTTTACCTACACAGCGCTGGCTTCAGCAGCAGCAGAATATGACAGTGGTACTCCAGCACTGTGTCACTCAGAAAGGGGCAGACTTCTGTGACCTGGGGGAAGAAGGAAAGGTTCCAAATGGACTTGTGAAGTATCCCCTGAAGGGGAACCTGAACCAGGAGGCATCTGGGTTAGCCCACTGTATTAACCAGCGAGGTAAAAGAAAATTGTAGAATGTCCAAAGAACAAACAGCAGGTTTCATGAGTAGCAAAACCAAAAAGAAATTAGCTACCTGCAGATTTGAATCTCCTAGCTGGACGCTCTGATGATTTGATGATACTAGGCATGTTTTACATTATGGCAATAGGACATTCAGGATGCATTTACTCCTCTATGTGGTAACCAGCACCCAAAGTGGGTTCAGCCTTTCATTCAAGAGGGGTGCTTATGAAAGGAAGGTCCCTCTCCATCTCCTCTGCATAATTTTGTGAAACCTGTAGGAACTTAACATCTCTAACATCTCTAACTTGAGATGATACAATTTTTGTATTGATTACCGAGAACATACTTGCGCATACACAGTTACTAAGTGTCCTCTCCACAGGAAGACGGACAACCCCCAGATGTCCAGTAGTAGTTTTATTGTTATTCGTTTCGACAAGCTGGGTGGCATTTCATCAGAGAGCAGCCCACAGTGAGCCTCTCAGCTGCTGACAAAGCCAGGCCCTCAGAGATGAGGAGAGCTTCTTACGTACAAGGCTGAAAAGAGAGAGGTCCAAGATCATCTCTGTGGCATCAGCAGCCAACCTATCTACCCTGAGAGTGTTTTTAGTGTGCCACTTACTAGATTTAGGATTATAAAACCTTACAGAGAAGCAATTTTATGGATCAGTCTAGAAGCAAAGCATCATTTAAAGCAGTTTGATTCATTTTTTTCATTAAGTTGTTGAGATGACACTTATGACAGATGACTCAGAATTATGTCACAGTGACAGAGCATTTAATTGCCTAACAAGGCAATTCTACAAGGGAATCCTACAGGGGTTATTACAGCTGGTGAATGAACTTTGTACCTATCTGCAGGATACACTGAAGGTACAGCTGTAACACTGCCAGGCAGTATTCCCTTCTCATCTGCTCCCCTACATCAAGATATACCCTTCCATGCCAGCAGCATTTTGTGAGGGTATCAATCTGCCTGTGTCTCACCGAGTTTCTGTTTGCCTTCTTGAACAAGCACATCTGTGCTTTTTAACACTAGATACAGTCTGCAAGTGGAAACCACAGAACAATTGTTAGCTTACTTCCCGCAGGCATTCAAAGCATGACATTTCTTCCATGGCCTTCTCAAGCATTTCCCTGCCAACATCCTCTGAAAACTCTTCTTCCCTTTCCCACTGCAATGATGGGAACTGTTTCTGCTGACTGTCAGCTCTTCTTGATCAATGGTCCACAACAAAAAATCACCCACCTGCCCCCACTGGCCATATGCCATGGGAGCACACAGAGGGGACTCCTGACCATATGGTGGCATACTTGTGGGAAACAAAGTGGGGAAACAAATTTTGTCTCCAGTCCAGGGAAGATACAAACTTCTCTTAACTGAAGTGTGTGGGACACTGCATCTTTTAAGTCATCCAAATAAGAAGTTCGTGTTAGTCTGCCTGCTTTTCACAGTAATGCAATATGAGCCATTTGTGCTGTCAAGCACAATTTTCTCCTTCTTTGCAAATCTGAACATAAGGAGAGAAGAATCAAAGGAGGAAGTGCTTGAACAATATGTAGTAGTTGAAGTCCAGAGGTAGGTCACAAAGTTGATGAAGGGACTAGAGCAACTCTCCTATGGAGACAGGCTGAGAAAGTTGGGGCTCTTCACCCTGGAGAAGAGAAGGTTGCATGGACACCTCATAGCATCCTTCCAATACCTAAAGGGGACCTACAGGGAAGCGAGAGAAGGACTCTTCATCACGAACTGCAGTGATAGGACAAGGAATAATAGGTTCCTACTGAAAGAGGAGAAATTTAGGTTAGCAATATATAAAAGAAATTCTTTACTGTGAGGGTGCTGAGGCAGTGGAACTGGTCACCCAGAGCAGTTGTGGATGCCTCATCCCTGGCAGTGTTCAAGGCTAGGCTGGATCGATCATTGAGCAAGCTGGTCTAGAGAGAGGCATCCCTGTCCACAGCAGAGGGATTGGAAATGGATGATGTTTAAGGTCCCCTCCGACCCAAACCACTCTATGAATCTAAGGTGCTGACAGCGTTTTCAAGGCTGTTTTCAGGATCTCACAAGGCGGGAAAGAAAAAGACAAGAGGTTAGCCATGTAACTGAGGAAAATCTCATCATAAACAAAAAGACTTGGAAAAACAAGATGAGTGGGTATGCTTTGTTTTCTTAAATGAAGAAATATTTTTCATCTGTATAATTGAAAAAAGTTCTATAAAAACATAACTTTCAGCCAAAGAAGTTCTGCTCTCATATTCAGCAATTTTCATGAAATATCAAAAGTATTTTAAAAAGACTCCCTGATGTTTTCAGAAAATATAGATGCCAGTGTATAAAAAAGATAATTAAGATCTCAGTGAAATATGTTCTAAGTTGGGCATACTCCAAGACAACACATACCCAGTTTTCATGAAATTGTATGTTGCATTTCATGAATAGTTCAGACCCCATATTTTACAATATTCATAACATTTCATAGCAATATTCATGACATTTAACAGCAATGTGCATACAATATTAAACAAAGCATAAAAAACCCCATCAAAGCCACAAGCTTAATAAATCACAGGAATATAAACTCTATTCCAAGCAAGAAAATAGACATCTTCCTTCATTTTTCTTATATTTTGTTAAAGGAAGACAAGCAATGTTTCAAAGTAGATTCACAAAATAGGTCTTAAATTCTTACCAGCTGTTCATAGGCTGGCCATTTAGAATTACAGAAAGCATGAAGACAGCACTGCTGCAGCTTCACTGGAATTTATTTTAGATTATTCATTCTTAAAAATAACCCCTTTCCATCATAGCAGGGATCTGACAGCCTTGTTCACAGACAGCATAAAGTTCTACTGGAGAGAGCAACTCTCTAGTTGCTTACAATTCCTACCTCTGTGCCTTCAAGTATATAATCTTAACACTAAAGTCTGTTAAATGAAGTCTCCAGCCTTGCAACTTGCCTTTCGGTTTTCTAAAGTCGTACTTCATCCTTACCTTGCAGCTAATTAGACATTAGCCAGCCATTCAGGACAAGGCTTTGTTCAGGGAAGAGGAGGACAAGGTGGGTCTCCAGAGGGAAGGTCGTCAATTATAGCAATTAGGGTAGCTGAGGGAAGAAGTAGGTGCTTTACAGCATAGGGCATTAATGCTGACAAATGTGTCACTGCACTAAACAATCCTTTGGAGCAAGGGACTCCACTAAAACACAGACACAATGGGACAGCAAGGAGGAGTAAATAAGGTTCCTTAATTGCTTCCACCCTTTTGAAATCATATCATGTCCTACCTGCACCAGCTGAATTTTCTTTGCATCCGCAGAGCCCAGTCCCACCCCCAGCCAGCGAGTTACCTGTTCAGGCCCAAGTGCTGGCTGATGAGCAGAGGTAGCAGGTTTCTGGGTGGTGTGAGTGACTGGCTCCTGCAGAGCTTAGGAGCCTGGTACTGGTGTGCTGCTTCCCCAGCTTTGCTGGCTTTTTATTGTATCTCTACAGACATGGTCTGTCCCATCAGGGGGTTCTTCAGTTGGGGCAGATGTGAGGAAACACGTCCTCCCTTCATCCAAAGAAATTATTTCTCCCTCCTTGTTTCTCTTTATTTAATGTTTTGCTATACTCAGCTGCCAATGCCTGTGGATGGCAATATGGTACAAAACATATCAATTAATGTGTGTAACTACTCAGGAGTAACAATACTCCACCTGTAATGCAAAAACACTGGGACAGTACGTTTTGCTTCTGCAGGGATGTGTTGTATTTGCCGGGCAACTGGGAGAGACATTGGGTTTCTTTCTGGAGTTTAATCTGTCACTTCTTAGGGACAGTTTCTTCTAATGGCAGTTTGTAAGAAACTAGCTCAGAATTTGTCTCATTATGGCTAAATTAATAGAGAAAAAGCAGTGTGTTGGTTTAATTTTTTGGTTCCTCCTTAGAGGAAAATACTTACTTGTCAAGAGAGGCCTTAAAGTATTCTCCTATTCTCAGCTCCTACTTGGCCGGTAAGCGGCCACCTTCTGCTTTTTCGCGGCCAAAGAGCATTCGGGCTGAGCAATGTCTTCAGGATAATTAATGTAAGCACCTGAAGTAATTGAATCCCACACTAAGTTTTTCTCCTGTCTGTGTATGAATGAGAGGTGTTATGTTGGCATTTGCGATTCAGACTCCAACACTGACCGCCTTCTCTATCAGCCACAGAACTGCTTCAATACATAAATATTTAATAGTAGTGTTCAATATTTCCAGACATGACAAAGCTGAAGTTCAATTTACTGAAGTGACCTGCTTCTTTAGTGTGTGTAGTGGCTGAGAGAGGAAATTCACACACTTACTACTTGGAGAAGGGTAGAACAAACTGACAACCACATGCAGGAAAAAGAAGAGTTGGCATACGGTGCCAGTAATGCCTGGAAAACACAAAACACTCCTGAGAGTAGGATGTTCCTGTGAAGCCATTTGGTGCCAGCTCATTAGAGTGCTTTGGCAAGGATATTTGGCATAAAATAGATCTTATTTAGAATTAGGGATTCTGCTGCCTTGCTCTTGGCATGGAATGAACTTGTAAATTAAGATGTCTTGTAATATAATGACATTGGCTGGTATTATGAATCATTTTAGAATTAGAAACATTGATCTGAATAAGAAATTAAGGCTTGCTAGGAAGTGGAGAAACACATACAGCTGACATTGAGGGCTGGTAGGCACAGGCCTGTGAAGGATGCATTGCATGCTGCCCCAGCACTGCAGAGTGTGTTGCTTCTAAGCATGTGGTCAGCACCTGGGTCCTCGTTTGCAAAGGTTTTCAGTTACTCCAGGGGTTGCTTCAGCAATTATCTTTTCCTCAGATTCAATTTCTTTAAAAACTTCTCTTCTTCACTGCACATCTCAGGTGGGTTAACATTAAAATTTTATACTTGCCAGGGGCTTACTTTTCAATTAGCAAAAGTTTGAAAAGTCTGAGCTAGTGTGGAAGAAAGTTTTAAATACAGGGAGAAGGTGGCTGGGCATGTGATGCCTCTCAAAATGTTTGATGAAGTAGAGGGCTCTGTTCTTGTTTTCCATATTCTGTACAGGGCAAAAACCCCACGGGGATGGCTGTGCATTTCGGGAGCAACTCTCTAAGTATAAGTTTGGCTGATTTCCTAAAGCAAATTCAATATTTAAAAACCACCCCAAACAAAAACCATGAAAAAGAAGCCTAAAACAGTCTGTGGGGTTGCTGTCCTTCTTATAAGAGACGGATACAGTCTCGGTCTGATCAGCTCATTTCCCTCAACATCCCTCAAACTCACAAAATTACAAGTGGCTAGAACTTTCTTGGTATTTCCTGGCAAATATTTCTCTCTCAGATCAAAGACACCACCCAGTCCTCTGAAGAGAGCTAAGTTAGGGAGCACTACAGCTATTTTCCTCCAGCCTGAGCATATGGGAATGCAACGTGTTTTTCTGCATGTGTTGTGCTTTAGCATTCATGGGTAGATACCATGAAGGCAAGTTTCGAGTCACATGCTGTGTCACACTACAGGAAAGAAGAATATCAATTAAACAGCATGCTTAATCATGAGAGGAAATGGATTTGCCTAACTGAATATGCAAATGCCAATTCAAAGTAAAATTATGAGCTCTTCCTGATGTGCAAAATGCCACTGGTGAAAAACATTTTAATATATTAGTGCTGGACTTCAGGAGAGTGTGGTTTATGAAGAGAAAAGAGAAAAATATAATTTAATTTCTTCTTGCATTATATTATTCTTGTTGGTATTTTTCTAGTTTGGAAAAGCATAGCTGATGTGAAGATTTTAAAGCGTATTTTGACATTTAAAATGCAGCTTCCTTTGCTTGCATTCATGCATGGTTTCCTGAGATGAAGGGTGGTAAGTAAATACTCACTGCTAGTTTTCCTGTGAACATCATGAGGCTGTACAGGATGGGATTTTGTTGTACAAAAGGACAAGCTGCTTCTGGAACCTTACACCCCCTTGCCCTACTAACTCAACAGCTGTTTGGCAAGGAGACAGGAATTTTCTTATTTACCCCAAACTTGGTATTTACAACTCATCCCCCATGGTGTGGGTGGTCACAGTTCATTTCCTGAGGCTGCTCAGTGAGAACAGCACCTCCCACCTGCTGTTACAGTAGTCTCTGGTGGAGCATCTTTTCCAGTCTTCATCGCAGGAGTGTTTCACTTCACACGGTGTGGTGGGCTGGCTCACAGGAAGGTGATGTGCTGTACTCAGGAGCATCACACTCTCCTGAGTGGGGAAACCTAATCCCAAGTATCTTAAAATACTGTTTAATTTAGATGGAGTGTTGGCAATCAGGGCCAGTTTCCAATGTCCTCAGTGAGTACTGGAACCTGTCATTGAGTTAAATAGGAAAGTCTCTTTCCCCTCTTACCAGCTCCTGTATAGAGCTCGTGTTTGGAGGTCTCATCTAATCATACCCACAAGCTTAGATTTATAAGGAGATTGTGTCCAGCTGACTCTGGCTGGAGGCCAAGTGCCCACCAAAAGTCACTCTATCACTCCCTTCCTTGGCTGGACAGGGGAGAGAAAATAGAACAAAAGTCTCAAGGGCTGGGATTAAGGACAGGGAGAGACCACTACCCCATTACTGTAATGGGCAAAACAGACTCATGAAAAATTATTACCAACCAAATCAGAGTAGGACAATGAGAAATAAACCCAAAACTTAAAAATACATTCCCCCCCACCCCTCCCTTCTTCCACGGAGTTCAGATGGGGCTCTGGGAAGATGAGATATAAGCACTGAAATCACCTCAATGATCTGAACCTTGCCCCTGTTCACTGCAAACTGACCTTATTGCCAGCCAACAGCCTTACTCCCAATAGTGCCAGCTGGGCTATTTGCTGCCCTCATCTTCTCTTTCCCTCAGTATGGTTTTAAAATACCACCCTAATGGACAAATAGGACTCCAGAAATCAACTTGAACATTTATCTCCGAACTAACTACTTCCCATTCCTAGTCCCAAGCTGCTCACTCATCCGTGGCTGGGCTTTGTCACCTGGTGCTGTTCAGAGTTCATCAACCTTGTCCTGCCTTGCTGGTGGCCTCAGGGACCTGCTTGCACATCTTGCCTTCTTGAAATCCTGGGTGTGGGCAGCATTGCACCTTCTCATCATGAGCTGATACTAGGGGGAGGCTCTGGGGCACGTCACCCTACTCCTGGAGGGAGGGAAATGGCCAGCAGTGTTTCTCCAGAGGGCAGCTCTTCTCTAGCCCTGCAGACACCTGAACGGGCAGCCTTGCTGTGCAATGCATGGGAGGCTGTACACAGCTCAGGTGAAGGAACAGGATGTTGCTGCACACCAAGGAAACCCAAACGGAGGGCTGAAAGTGGAGCTGAATTTGTTTAGCTGGCAGAGTAACATTTGGTGGAAAAGTGCTGGCTGGGTCCTACTATGTATCCCACCAAACCAGGAGATTTTGAGGTTATATCTCCTTTTGACTTGGTCAATAAACAAACCAGGGTTTCTTAGGCTGTACAACCTGTAGGCAGAAGCACTGACGTGGGTGTCCAGAGCTTTACAGATAGAGGATGCTCCCATGAGGGCACTGGGATGCTTCACTCAGCTACCTGCAAGCTCAGTGGTTACTCTGCTGGTGCCATTCTCCTAACAGTTTTGTCTGAGTGGGGTTTGGGGTACATCTGTGACAGCTTGAATAGGAGCTGTATCTAAGCCATGCACTCAGACTGGGGATTTCTGCTGTGGGAAATACTACCACATAAATAAATGAGAAGTGAAAGATGGATGAGCTGGAATGAGCTGTGAACTGACAGCTTTGTGACTGGCTTTGACTTACTTTCTTTTTGTGGTCTAAAGCTGAGTGCCTCATAAATTCCGAAGACATCAAAACCCTAACTAACCCAACTAAAACCATCCGAGGTTTGCTGGAAATATAAAGAGCAGTGACTAACTAGAAGACAAGAGACAGTAAGAAGAGAATGAGTTCTCTCCTCAAAGTGCTGGTTTTGGGTAGTTACTTCAGTTTTGACATTAGTATCAAACTAGCACACAGACAAATTTTGGGTATTTGCGGTCACGCAGTGACTGTCCTACAATCTAATATGGATGTAGAGATGAAAGTATTTTACTGATGGATCTTAAAGATCCTGGGATCTCCAGACACCTGCTAGTGCACCTCAGCCGTGAGGTGACACAACATAGACACCATTTGGCAACCACCAAGCAGTATGCTGGTCTTGGGGGCTGCTTCCCACTTTGCTCACTGGGTAGACAGGAGGGCAGCAGGCTTTCTGGGGGGGAAGGAGGATGTAAAATGAGAGCAGCTGCACTGGATCTGGTCAGAGCCCCATCCAGTCCAGTCCAGTACCATGTTTCTCAGAGCTGCCAAAATGAGATGAGCTTCAAGAATGGTTCAAACAGTCCCGATCTTAGGTTACTAGCTTTGTATCTCAGAGCCCAGGGTGCAGCTTATTCCCACGATCTGCCCCAGATCTCTCAAATCAATACAAGCATCTGGACCATCCTCTGGCCGGACTCATTATTTAACTATTAAGGTTATTTAGTGAACAGCTGGTTAAAAAAATTGGAAAATGAACTACAGTAACGATACTCCAGCTGTAACCTGATATCCAGCATCATGCAATGACCAACAAAACTTCCCTCCAGGGTGTGCACAAGTGAGAGCTGTTTACTTTTCTCTGGCAACAGTTCATTGTGCAGTTGTGAGTAGCAATTACCCAGCTGCCATCAATTTCTTTTGTTTCCTCAAAAGAGCCACTGGGAACCTGACGCACAGCAATGAATTGCAGAAAAGTACTAGTTTTTCAGATGCTTGGGTTCTGGTATTTTTTGCTCCCTTCACAGAAATTGTCTCAAAATAACACAATTTTGTAATATCCAATAGAGGTTTTGGAGTAGATGTTCAGGAGTCCCACACTTACTAAGCTTAAGTCTGGCATAACTGAGCAGGACAAATTGCTTGCCCCAAAGTGAAGGTGCCTGAACACTCTCTACATCTATTACAAGTCTCCAACAGCTAATCCTGATGTTTATGTACACATTTTTGTGCATCAAGAGCAGGCTGGTCGAAAAACTTTCTTCCTGTTGTCTGTGGGTGGTTCCAGTCTGTTCTGGCTTGCTCAGACAAGGGCAAGTTCCTGAATGGCCCTGGCCCATTGTGCCCTTGCGTATTTGTAGCTGAGGTAGGCTGCAGGTCCATCATCTGAATCCTTCCTGGTACTTACCTTAGTTTTATACACCTTCATCTCTTCTTACACACCTATGCCAAACAAGCAGGAATTACAAAATATTCGACTTCCTGCCATAAGTCAGTCTTGTGGTATGACGGGATGCAAGACCAGGAGGATGAAGTTCCTTAATGGGGCTCTCTTTTCAGCCCTGCTTTCTGTCCTTCTCCAGTTCACATACCTCGTCCGTGTATGCCAGCACTGTATTCTGTCTCCATTCATCAGATCTCTTACCACAACACACTTGATCTTTCAACAATTTAGTTCATTGAGCAGTTTTTGATATTACAAACCTGGTTCAAATTCAGGCTGGAAGGTACCATGTTTCCTCATCCAGAGAAGCATCTGGAGACTCACCTGAGAGTAAAAATGAAACAGAGGCAGAGACCCGGCTTAAGTGGTCTGAGCTACCTTCCTCACCAGCCATGGCAGAAGATGCAATCTTCTGCATCTTCAGTGCTGCAGCAGATGTTCGTGCACAAACAGCACTGCGGGAATGTGCCCGAGGGTAGGCAACATCCACTACGGCCTTGTACTATAATAAAATAATAAAAGCCCCACTGCTCAGCCAGCTGTAGCTGTGCAGCCTTACCTGCTTTCAGGCACTGTATTCAGCATATAATCATCATAATTTTTAGAAACCATCTTTAGAATGTTAAATGGTGCCAGGACATGAGCCCAGAATGGAAACTTGCCTGTCTATCCTGTCAGTTTGTTTGGATGGGCCACAGCATACTTCTGGTGTGAGGTTACACAGGTTGCCTCCACAAGAAAAAAAACTGATCAGTTCTGAAGCCTTTCCCCTGTTCTAGCTCTGTGATTCCCATTCTTCTGGCCACAGCACTGAACATGACCCCTCTGATAATACTTTTTCTCTCGGCTTTTTTTTTCTTCATTCTTTTCTTCCTTTTCTTCAGCCCCTTCCTTCCTTCCTAAGAAAAGAAGTAACCTTTGTGTAAGGATACAAATCTTTAAACTCTTTTGCAAGGCAGAGGAAATCTTTAGGGCTTTCAGCTATAAAACCCAAATTTGTCAGTTTTTTCCCCCCCTCCCTATCTCAATGGATCTCTTATGCATTTATAATGTAGTCAGTACCACAGTATCTAGGGACCTTATAAAGAATTTATAGAGCAAACATTTTTTTTGCAAAAGTTTCTACTTCTCTTCTGGCTATTGCCAATCTCTGAATCAGTTCTCTTTGATTTGCATAGGAAGCCAAGTCGTCTGTTTCATACTCTTGACACAGACTGTCTTACAGTGTCCTGGCTTTGTGTTTGGGGTGGTAAAACCAGGTTCACTGGGATTTACTTTAGCAGTTATTAACTACAGAACTGTCTCTAATAAGCAGAGGTGGCTGCATTTGTCCATCAGCATCAGCACTGGCAGTTCCTTAGCTCCGTGCAGAGCGGTATCTGAGGTAAGAGCCCAGAACATTTCACTACACCTTGAAGAGACTACATAATTACTATGTAGAGAAAATAATTCAGTGCTGGTGAGGAGTGAAATTTTAAATTTCCATATCACCAGTAGTAAGTAGCTGGATGCTGCAGGCACCTCTAGGGAATATCTTCCTCCTCAGTATCCCAAAGATTTCAACTGCCGCCTGCAAGGTGACCAACCCCTCACAAACACCTAAGGTGTGTGCATGTGATTGTGTGAGGGAAGTCATACTCATTCAAGGCCTAAGTATGCAAAGGTGAGCTCTGTAATAGTGAGGGCCTTTACTGATCCAGCTTTCTGGTTTCCAGTATAATCCAGCAGTAACAGTTTGGTTTTGACTTCGCAGTGGTAGTGAGCAATGTGTTCCAGAGCCAATGGAGACCAGCTGAGGGCAGTGCTGGTGCAGCAGGTAGCACTGATCAATGCCTTGGTGCCCTTCTTGCTCCAAATCAGTGAGTTGAAATTTTTGCTACACTTGTTTTCCAATAATAATGTATCTGTGCAATACCACCTAAGGAGAAACATTCTTCCAACATTGACAGAGCTATTTGCACTGACTTTTATTTCCCAGGTAACCAAAAACAGTTGACCAAAACTCCCAAACCCAGTGCCATGGATGGAGACATATCTTGGGTTGTCCAACTCCGTTCAAAGAGCCTTAGAATCAGCTGCAGGGCAGCACTGAGGGTGAGCTGTGCTGCCCTCTAGGGCTGCCTCTGGATTTGTGACTGAAGGTAAAGGATCTACACAAGTTTAGTAAGAAAAGAACACTGATTAGTAAATTGCAAAATTAATGAATTCAATCACGAAGTACAAGAGTCAAAATTAAACTCCTTCTGTTAAAACAAGGCCCGCCCAACCAACCAGTGCCGCTAAACCGTCCTTGTACTCAGCCAGTCAGTGTGCCAGAAGCACTGCCCATGGTCAGTGCCCTTCTCAGAAGCTCTGGACACTGGATTACCACTGAGATGCCCATCATTCCTTATCACAGTAACCACTCTGCTTCTCCATTGCCCACCAAAGTCTTCACTTAACAAGTCCAGGCTTGTTAAGAGGAATGCTGGGACTATTCCATGAGGACGGAGCGTAGGAACCTCCTCAGCAATTTCTGTGAGAAGCAGATGTGTGGATTTGTCCTCCTCACCATTCTGCAGCAACAGTTTCCCTCTGCTTCCTCTCCCAGGCTTGACCTCACACAGGAACCCTCCATTAACTTGATCTTACTGGCGATAACAAGTTTGACTAACTACAAGTAGTCATGTAAAGGAAGTCTTCAATTATATCTCTAGAAAATTATGTCCTGAAGTATAAACAGCATTTTTACTAGCTTGTTGAAAAGCGATAAAAAAATGATAAGGTTAAAGGCATTAATAATTTAAGCTAGTATTTATCATTTCTATTAAATTATTAAACTAAAAATAATCCTTAGAGTATTTTCAAAATACTCTATTTCCAGTAAACTCTGTTGCATTTTCTAGCTATAAAAAACCTCCTGTGAAGCAAGCTGTACAGAAAACCTCCATGTAATTCAAGAAGGAGCACAGAAATCTGGGAAGTGATCAGGACATAAACAAAAAATGAAATGGAAAAGAGCACCCAAAACAGCAAAATATATTTAAGTAGTATCACAAATACACTCAAAAAATCTATTTACATGTATAAAAACCGTATATTCAGTAAAAATCCTCCCACAAAAGGTATTTATAAACAAGAAAATGAACCTGATTTCATTGTCTATTGCTGGCAACAGAAGTGCTTTACTGCTAGCATAGCATTAACTATGCCTTTACAAAGTAAACAAAATTATTCTGGGAAAAACTGAAGACTGGACAACAACTGCAAGGCATACAAAGCATAACAAACTGCAAATACATAACTCTAGTAGTGCAAAAATCAAGAATAATGGCTTTTTTTTCCTCCCTCAATACTTGTTCAGAGAAAAATACTACTGTGAATACACAATTTGAACTCCTTTAAAATATGTAAATTAGTAGGACTCAGTGCATTTGCACGTTCCAGCAAGGCTGATACTATACAGGAGGTAAATGAAACAAAGTCAACATAAAATTATACTGTGAGACAAGTTTATAACAAACTTTATAGCAAAATGTCTGAATATACAGTATAGAGACAAACCTCTCAAAAAAAAGCTTTTCTCTACCCAGAAATTTGTACACGTTACCACTAAACAACGTGTACATAACTGATAGCATATGTAACATTCTTTGGAATTAGATTTAAATTTCTTTCAGGCCCTGTCTTTTATTTAGGAACAGCAGAAGGATAACTCCTCACTTGGATTACAGGAGCTCCCAGTGTTTGTTCCTCAAGCACATGCCCGAGGCTGGCAGAGAACTGCGGAGAGGTGTAAGCACCAGGAGCTGGAGAAAAACTCCACCTGGGAATGTGGGTCACTGTAGGATGCCTTGATATAAATCAGTGCAGAAGTGAAGAACTGATGCAGTTGAATTCCTCATCATCCATAGCCCTGGTTTGACTGTGTTTTGAAACACGACAGTCTCTTTGTCCAAAAAGGCCTCATAATTTGAACAGCTGTAAACATTTCTGAAGTTAGCATTTTCACCATGCCTTTGCTGTTTAAAACAGTAACAAAATCAGAAGCAGGAACACCTTAGCTCATGTTAGAACTATTTCAAATTCAGAAAACCAGAGGTCTTTAATGAGAAAATAGAAACAAATCTGTGAACAATGATTAGTTTTGCAAATAGTATTTCTGCTCTATTTTTCAGCTCTTTATCTGGCTTTCAGCAAATAGCTGAATATCACCCAGTCTATCCTAGAAAAAAATCTAACCCTGATAAGTAAGCTGGAAACCATTTAATATCCAGAGGCAAAACAGCAGCACAAACTGTTGCATTTATTCTGCCCAGAGCTAAGTCCATCACTGCAACGCATAGCAGATTCCTGCTCACAGACTCAGAACAGGTCAGGAATCTCACACTTTTCCTGTTCCCCTTCATGAACAAAAAGAAAGATACAGATGATGTCCATAAAAATGTAACAGTAGCAGGTAGAGATTTACCCATTAAGATCTGTTCGTTATAATTAGCGGCAAGTGTTATGGTTGATTTTTAAAGCTTTTCCAAAACAGAAAGGAATTCTTGACTTCAAATGTTCACAGGTTACTATCATGGGGACTTTATTAAAAATTTCTAAGGCTCAAGCTCTAACAGTTTATGATGCAATCAGGTGAACTTTTGCTGAAAGAGAAGTCAAAACAATGGTGATTTTACAAGCCAAATGACTGCCTTTATGCATCTATACTCAAGGGTTATTGACCAGGAATGGAAGACAGTGACTTCTGCAGGAGGCAGTGCTGCTTTTCTGCAACCTGATGGATGCTTGTTCAACCCAACCTCAAGGATCCAGTTTACATGCTTTAACAAAGAGCTTAGGTACTCAGCTCAGGCTCCAGAGGATCTCTTAGAGGTGCGCTAAGGTTATTCAAGAAACATGAGATTTGCCTGCTCGACCTTTGGCATGGGAAAGCAAAACCAAGAAAAATGTAATGCCCTCAATCACAGGAAAATTCATCATAGAATAGAGACCAAATCAGTCTTCCTCTGGAAATACTCCTTCTTGCTAATGAGCAGTGGAGCACTTCAGGTCACTAGCACGGATTCAGATATCTGGCTTTTGGATATCTGAATTTAAATGAGATGACTCCTACCTCTGGCTCCCACATTAGGAACTGAAGTTGGTTACCTGAAGTCAGACAGTGTGAACACCCTCCGTCCTTACTGACAACAGCCACCTCTTGAATCCGTGACAGAGCTGCAATCACAGAATTTACTCAGAGAAGACCCAAAGGCATTGAGTCTTCATAGTACATCATGTATCTCTCATTTCTTCATCCCCTTTTCACATTATGGAAGGGGATGGAGAAAGATAAAGTGGTGTGTGGGGTGGTGTCTTGCTAAACAACATTGTGTAATATATACTAATGAAGAAACTTAGTGGCTGCCACTTGTAGATCTGAGGACATCACCATTTTGAAGTTGGTGGGTACAAATTGCTTTGGCTGTTTTAGCTCTCATTATTTATTTTGGGAGTTACTGATGGGTATCAGTGTTAGCAGATTCTCTAACTTAGCTGGCTAAAAAGCTCAAATGGCATTAGAAAAAGCCATGATGGCAGACTTAGACCTACATACTATTTGCATATATTTAAATAAAAAAAATCAGTAAGTTATATTTTAGACAAATATCCCCTACTCCCTAACATTTTAACTAAAATACTGATAGAAACACAAAAAAGTAAACTGTAGGTCTACTGAACTGCACACACATATGCAAATAAATCACTGCAAATTGTACTGTCTTAGCCATTTACTTGTTTCACCCCTTATTTTCTGTACTTGAGAAAATGGCATAAAAAAGCTGTGCAGCTTCTATGACTGAAGGAAAGGCCATGACAAGATTTCTAGAGTCCCATCCAGCTCTGTAAGTGGGAGGATTAAAAGTAGGACCTCGTGGGTGGGAGAAAAGACTTAAGGAATACTGAGGATTCCCTCCCGTCCTAAGGGAATAATCCATTCCAACAAACTTTGCTTGTGGTTTTAATAGATAATGAACGCACTGGTCCAACTCTGTACTCAGAATTTCACAGAATCAAGGTCTCAGGCACACCAAAGACTTCAGCTAAACATGGAAGCAAGGCAACACTTGTATTCCCATTTTTTATCTATGGATTATTTTCTTTGTTAAATTCCTTGGGTTTTGTTTTGCTTTGTTCTCTTCAGAGTAGCTTTTCAAAATACAAACTAGTAAGAGCTTGGAAAATTCAGAATCACCTTAACAGGGGAGGGAAAAATGCTCAGTGCAGCTTTTATTCCATCTATGAATTAACTACAGGGAATGTATGCTCAAAGATCACCAGCAAGATATTTAATGTTGAAAGTAATATTGAATGTTTTTAAAACTCACTTCAGAACACATTGTCTGAGAAGTATCAGAGCATTAGAGGGTTGTCTGATTTCTTTGTTTTCCATGGCAAATTTCCACTGATGGCAGTAGAGAACTGAGGCAGGACAGAAGATGTAAAAGCAAATAAAACTAAAGCATCTTGGTAGCTACTTACATACAGTAGCTACATATTCTGGGGGTTTTTGGCTCAGTGACTGCACCACATAATTTCAAGGACATGTAAACTGATTGGAGTATTAGCTTGGCTCCTTTCCTGTATTTAAACTGTATAATGGACATAAATGACAGATCAGCCTGGTGTAACATTCACAGGAGCTCCTGTCCATCAAACTGGTGTCTCTAAACAAAGGCTACCTTAAGTAAGTCATATGAACATGTGTCCTGTCTCCAAAATGCATGGTCATATTAAATAAGTCTCTTACATATGTACATACGGGCCAGTAACAAAACATCATAGTTCTACCCTCTTCTGTTTAAGATCGCAATTTCTAACTGCTGCATATAGTATCGCTGCTCAAAAAGCTGAATAAAGTGAGTAGAGCAGACTTTTTCAGAGAAAAATAGTCATATAAAAAGTTTTAAGTATGGTACAGTGAGAAAGTTCACAGAGCTCTCCCTTAATTTTCTCTTTGGTTGCTGATTAGGATTTGACGAGTTTGAAACCCTGTCCTGTATCCAGCACTGTGGGAAGAAACCAACTCATTTTCAGTCTTTTCAAGCACCTAAAGCATGCTTTACAGACCCAGAACAGATTGAGACCACAAAACCAGTTTGCCAAATGTACTAGTGGATAGGTGATGCGTGGGAAGTACATCATCCAGTGTTTGGCAACATCACTTCCTGTTGGCAGATGCAAAGTGTAGTCGCTCCAGTGCTTTGACACACCATACACTGCTTTCACTGTGCGGCCCTTTTCAGACCAGCTGATGTTGCTGTCAGGGTTACAGTTGTACTCAACCCATTGCCTGGTGAAGTCACCAAGCTGTGGAGGGTCTGCTTCCTCGATGTCTATGACTCTGGCCATTTCTGCTCCTTGCACGGCAACATACTGGTCATTTACTTTTCTCACTTCTTTAACCCACGGCTGAGAGTTCTCACAGTCTAAAACAATGATCAGGCGAGAACAGAAAGTACCGTTCTTTTCTCTCCACCACTCCAACAGTGTGTCAAGTCGTAAAGCATCACCCCCTGTCACAGGGACAAAATGATTTAAGATTAGGATGAAGAAACAGAATCTTCTGCAGAACTTTTAACTGTTTTGACTGGTTCTAAGAATCCCTTACTTTAACAGTTTGGACAGATAAAACAGATGTTTTCAATTGATCCTTTCCATCTGTAAATGTTGCCTGTCTCCACAGAGGTATTAACTGCATTCACCTGACTTGCTGTGGCAGACGAAGCTGTTAACTTACCCTTGATGAGAAAGAAAACCCACCACCAATAACAAAGAAAGGAATTCCTTCACAGAATGAAAGAAATTATAGCCAACTGAAGAAATCTGGAAAATACAGGTAAACAGGGAAAGAAAATCTGAAATAAAGTTTATTTTCTATTAATAATCTTAGGAACAGGAAAAAGACTCTTTTTTAATATGTTTTTATGAATGTTAAAAAAAGGCTCCTCTAAGGGATGAATTTAGAACAAAATACATTTTTAAATGGTGGGAACCAAAACAGTTTCAAAGCACACTGAGAAAGCCACATGCAAGCACAAAAATTCACATGACCAGAAATGAAGAGATTCTCTCTATAGAGACAGCTGTTTCCAGAGCTTCAAGAAAACTGGTATGGATTTACAACTCAATGAAACAAAAATCTCATTGGGATTTTTCCACAATATTTTTTTCCTATGAGGTCAGAAGACCCTTGCAACTAGTGTCCAACTTCTCAGTTCTGTCTCAGCTCCTGCTTCAACAGCATTTTGAAAGAGGAGATTGTAGCTAAACCTGAACTGTTACCTATAGTGGAAAGTCCTTCTGCTTAAGTGTACTGGATGCTGCAGGTTCTGTGTAGCTTTGAAAAGCAGACTACTTAGGTACCTAATGACATCATCTTGCAAACAAGTGAATAAATCGCCATTAGCTCGACAGTGATACTAACGTAAGCAACTGGTATGTCTAGGTTTTGGCTAGTTGAAGCTACAATACAGGTTTACAACAAAAACACTCTAGTTTGAAAATGTCAACAAATATGCCAACAGTTTGAGGAACAGTGACAAAGCTTTAATAGCCCAGCTCATGCCTTTGCCTTCACTCAGACAACATGACCTCCCAGGTTGTTTGACTGCTCATACTTTATGCATGACTAGTTAACAGTTTCTTTTAATACACCACTGGGTTGCATCTCAGCTTCCAACAACAGAGAAACATCATTACTGAATTAATAAATTCAGTAAGCCTCCTTTGAAAGATGTCCTTACAAAGCAAAGACTACACTGCTACTGCTGTGCTGTACCATGGCATAAGCCAGCAGTGAGAAACTGCTTTTTCAATCAGATATGAATGTTTTATTTCATTGTTGTCAACTCTTTTCATCCTCTTTACAGATCAGAGGATAGTACACATTACTGGAGCTGATGACCAAGGTTCCATCTGTCACACAATGCCAGTGTCCAATACATGGGGCACAATTACAGTCAAACAGCCTTTATCTTTTCAGTTTATACTTTCAAGTTATATGCAAGAGCAGTGCTATCTGGAAGGCGGATCACGTTACACTCCATCATTTAACTAAAATTAATCACAAAAAAAGCATGCAAGACCTCTGACAGCTGCCTGTTCCTCTCCTTTATGTGACTATACATGTATTCAAGCAGAAGCTGAAGAAGTGGTTGGACAGAGAACTGAAAAGGAGCTTTGTGAGAAGGCTGAACGCCACTGCATTTACACACTGTATCTTTCAGCACTGAAAGTTTTAACAGATACCTTGGCCTTTATCCTAAAAGCTAGATATTAATTTAGGTTACAGCTACCTACATGGTACAGAGAGACCGGAGCTCCCCTGTCACACTCCAGGGTGGCTAGATGTAGTAAGTCAGGACTGGGGTGGAAGCAGTCCAATTTTTGCAGCAACATTTGGCTCTACACATGCAAGGAAGCTGACTTTGTCCATGCTGCTGGCTGGAGCACAGGCGGGAGGTAAGAGTTTTGCTGATAGTCTGCTCCACACAAGGTATGGACACACTCAGCAATTGCACAGGGTGGCAGCTGCTCTTAGGGGCAAACCACCCCATTCTCAGAGAAGTCATTTGGCCACCCTGGCATGCACTGTAGTTCACCACTTACACTAATGTGGTGGTGCCCCAGCCCCACCACCCATGGCCGGCCCCTGTCAATCATGCCCTAGCCATCAGACGGGCGGACGAACCCGAATCAGAGGGCGCGTCCGTAGGCGGAGACACTGAGTAGGGCACCACCTGTTCTTCCAGAAAGTTCGTCCTAGTTCGTTTGATGGTTGGAGAAGCTGAACCCTCCTCTCCTGTTCCATGTTATTGGCTGTTAACAATTTTATCACCCCTTTGCTCCATTCCCATTCGCTATGTACCCTTGCCCCCCCTCCTTTTGCCCGCCTTAAAACTCTCTGCACGAGAGCCCTCAGGTGAGAGTTCCCCTGGACCCTACCTCTTCAATAAACCGTTGTTTGTTGGATCATCCCAGGACTCTCTATCCTTCTACTTTGTCTCAGGGGGCTTGCCAGCCTGCTTGCCAGGCACCTTTGTGGCAGGCTTCCCACAGCAGGAAGCGGCTCTGCCTACGAGACTCGCCGGGAGGTTTGGAGCCTGGGCAGTCCTTCCTCTCCCCGGCTGCTTTTCTCCTGCGAGTTAACGGGCTAACCACAAGGGGTCAAGCGCTCACACTAAGCTCACAGTACAGCTGTGGCTTTTAAAAATCTCTGGTACAGATAAAGCCCTTGAGAAAAAATACACCCTGCTCTTCAGCAAGTCTAAAGGTTCAGGGATGGAGCTGCACCAAATAGGTATAGAGCCTCCAGATGGAAATCAACCTGTGCCTGAACACCTAGCCCAGCATGAGAACACACTGAAGGGCATGCTCTACTGAAGGGCTTGTGCACCTGGAGAGACACTGCTGACAAAGAGCCTGGAGCTCACAGGTTAAGTGCTATCCAAGAGAATTAGTTCTATCCCAGGAAGAAAGAAGCTGCAAATTTTTAATGTCTTTACTATGAGATTCCCATTCTGCACAGTGACCTCAGTTCCCTACAGCAGCAGAGCAAGGCTAAACCCTGCAATGACTTGACAATTTCATTACGTTTACCAAAGAAATGGGCCAAGAAAGGGGGAAATGGTGAAGTCTATGCCAAGCATATGACAAGGCATTAAACTGGCCCTTTGAATAGAGGTTTACAGTCTTGAGGCTACACTCTGCCCACAGTTACTACCAAAGTCTAGAATGTCAGCAAACCATACCTGTTTTTATGAAACAAGGTTTGTTATATGCTTGAAGACCTGTTTTTCTAGTGTGGATTGTCTATCTGCCTCCTGTTTCTTTTACTGTCTTTTACAAAAAAAAAGCAAAGCACATCTTAAGAACATAAATGCTGTCCTTTGTGACAGTCTAACTGACACAGTGACACAGAACACTCTGTAATTCACTCTGTCATGTCTAAGGAATGAGAAAAGATTATGTTTGTTCATTACAGTGAACAGATATTCCTCAAAATACAGGGAAAAATCTATCTTTAGAGCAGGAGCTCTAAAGTAATTTTCCCATTTAATTCCATGCAGGAAAAAAAGCAATCTTTAAAGTTAACTTGTTGAATACAAAAATCATGTGGGAGGAAAATCAGGGGAATATGAAACTGTTTAAACTTGAAAGAATACATTTGGGGTCAACAATATTAGACAATTTTGAGAACAAGTGTAGGATTAGCTAGCTGTAAAAGGATTTTTATCAGAGTCAGTAAATACTAAAATGACATAAAGTTCATGAAGTAACATACCTGATGGTCATACAATGCAAGAGAAGAGCCACCTCTTAAACAACAACTTAGCTGCACACCAAAGGGGCTTCTGCATTTCTCCATTCTCTCCACTAGCACAGGTAGTCAGCCTGCAACCTGGCTTGTTTTCTCAGTTTCTTGTAGTCTCTAAATCTCTTAACAGTCATGCTTTGTAATATTACCTTTTCCTTTCTTCCCTCCCTGCCAGGAGCTTGTATAAACCTGTTCTCCAAAGACTGATGGTTCTTCACCATTCTGAACAATCTGACAATAAGTACAACCAAAACTTCAAAGTTTTGCAATGATTTTCTACAGAATTAATGAATTGATTTGGAAAGTTTATCAATACCAAAACAAATAATAATAAAAAAAAAAAAATCCCCAAACCACTTACCTGCCAGTGCCCATTCTCCAGTGCCATGTGAGTGACCACTGTAATACAGAATGTAGGTATCATGTCTGGGTCCATCTGCTGTCCGAAGTTCAAGAAAAGACTTGATCTTGGAGTGAAGGGTATCAAAGGTCAGTCCGCTTGTAGAGTAGTCACAACCATATGTCTCAATCATGTGATATGCAAAAAATCTTTGGATGGCATTAAGCATGCCAGTAGACCTCAGATTTAACTCTTGGACATGCTCAGGTGGAAGAAGAGTTGGTTGGCCATCAGGACTAAAGAGAAGGAGAACAGCTAATGATTATGGTTGATAATTATTTCACGCTTAGTGGACTTTTAATAACTGGTGATTCTTTTTCCCCTGTGCATATTTTCTCTGCTATGAGGTAGCACTCTTCTGAATTCAAATTTACTTTAAATTTACAGTTTATAAACAACTCAAATTACTGCATTTGAGTGAAGACACACTTCAATTCAATAGTCCTTACTCAGCTCAATGCTATTCCCGCAACTGAGAGACAGAGGGAGAGAAGGAAGCTGCAATGGGAAGAAGCTGGGGAGGCTCCAACAGTTTCAAAAAGTCCCGCTAAGGAGCACTGCCTTCACAGAGGTACTTTTTCATGAACAACTGGAAAGAAGTGCAAGGAAAATGAGTGCTAATCTGCACAAACCGTAATGCAAACTCATTTCCAATAATGGATGAAAGAGAAATCCACATACACACTTTGCTCGGATACTTGAAATACGGAACTCACACAAATACAGTAATTCTTTCTTGTGTGTGCTGTTCAGATGCTGTTCTTTCACCATAAGAAATGTGTTTCAAATACCAGTATTCACAACTTAGAAAAACAAAGTTTTAAGAAAGTTACAAACTAGACCTGGAACAAACCATGTATGTGTATTTATGTCTACATAGATATGAATATCCATTTATAAGGAAAATAAAAAAACTGTCCTATGGTTCCAAAAAGAATTTTATTTGTATTGATATATATATTTTATAAAAAATAAAAATGTATTTATAATATATAAACCCAAATATATACAGGATATAAAATATCAAATAAAAATACACATGCTTTTTTTTTAGGTCTACACAGCTATTCATTAATCATAGTAATAGGCGATTTGGTCTTGCAAGACACCTAGTTAGGGGAATGCTCTTCAGCATGTATTTTCAGAAAGAGAAAAGCATTCATCACTCTTCACCCGATGTATTAAGGGTAATGATAAGGAACATGACTGACAGCTGGGCCTAATTGGCCTCATTTACACTCAGTTACAGACATGGAGAGGTTTTGTGGGTGAAAACATGGAGATAAGTCTTACTCTACTAATACAAAACATGACGTTATGGGTTTTTCCCTATATATGTCTGTATGTGTGTATTCTTCATGTATTTTCTTTGCAAGTCAGTGTGTAAGGCTACCTAGTCTCTTTATTGGTCCAGCTAATTAAATTTAGCACGTTCTCACCTGTCTAGGGCTTTTATGAAAATTAATATTCCACTGTTATAGCTACATTGAATAGCTCATCATTACTGTTTGTCTCAGCAAGTGAAGACTGGGTCCATCACTGAAACAGTCAAGCTGTGCTAATAAGGAAGTTTAGTTCTGTCAGGTCCTAAACAGTTGCTTGAGAGTATCTCATTTGCTTAAAATTAGAGGGAACTGCCTGAGCCAGAACAATATAATACAATGAAAGAATTAAACTGTTACCATGGAAACAAAATAAATTTATTTTTATTGTAATGTAAATTTTGAAAATCTATTTTTTAAAACTGTAACAGTAATTGGCATAGAATTTTTTAAGGGTGCACAGCTGAAAGACTATACATCAGAAGCTCAGAAAATTTGTTTTTTACAATATTTAAGACACAGTTATCTAAGATTAGCACACTCTTTGGTTTCTTTGCTGTTAAGTTCTCCCTTATCCACTGAATCCATTACACATACTGCAGCTGTGAAGTTTTCATAAATTGGGCAGTTCTATTTTGAAGCCTCTCATTTCAACTCACTACTCTATTTCTCTTGTAACTTGAAGAGATAATTTATATAGCTCTTGTTTATCATTTACAAAAAATATGTGCACACATCAATTTTAATTTTATGGCAAAAGCAGCATTTGCAAGTTTTAAAGCTTATAAGAAAACACACAAATGGGCAAATAATAATACTACAATCCCTCCATAATCATGCATTTCTCATATGGTAACATTTATGTTGGAACAATAATCAGCTTCAAATTCTCAATACCAATACATAACATGTAGTCCACTTGCAAATCTAATTTCAATGAACTTTAAATGTAGACACCACCTCATTTAATAGAATTCAAAATTTCTTTGAACTGATCTGTCTGGTTTATTAAATCTAGTTTATTAAATCTCCTCATGTAAGATATCTGCTCTCAGTCAAATGCCCCAATCCTCCTTTGCATGAGATGTGGACTGTGAAATATGCCTATGCACAGCTGGTCTGTATTCATTGGCTTTCTAAAAGCAAGTTACCTAAATAGAAAGGTGGAGTTACTCATTCCAGGGTGAGAAAAAGGAAAGAGAGAAAACCTGCCCATTATTTAAATTTGTATTTAACTGCTGAAAAATCCAAGCATTTGCATTGCATTGCCTCCACAAGCAAACAGTACTTTTACACCACTGTGAAGCTGAAATGCACGGTAACCATACCTGCAGAAGTTGGTGGGAATCACAACAGCATACCCAACACACGTTCCTCCCAAGCAGTTTCCCAGTTCATGGAAAAGCCCATGAGCCATGGACTCCAAAGGTAAAATGATGAGAAATGCACTCATAAAGATCCCATTAGTTGGCTAAAAAGAAAATAAAGAGATTCAGGCATTGTATGAAAATCCCTTTGTCTGATCATACATAATTGGGTCCTGAAACATGCACAGTATTACTGGTAATGTATATTTATTTTTCCACATATTACATGGTGAAGTACTCTAAAGACAAATGAAAAGCTTTGGGAGAAGGTAACTGGTAAGCAAGGATCACTCTTCTAAAAGGAATGCATTTGAAAACACTGACAGAACAGAAATCAGGTGTAAAAACCGTGATCATAGCTTCGTTTTACCAACTGAGACAAGAAAATCAAATGCCACAAAACTAATTGTGTGCATATAATAAGATCTGTAAGCATCTGCAGGGTCAGGCCTTAATCTGTAAGGTACAGCACAGCTATTACGCATCAGATAACAGCACACTGTATTTCATCCATCCCTGGAGGTATTTAGAAGACGTGTACATGTGGCACTTTGGGAGGTGGGTTAGCGGTGGACTTGACAGTGCTGGGTTAATGGCTGGATGTGATGATCTTAGAGGTCTTTTCCAACCTAAACCATTCTACAGTCATTAAAAAGGTATATTTAACTATTCTTGTTTTTTAACACCAAGGAGTTTTTGAAACATTCTTTGTGGAATACTATGTATAACACAAGAGATGAATTCTGAGAACATCTGTGAACATTATTTCAATTAAAAAGACAATTCTTTGTCAGTTACATCAATACCAGATGAGAAGGAACATCCTCTACAGGACTTCATAACATTCACAGCGCTAATATCCTATATTGAGTTTTCCTGCTTTGTAGGGAAAAAGCAGTTTTGGAAAATATTACAGTTACTAATACATAGCTGATTTCTGTAACAAACAAACAAGTTTCAACAGTTCCATCTCAACCACTAGTACTAGTAAAATAAAAATGGACTTCTGAAATGCCAGTTGTCACTGAGAGGCAGAAGAGATAAAGATTAATTTTAATTATTTTAGTACGACGTGAATGGGTTTAATGAAGTATTAAATGCTTTAGGAAAGATAGAAATAGTATTATAATATATAATTAAACAAGAACTTTAATATCCATGGTGCATTTGTTAAATATTAATGTTTGCTATGTAGCAAAGGAAGTAAATTCATAGCTAGAGATTTCTGTCTTGAAAAGAATCCTGCAGTCTCTGACACCCTCTATGTTTTATTTGCCCTCTCTGCACAAATGTATAATATTCACCTTTTTTTTTTTAAATCTGGATATTGCCTTATTGTGTAAGACTCAGTGACTTAATGGGGACTGGTAGTTCAACTCAACACAAAGTCAACACTATTAATAATTTAGAAAGTGTATTTTACCAAAAAAAAGACACATAAACCAACCCAGATCTTGTTGGCACATGGCACTAGCTCAGCTACATTCAGTTTTTAAACACAATGACTTAGCCTGAAAGAACAGCTTTACCCATCTAATGTGCTAAGGAAGAATAGTTTGCTGCCTGTCCTGGTTTTAAAAAGTGTCGTACAATACTTCTGATGGAAGGATCTCACCTATGTGTCCTTGAAATGGTGACAGCAATACTTCTAATCACAAATAAACACCAGAATCTGATATTAAACCATAATTAACCGATAGCATTATTAATTGATAGCATTAATTGCCTGAAATCACCAGAAGACAGAAAAGCTTAAAACACTGTAACTATTATGGTACCACCTCAATTTGTTTTGTTGTCAATATGGAGAAAAGAAAGCCTTTAACTAAGAAAATACAGTATTTGTTTTAAATGTATCAGCAGCAAGTGCTTCTTTTTGTTGCTCCATTTCCCAAATGCACTCTGAAAAAGACTCAGAGCAGCAGCTCTGGTTAGATTTTTTTCTATAGAAACCTCATAAAGTATAAGACTTTGATGCAAGAGTGAAGTTTTCTAGCTAAATTAGTTTCAAGACTTGGAGACTTAGTTTTCCAACTGTAGATTCCAGAAGGGTAATGTGTTTTAAATTACAAAAAAAAAGGGGAAGTATTTTTGATGCAAGTTCAGCTTTTCCACCATATGTAAATATCTTTTCTTGGACTTTGCTAGAGCAAACTGCTCCGATATTGCATTAGTGTTTTGATCACAGTGAACATATCACAAAAAAAACCCCCAAAACACTTGCCCATAAAAACTAGAGTGATCATAATATCCTAAATAATACTATTATAATATTACTTTATATGAATTTTACTGTAGTTTTCTTACAACCCTGCCATCTTGCTCTAAATACTCCCTGCATTTCCCCAATCCCCTAAACATATGCAAGTTATTAAACCCACAGCATTCTGCCACAACACAACTTGATATTCCAAAGACTCACTCTGACTGAGTTTAACTTCTAAAAATATTTACATTTAATTATTGAAAGTGCTCCTACTAATATGAAGATACTGGCAAAAAAAAGTCCCAAGTACTTGTGAGATAAGGATCTCACACAGAAACTCTAAGGATCATCTCGGTGATCCATTGTGCTCTGTATCCTGCTTTGAGTTTGTACCAATGGGAAATAAACTCTATAGTGTTATGAATCAACTCAGCTTCATCTGAGGTTTCAACTGTGTCCTCTTTTAGTGGCCATCTTATGCTATGGAAAAGGAAAATATTGGATATCTTACATTTATAGACATCTATCTACTGTAAAGATGCTGGTACTTGCTGTCAGCACTTTTTCAACAGTTTCGACTCAGAAGAAATATGTCACAAATGTAAAAATGACTAATGATGACTAGAACAAATCTAGAGCAGGATAAAAAAATATCTTAATCCAGCACTGCAAAAAAATGACTGGTAGCATTTTAAAATGCTACCTAAACCGTAAGAACCTAAACAATAAGAACTTCAAATAGCAAAAAATATCTGATCTAGTAATTACGGTAAAACCGAAGACATGTTCCTCCCTTAAGATAAACAGCTAAAATTCCAGGTGGAAACTGTCAGAGCTTTATTAAATCCCAAAGATTTGATGACTGGTCCTTAATGGAGCAGATGGCCATGGATGCACAGGCAGAGCCAGAAAGGGATTTTGTTCTTTCATCTGTTCAACCCATTTTCATTGTTTTTGACTGCACTAGCAATGTGAGCCTGCAGCACATCCCTGAACTCCAAGTGCCCATTGATTTCAGACAGACTGCTCAAAAAGCAAACAGAAGACAGAGACCATCTAGGCAATCCTACTAAAAAACCCATGAGAAATCATTTGACCTCTTAATCTTCAGGGCTTTTTTTTGCCTTTGTCTGTCTTGTTCTAAAGGAATTAACAATGAAGTCTCATTTCAAATAACATAAAAAGGTAAAAGAAAAAAATCTACTTCTTGCCTCTGATGACTGAAATGACAGACAATAAAAGATTGGTGAGATTTCACTAGTAGTAGCATCTTTCCACATTCCCCAACTTTTTGAGCACTGTTTATTGTTAAGTGTAACTGTTAGAACACCAGAAGAATTCAGAGGTATTTTACAGCCAAGATGCTAGTTTTATACTCATGGATAGGACAACTTCCATCCCAAAGAATAATCACTGTTTGAAGCAGAATAACTCTGGAACTGTATTTAATTATGGATGTGTGACTGATGAAAAAGCAGGGAAGAAAAAAACCCAAAATGCTTAAAATGTTAGTTTAAATTGGAAGCCAATTACTAAGAGCTATAGAAGAGCCATTCTGTTTAAAACAGAAATGAAACAGAAATATGTCAACTAAGATGATCACAGGATCACCAAATGGTTGGGGTTGGAAGGGGCCTCTGGAAATTGTCTGGTCCAACCCACTGCTCCTACAGCAGGGTGCCTAGGATTGTATCTAACAGACCAATAACTGAGAAAGCTTACAAAGATGTCCTTGTGCATTTCCAAGCAAAAACACTGCCCTGCTTTCCATTAACCAAGCTGAATATTTACCTGTTTTTATACACAGACACACAGAGATACACAAAAACCCACAACAAAAGAAGTATAAAAGAAGAATACCCTCTATGACAGAGAAGGCTCAGGAGAAAAAGGGTAACATGCTAACTAATCTACAAATATTTGGTGAACACCTTATTTCAAATGAGGACAAGATATGTCTACTACAGGTAGAAAAAAGCTTAAAGACAAAATTTGTAAAGCTACAAAGCAGATCAGCTCACCTGAGGGCGAGTTTGAGAAGAAATGATGAGCAGTGAGCAAGGGGGACTTAGGATGCAGCTTAAGAGCTGATGGAACAGTAGGAAAAGAGGGAATAAAGGTATTACAAAAGAAACTCAACAGAAAAGTCTTTAAAATAACAGCAAAAACCAGAAAAGTCTTTAAAATAAAAGGTATGGAAGGCAAATCAGCAAGAAGGGGAAAAACTGTCAGTGACAAAAAGAAAGGGGGGAACTAAACATGACCAGACAGAGAGACGAAAAAAAGTACGAGCAGCATGGATATTTGAGAAAATACGGAACGAGGCCAGAGGATGCAGCAGGGCCTCTGAGGGGGGAAAAAAAACCAACAAAAAATAGCCATGAAAAAGCAAAGCCTGAGGAGGACTGGATTAAAAACACAAGCTAGGAAGAAAAGCAGGGGTAAAGAGAAGGAGAAAGACTGGATATGATTTGCATTCAAGTTATTTAACCTGTGATGTTAACAAAAGTATGTCTAAGTAAATATAGATGTTACTGTATATACAGGCAACCACACCAGAATAAAAACTACAAAATCATTAGCTCTTACCCAAACAGGAAATTATTCATACATACAGTAAACTTACTTTGTCCCCTATAAATAATTTGAGTTAAATAGTACTGTCCATTTAAGTATGAGTACTCAAGCATATAACAGATACTGTTACTTTATTAACCCATAAAATTCACTAAAACCAAGACTAATGTACTGAAAGTACTTCATTCCATTACTTTACCTGCTCTAACATAGTTAATTTTTCTCTTGGTAATATTAAATAGAAGCCTTCCAGGGATAATAATTCTCTTTGGCCAGTAATTCAGAAAACCTGTAGTTACCTTGGCACACAGCATTTAACAAAATCTGATTTTAAGTTTTTGAGAAAAAGAGTGCCCCAAACCTTTCCAAGATCTTTGTCTGAAAATTATAAGCTCTTCATCTGCAAATTTTTCATCACTTTATTGGCTTCTGGAAGAAGTAATGCCTGAGTCATTTGCATGACTTCTGCTGGATCTCATCCCATCCAAGGGCCTAATTAGGAACAGGCACATGACTAATTGCTAAAAGAAGTTGGCGCTAGAGAGTCTATTGATCTGACTGAAATTACTCACACAAATGTAGAGGCAGGTGCCGACCATTTCCTGCAGATATTGCAAAGAAAATGTCCGTGTATTTTTACCAACAAGACCTCTTTCCTCTGCAGCTATAACAAGGAAGCAGACCATGTCCCAGCTGAAACATGTCCCACTGAAAGAAAAGCTGTTACTCCATTTTAACACATCACTTTTACAGTTCTCCCTAAGCACATACCCACGCATCAGGAACAGAGACTTTAAACCCTTATCTTATTACAAGGGCTATGTTCCCCTTAAAGAAAGGTCCTTGGCTAACAGGACTTTCAGCCTCAACACCTCTGCACCAGTAAGAAAACCACTGTCTCTGCTGCAGCAAGTTAATTCACCTCACTTTAAAAACCTTTCCACAAAAGGAGGATTTGATATTTTTCTGGCAAGTTTAATCAAATAGGATACTTCTAGACACCAATTAGCAGACAACTGGCACTCTAGGTCTTGACTTTTCATACATGTGAGATTTATATGAAGCACAGATATTAACAGCTATTAGAAATGTTAAGAGGGCATATATAATGTGCTTGCAAAAGTTTTCCATGAAAGGGAACCCCTCCTCTCCACCTCTCCATTTCTGGCTCTAAGTTGGATTTTTTTATGTGCTATTGCTGATTATTTATAGCTGGCTGTCAGGAAGCACCTTTCCAAGGCTCAGGTTTTTAGCAGTTCCATTCATAGGAGGTCAAATGGCAGACCACGAAGTGATTTCAAGCAACCTCTTATCAAATGCACTGTCATTAAATAAGTTTTCAGTAGTGAGAAAAGGTATAAACGAAAAATGCTGCACCTTCCAGGTAACACTTAAGAGATTCCAAATATAATTCACACTTAACTGAAACAACTACGGAAATCCCAAACTAATGTTGCAAAGACTGAAAATTGTTCATCTTACACAAAATGTTTTAAAAATGTTTTAAATAATCTTTAAAAGAGCAAACACATTTTCAGGAGCTGGTGACTGAGGAATACTTGACATTCCTAAGAAACTCCACGGAAAAATACATGAAAAATGTAAGTTAAAAAAATTTCTGTAATATAAGAATGTATGAGTGGCTGTATTAATCTGCACCAAAGGTCCATCCAGAAGACTGTCTGGTCTCCAAAGAGGCCAAAGGGATGCCTAGGAAAGACCGTAAGGACAGACCAAACACGCTTCCCGAGTACTCTAACCACTGGTGGCTCAAGAACTTCCTGAGCCAGATGTGGTTTCTAAATAGTACACAGACCCCAGTGAATTCTGTCCAGCTTCCTCCTGAGCCTCTGCAACCGTGGGGCACACATGGCCTGCCACAATCCACAGCCCCAGAGCTCAGCACCATATGAGGAACTATTCCTACCTACCTGGCTCCAACCTGCTTCTTGTCAACTTGATTTCTCTCAATTTTTGCACTGAACTGATTGTTTATTGTCTATCAACATTTACCGTCTCCCACATCACACATTTTATACGTTCATCATATTGTCACTTAGTTTTATTTTTTCCTGACTGAAGCATCCTTATTTATTCATTCTTTCCATGTAAACTCTTTCATGTCTATAATGAATTACATTGCCCTCCTCTGGACCTTGTTTTCTTATCAATAGGAGAGCAAGTAAGAACTGCACAGCTATTCAAAATATGAAAGCTATGGATTTATACAGTGGCATAATGATACCTCCAGTCCTTTCCTAATAATTTCCAATATTTAGTTAGCTTTTTTGGTCACTAATAAACATTAAACCAATCTTGTAATGGAAAAGCTTCTTATCTTACACAGCCTTGAGATCTCTTTTTACCACATACTAATATTTGTATGAAAGTTTTCTTAAAAACAGAACAAAACCAACAAAATCAACAAAACCCTCAAATCCAAACCCACTAGATATTTAGCAATAACTATTTTTTTTCCAAGAGGAAAGGCAGAGATTGATCTTTAACAATCTGATCTGTCTCTTTTAATTATTACAATACATATAAATCAACATTAGAAAAGTACATATTCATCAGAGGAACTTGTTTGCTGCATTACTGTTGAGCTTGTTAGACCTCCTGAAATAGCAGACTCAAAAATCCAGCAAAGGATTCTAGAGCCTTAAGGCCTTTAATTCCCCCTACAAAGAGGAAAAAAATCCCCTGGTTTCCTTAAATCTCTAGGAAAAAAGCAAATGCCCTGTAAGAGGGTAAATTGTGTGCTTATGCATCCCTGCTTTTTTGTTTCCAATTATTTTGAAATCTGACACTATCCAGCAAAATACAGAAAAGGCCACAGCTTCCTGCAATTCCTATAATAAATGACAGATCCATTTATTAAATTATGTTGTTCGCAGGCCTAACGAAAGTATTTCATTTTCCAGTAACATATGAAAACTTCCAGTAACAAGTGATCTGCAAGGTGAACATCACAACATCAGAAGTAGAAATGCTTTTAGCTGGAGCAACTGCATTCATAATCTTAAGGTAATTCATTACTAAAAACATACAGTGAAAGAAATATAAATATAGTAAGAGAAATATAAATGTAATTATCTACTAAAATTAAATTATTATCACAAACCCCTGGATTTTCTGACAAGTTAAAGTGTTGGTCTGATGCCTTTCACTTTCACCATTACAATTAATCCTCCTACTGAACAGGCAAATACATAACCTCTCAACAAAGGTGATGATCAACAGCCTATTTTACTTAAACACAGGATGCCAATAACAAATACTAAGATCTTAGCTGCATTACCAGTTTGTTTCTTGTGAACAGTCCTGCACAAGTCATTTCACAGCACAACAGCACTTCTTCAGAATTAGAGAGGACTAAAAATTATCAGATGTGGAACAATCACAGTTATTTTGGGACAGAGGCAGAAAAAAAATTACAATGAATGGAATCAAGCAATGTGAAGAGAAAAAACTACCAAGATGGGTATGAATCCAACCCTCTTCAGTTACACTCACAGCCTGCAGTAATGAAGCAGTTCTAAAGGAAGCGCCAGTGTGCTTTAAACAGATGGCGGGGGAGATGGAGCCCTTCCCACAAAGGAGATTCCTATAGCAGGAGATCCCGCCCAAGCCTGGCTGACTCCCTGCCGTCAGGCTCGGGAAGCACCAGGAGAAACGGCCTCTCTCTCATAGACTTATCCGGACAACTTATGCCCTTGATTTGTTCTGACTGCTTTTTCTGTGTAACTAGGTGGTACGACTCCATCCAAGGGCAAGAAGAGAGAAATTACTAAGACTGATAGAAATGGTAAAAAAAATGTTTTTACTGAAAAGCAGTCAGCTAGCATACAAAAAATTAAAATCTAGCATTTTGATAAAATCACACAATACTGAGACGAAAAAGTATGGAAGTTAGCAATATTAGCATGCTTGTAGTCCATCTTTATCGTTTCTGTCTCCCAAAGCACTTTGCCATTTCTTTAGGTGCCAAAGCACCGTCACCCAAAATGTAAGTACATTTTGGGGATTTTTCTTCTCTACCTTTTTGGTTCGGTTTCCTTCTGTCCTTTCTGCAAGTCCACACACTATAGCTATGAGTGCTGATAATTTTCAAAAAAAAAAAGCAAAACCACCCAGTGTTCCTTGCAGGCTTGTCTGTTAACCTCTCATGCTCTTCATACAAAAAACAAAACCCCAAACCAAATGAAAACCCAACACATAGAACCTTACGAAGTAACTGTCAATTTCATCTTCCACTAACTTCCTTAATACCATTCATCCACAAAGTTATTTAATCTAAGAAAATGTGCAGGATTAGAAATTCTACAGGAGTGGGCAGGAAATTGTTCTGGAAACACTACAAAGAGATGTCTGTAAATCTGATCTACCGTAAATGCTATTTTTTATATACTATTATATGTTTGTAATTCATATAAGAGGTGCACGGACACAAAATTAAATTGTTATTGTGGTTTATATCAACTTGAAAAAGAAAACAGACTCTGAATGCCCTGCTGCAACTATGACAACACACAACATGTCTTAATTTGGGCACTGAACAAACATTTTGAAAGAAATGTATGCTTTCTGCTAAAGAAAAGACAACATCCTTAACTCATAAATGGAAAGAGAAGTCAAAGGACACTGTGTGATTTTAAGATTTGGTCTTTCAGATATCATATCCTGGGGTGCATAACCAGATTTGAAAGTGACACACTTAAAGCTCATGTTACACCAACAATTTATCAGTTTATCAGCTGATCTCTGATTCCATGTAATTGATTAAAAGCAAAGCAAAATTACTGAAAAATACATTCTTTAATACATTTCATTCTAATTAAAATAGTCTACAACAAAAGCCCTAGATTTAGTGAGCATTACTATGGTTTAACACAGTGATTTATTTTGAAAACAAATTTTATGGTAAAATGAATTCAAGAGCAAAATTATTTCCTAAGCAGGTAAATGCAAAATACTTTGCTCACCTCTTTTGCCCTGGAAGCATTACCTTTTCCCGTGCTGCCAACATAAGGAAGCTGCTAAGCTGCACTTGCTTTAACAGGTCACAGTCAAGGCAGCTCGAAGTGTTAAGTTCAAAGCACATGATGGTGAAACCACGCATTCCAACTTCGAATTGCTAACCCACAGCACACCATCAAATTTTAAATTTTATGGAGCCAGCAATTCTCAGGATTATTGTCAAGAGGAGATCAAGATAAAGAGATTATTATTTACCTGCCAAGAGACGGCTCCCAAAACAGCCGTCGCAACAAGGCTGAAAAATACCAGCTGTTCTGAGATCAAACAGAAGTGACGCATTCCTTTAGATGCCATGACTCTGTCCAGGCTGTTGTTTTCTGCACGGTGGGTATAGTACACCTTGTGGCAGTCATTTAGTTTTGTGTGAAATCCCCAAAGAGTTATAAAAAAAATCACATGACAGATCATCCAGAAAATTCCAAATATAGAAAAACCAGGTATCACAAAATACCAGAGATCCAAGAAACGTAGTTTAAAGGCTGCAAGAATGAAAAAGATTAGTTCAATGACTCCAACTGAGATGACAGAAAGCCGCCTGCAAATTTTACCACGGTACAGGTAGGGCTTCCATCGTTCAGTAACTGAAAGTCCACTGAAGTAAACGTCGAGAAGGGGATCTGAAATCAGACAGCTGAAGAAACATGCCAAGGCAAAAGGGTTTGTGGGGATTTGCAATGATGGGAAAAAGAGGAGGGATGCAATGGCTCCAAAAATTGCCAAATTTGGAATTGCCAAAAAAGACTTCATACGTAAGTCAATAATCAACATGGCCAAAGCCAAGACCAACAGAATAATACTTACAGATTTTTCTACCAGCATAGTTGTGCTGGCAATTGCAAATCCAACTAGCTCCAAAAATTCCACTGTTGTGAGCAGAGTTGGTCGATGATGGACACAACCGCAAATCCTCTCAACTAAAGCACATAATATCCTTAAAACAATGGCAGAGAGAAGCAAATATTTTGTAGCTTCTTCTTTCACATCTGTTTTGAAGGCAGAATTATTGAGAAAACAGAGAAGCCCAAGCAAAAAACCAAACCAAAGATTGGAGAGACTCAAACTTGCTGTTTCCATTGAAAAATAGTAGTATAGTATGCTGGCAATTCCAAGAACAAAGAGCCCCAGAATAAATATTACCAAAATCAGTGCATCTGCAGTTTTTTCCCATCTGACATAAAGGCCCATGCAAATGGCAACCAGTAGGTTGATTCGGGCAAGATAGCCAAGGTATCTGACTGATGAGTGCATGTTCACTTCGCTGTTTGCTTCTTCTAGCCTTGTCATTGCTGCATAGAGACAATGACTAACACAGTAACGCAGTGACCTACACATGTAAACTGCAGTTAGGGGTTTCCCCACTTGACTGACAGTAAATATTCAGGTTTCATCCAACGAACACAACGCAACTGCTGCCTTCTGTAATAGCATTTCAGTAACAGTGGTCCAGAATCCTCCAAGTCCTGGAAGAGAATGAAGAAAAGTTTTAGTGGCAAATAATCCCTTTTAATCATATAGAACATAAACATGACCCATCCTATCTCACAAAGAAGTTTAATATCTAGAGTAAAAAAACACATAAAAAACCAACAATTAAGAGTGAAAACCAATATAAAATGGGTTCTGCATAACCCTTATTTCATAACTTAAATGAGAGGAAAACAATCCTGGCCTGGGCAGTTTTCCACAAAACTCATCCATTAGGTACCTATATTAGATATCTATGGATATCCAAAACCCTTCAATGATAGCCACTAGCTTCTAGAACAGTTTATAATTATTTTAAAACACTATTTTATTTCACCATAACATTTAGTAAGTTCTCACTTTATATTAAATCTTTTCAGCAGGCTTTGCAAGACTTCCTTTTAGCAGTCAAATAAGTTTATGATTTACGAGAAGAACTTCCCACACAGTTAATAAGCTTAACCCACAGTAAAACAGATATTATTTTCTCCATTTCACAAAAGGAGAGTGGACACACATATGCAACAACTGATTTGGCATGATTTTCAGAGATATCTCCTAATGTAAAATCAAAGCCTTCATTTTCACCCCTTCAAGCCAGTTTCCCCCCTCCTCCAAAAGCAAGCAAACAAACAAAGATGATCAGGATAAACATTACATTTAGAACAAAAGCACCTCCTACTCAGATCCATTCAACTGATGTAATTTTAATATAGTTAGGAACCGACAGTAGTATTTTTAAGGGGAATTTTGTAATGTTATGGGCAGAGTCTCCAACACATAAAAATACTCATACTCTATCATTTTTAAAGTAATTAACTAATTGCCCATCTTACAGAGACTTCTGAAGAGTTACTCGTATGACAGACAAACCAATGTGCCAAGAACACTCAGTGCTAGGTTATAGTTTACTGCTTTTATTTATAATGCTGGGGGAAGTATTAAAAGACACTTCGACTCAAACTCAAAATTTACACTTTATTCTCTCTTGATTTTTAAATTCTCAGTTTTTAAACCAGTGAACAACAAATAAAGTGAATTGACTGATTTGCCCATAAGTTTTGGCAGATTTGAAGACTGACACACAGTATAAAATCAGCTTAAGTAATTGCTGCAGAGAAAAACTAGCACTAAGAAATCCTATTGTTTAAATTACTTATTTGGTAACATGTATTTTCAAATTATGTTATATACCCAACAACAATGCAGATACTACTTGGAAGAACTATACATTAAAGATCTGTTTACCTGAAGTAGAATACATACCATATATTTAAAGCAAATTGCTATTACATGAAGTTATTGCAAGTTAGAAGTTCTTTGGATTTCAACTGTGCATTTTCATAGTATTCATTATTATTAGTGTTTTATAGATATTGACTTAATTCCAAGTTACCTGGATGTTTAACATCTCACAACATCTCTTCCCTCACCTAGAAAGGTACTTCCTGTTCCTCTCACCCTTTCATTTGTTTCTCCATTACACAGATAACACAGACCCAAGTTAGCTTTCATATTCCAGGTCACGATACTTTAGGTCTCATAGCACTGACTGCAGTCTCACTGTATCTTGTACTACAATCAACATTTATTTTATGGACAGCTTGAACCATTTATTTCAGCTGCTACACAGGCCCTCCCCCTGCCTCCCACTCTCTCTAGTTCAAACCATGAGCACAGAGAAACAATTTCCCATCTCCTTTCAACCCACAGCAGTGACATGAGATTACTGCTACTCTGAAGAACATATGCCATCCTGTTTATCTTGATTCCAGAGCCTTTCTGGAAGCCGTCCACGTCAAGGGGCTAACCCTATAACGTTCATTTGGCCAACAGCCCCACAGAAGCCAGCAGGAATGAGCAAAGCTCCCACCTGACAGCTGGCTTAAAATTTTGCTGCGATCACTGAATTGTTTTCTGTGGGATCGTTAACAGTAGCAAAGTCCCTTCCAGGCAAGCAATGAGCCACTCTGACAGAACACAACTCTCACTGGATCAGCTCGTGCGAAATGGAGTTTTGCTGCCATCACACCACCAGAAACACAAAAGAGAAACTCCTCTGCTGCTACCCCACCAGCTGCTTTGCGTGCTGCGGTGGGGGAACAAATGTGGGAATGTGTCTGTTCCTACTGCAAAGACACGAAATCTACTTCGGCACAGAGGATTTGCAAAATGATAGCTTGGACTGCGAATGCAATCCTGGCTCCACCTTCTAGCCAATTAGCAAAAATGTAGACTCTTAAACCACATTATTAAACATTAACATTTTTTTAACCAAAACATATGATCGCTTTTTGTGAAAAGGAAAAGGTGCATTTTCATGATTAATGTATCTCATCAGCTATTACCAAATAAAAAGACAACAGCAATTCAATTTAAAAGAGAAATTTCAATAACTGATTTGTTCTTTAAAACAAAGCTATTTGCTAGTAATTTCTGCCAATACTACTTACACAAAGACTGTTCAAAGTCCTAGGGGGGTAGTTGTGTTGTGTTTGTTTTAAACTAATGGCTTAAAAGTTTCAGGTTGAACATGACTTACAGATCTCTGCAAATCACATTCAGATTCAAAACAGAATGTAGACACCCACTTTTAGGTATTTGTCAACTTTTGCAAATATAATTTTAAGGAAAACCTGGAGCCTCAGTAAGATTTAAAGACCAAACTATGTAACAGCTTTTCCATGTGTATAGGAACACTGCTCTCAAAAGAGTTGCAAGTTAGTTGTAACTAACTTGTATAAGATAGTTGAAAAAACAACCAAACCCCAAAGATCGTTCAGTAGTTAAGTCCAGGTGAGGCCTATCTATTCTTCCAGTCTAGCACTTTTCTCCTTTTTTAGCAATTCTGTAAGAGTTTTTTTTTTTTTTTAACAGAAAGTGGTATTTAGCTAATACATTAACACAGCAGACTTAACCCTCCGGTGAAGGCCTCTGTCAAGTTTCCAGATGTTAACACCGCGCCCACAGCGGGGATCGCCGGTTTGGGGCGCAGGACGCGCTCCCGGCCGGAGCTCCAGCTGCGGGGCCGGCCCGGCCACGGAAGGTCAGTGACGGCATTCGGCTCCGCGGCGCGGGGTCTCCGAGCAGCCGCCCCGCGACGCCGATCTGTGCTGGCAGCCCCCGCGTCCCACGGGGGTGTCCGCCCGGCCGCCCTCGCTGACGATCCCGCGGCGCCGCGGCCCCGCCCGGCCCGACCCGGCCCGGCCCGGCCCGCTCTCACCTCAACAGGCGGCCCAGAACCTTCCCGCCCCCGGCGCCGGCCGCCGCCATGTCAAGGCCGAGCGCGGCCCTTCCCGCTACGGGCCGCGCCGAGGCTCAAACATCGCCGCGCCGCCCGGGCGCGACCGGATAGAATTATGAAAAAACCCAACCAACCAACCAAGCAACAGCCCCAACCAAACCTATAAACAGCATCAGCTGGTGCTTAGGCATGGAAGCGGGAGAACTGTGCTTGAATTAGGACTGCAAGGCAGACTGAACCCTCTTCATCCTCTGGTCCGGCGTGACTAGTGCACTTCCTCGGCCTCGGAGTGCGTTTCTCCACGCTCGGTGTTGGAAATGCACGTTTTGAATTTGCCCTCGCAGGCAGGTGAGCAAATAGCGGGAAGGTTCTGGATCACAGTAACTCTATGCCCTGGCTGAGAGAGGCAAACAAGAGGAGTTTGAATGAACCTCGGATAGTGCTGCTCAGGGGCTCTTTGAACTGCAGGTGGGCTGGGCTGCTGCGGAGACGCATCCTTTGTTCCTGTAATGCTTCATCACAACCAGCACCTTCTGCCTCTAGTCAAGAAGCAGTAGGGCAGCCTAAATACCTAAACTTGCCCGTCTGTCTTTCCTGACTCAGTTATTCAAACAACTGATTCACAAGAACCTCAGTCATCCCCAAAATTATTACACCTCTTCGAATTTTACATAAAACTGGCCCCCAGGCCTAAAAGTTACATGGGTTAAAAACAACAATAAACAAAACCAATGAACCCCCCCCAAAAACATACAAAAGCCCAACAAAACAAAAATATCCACAAGCTAAGAGGTTTTCCTTTAACAAGCACTACAGTAGAAATCTCAGTTGCCTAGTGAGGGTCACATGCTTCAGATGCTTTACCAGCATCATGGACAACACTTAAGTGGTACTGTATCGGTCCAACCGTGTTATACTCCTCAAGCAACTGTGGAAACTTCTTGGTGAATCTTTTTACCTAAAAACAACCCAACTAAGTTTCTGTGCAAGTTTGTGAAATGAAACCTTTCTTAAAAACCATCTTGCTATTCTACAGGTTGAAAACAATTGAGGGAAACAAAAAGAGGAGGAAAAACGAGCAGAAAACCTGCTGCTGATTCATGGAGATATGATTAAAAAGCCTTAGAATGACCACACTTTTAAAGTAAGTCAGCAAGTCTTCCTGAAGCAGAAAAAGGCAGAAAAGATCTGCAGGAAAAGCAGTACTGAGCACAGCTGTGAAATTATATTTACTCATCTTCACTGTCACTTAAGGGACCAGAATATACCAGGTAGGCTGTGCAGTGCTAGGGACACACTTCAGTTCTGCTGAAATCCAGTCTTCCTAGAACTTGTATCTGAGTAGGAGCCTTGAATTTTCAGTTCTTTGGTTTTCCCACTGCCATCCTTTTCCCAACACCTCCAGTATTCAGAATCAGAATGTAGAAAAATACAATAATGACCCCAAAGGGGCAGCATACAATGGGTGCTGCAAAAATATTTCAGTGAGATAGAGAATAAATTAAGAATATGTAGAGAGAGATGAGAGGAAGTGCAAAGTGGTCGCATCTAAGCGGGCAGGCAAAGCAACATGATAACAGAATCAACTGGAGGAACTTCAAAACCCTTCTGGAAAAGCAAAGACCACAACTGAGATGCAGAAGCCGAAATTGAAGTACCAAATTTAACATTGTTATGGGTTATGAAATAAACCCAAGACAACTATCTCCTTGAAAATAAAGAAAATAGCTTTGGATTGATTTCACTGGATTTCAGCATAAACAAAAAACTGATTGTACAGTAAGGAAAAAAAAAGACAATAGTTTTACCCCAAAGAATTTTAAAAAATGTTTTCAGTTTTTCAGGTTTTTTTTAATAAATGTGCTTTGTTCACAAAAGTAGTGACATAAAAGACAACAGAAATGCCAATACACATTTTCTTTCTTTTCTTCTCCAGCACCTTAAGAATGAAAGATCTCTTGCACAGTCATAATTTTCAAATATTTCATAACCTAGAAATAATCTTCTTGCACCAAAGCCAAATATACAACAACTCCTGGTATCACCACTTTATTATTCAGGGAGGTGTAAGTATTTATGTAAATCACACTTTCCTCCTCCACCACAATCTACTGTGTCCCTTGTGAAAAAAACAATACAAACCAAACCGAAAAAGAAAAAATCCCACAAAACCAAATAACCAATAAACCCACTTTGGGTATTTAGAATGATCAGCAAGAAAACCAAGCTGTTACGAATCTCAGGTCCCTAAACCACAGTGTTGTCACCAGCCTCCCAAAAAGGATTAAACTTTAAATCTTAACATTTAAGATATTTTGGGGGATAATCTTGATCTGAATTGCATTGTTTTTGTATATGAATCACAAACCAATTTACAGTAATCAATGCCAACGCATATGTTTGATGGTGTACTACTTGTTTTTAAACTGAGTTATCAGTTAAAATATTAGGTATACTTTGAAGAATGCACGTATTAACTTCCCATAAACAGCTGAATTTACAGCAGCAATATTTTAACATGAGCACGGCTGGAATCAGTGGTTAATTGGGAAGAAAGGCTTTGAATGACAAACATTTTAATGAAAATACTGACTTAAAGCCAATTTTGAAGCCATTGTGTATTTCATTAGAGAAGTAGTCTCTGTAACAAAAATTAACAAGTGAACCATGACTCTTGTATATCTAACCTTAATTCTTTTTTTAACACATCAGAATATAATTGTTTGGTTTGTATAACTCTATCATTCAGATTGAGTAACAAATTTGAATTAGGTATTTGGGAATGCTTTAAATTCAAGAAGAGACACAAAAAGCTTATGTTAAAGAATACAGCACCACAGTCCAGATCACATTTGAGTCTAAGCTGGACCAATGTGACTACTCTTATGTAGGAAATACTATAGAAGAAAAACAGGTAGGTCAAACTGTGACACATTCAGTGCAAAACTTCAATGGAAGGAGTAAGATTCATTTTTGTAGCAATCACTGTAAAATCCACACTACAATTTATCTAGCAACTTTCATATTATAAATACAACATGGCAGTTTTATATGGTGTAAGATATATTTAATCACAATCACCTGTGAAACTGTAGTATTTTTTTACCAATTTTCACCAGTCAGAAATAAATCATGATGTGGCACCTAGTTCAAATCATTTACTACTAGGCACTTACATATAGATTTAAGAGCTTAATACTCAAATCTGAAAATTCTGGCCATTATTTTTAAATGGAGGGAAACCTAAGCTAAACTAATAATGAATCCTCTTTTTTTAACCACTGAACAGAACTGATTTTTCCTGCAAAAACTCACAGATTCATTACACAAGTTAAAAACTTAAAAGATGTAAAAATAAATGTTTCATCTCCTTACAGTGCAGACAAGTTTTCAGTCAGCTATGGAGTTTTTATTTAACTGAAGACTTCTAGGTCTTAATAAAGCAAACAAAAAGTGTATGTTAACTTCACTTGTGTGATCTGAATTACATGGCTTTATGTAAATATGTATATCCTTGAAAAACTTGTACAGTTATGTTCCTTTTTACAAAATCAGTTTGTCACTGGCCAACTTAGAAGGTCTACAAATAAGGACAATTCAAGAAAAAGTTGTTTCTTTTTAAAATGCATAAATAATTTACTTAAAAACATGACAAAACCCACCCTGTCCCCCAAAAAACACAGTTGGAAGAGAACACAGAACACCGTAGTTGGGGAAATACTGATATATGTTAGTGCTTGTATACTCATAAAACTGCAAAATATATTCCAGCTTTGAAGTGAAACATAATTGTCTAGACGTACCATACTCCTCGGGGGGGAAAAGCCTCTTCAGAAATTGCTGTTTATGCAATGAAATTACACAGTATGTGTAACTATGGATGAATAGATTCCAGTGTTTTGGTGTTGTGTCAAGGGGGCTGCAATAAACATAAAATCAAATGTGCAAGCATTGTAGTTTCTCCAGCCCGGGCTTAACCAGAGTGAAACAAATTTTGGAAAAAAAAAGTTTTGTTCCATAATTAAGAAGGGACATTTGTAACCGAGTGTCTTAACCTATCTGCACATTTAATTAAAGTGCAAATTATTTCTTCCTACATATACTTCTCAGAAGCCCACCAACTCCAGTGCCTTAAGCTCAACCACATTGAGTTAAAATACTGAAACAACATTTAACAAATTAAATAGAGTTCACACTTCACAGCACTAAAGAAAAGAATGGTACCTTTCTGGAAAAAAGAATAGTGATACAAATCTAAAGAAAGTATCAGCAATTTATGCTATGACATGAGTCATTTGCATAAAACTTGTATTTTTTCACTTTCATACAAGAATAAATTTTAAAATTCAAAAGTAGAAAAAAATAGCAAACTCTGTAAACCTTTGCATTTTCTTTATGCAAACCATTTTTCTGTGTTGAGCCCATGTTAGTATAGCAAAATTAGTTAAGCAAGAGAGGTTTGACTGAAAGGGCATTTCAACAACTACATTAACTTAGAAGCAATATAGGATCTTCTAGCTCATAGAAAGGAATAGAACTAGACTGGCTTTCTCCAGAGTCTGAGTCATAGGGAGCATCAGGTAGCTCCATAAAACCGTAAGCTAGCTGTTCATCTTCCGTGTCTGACCGAACATAGCAGGCAGTGCTGGAAAACTCCTCCTCCTCTATACTGTTGAAATCCTGTGGGATATACAACATGCCTGGGTAGTTCCTGCTAACTAAGTCACTTGTTGTTTGCAGGGAAGTTTTCCTAAATGCCATCAGGTGCATGTGAGAAAACTTGGAATACTTGAAGCGTTTAAAACCCAAGGACTCTATGGCAATTTTCCAGCTTTTCATCATCACAGCCCGGCGATTCTGATGAGATGAATCAGGAGTTATTACAAGCAATAAGCCATTTAATACAAGAAGTTCATGTGCCTTCTTGCAGCATATCCATCGTTGATATGGTGATGGAAAGTAAGAAAGAAGGAGCGAGAAAACGACAACATGGAACAGTTCTCCAGGTAGAGAATCAATGGGATTTTTCAGTTGCTTAAGAAAGGCATCTATAGCATCTTGTGCCAGTTGAAGAGGTTGCTGAATTTGAAGATTTAGGAAGTCACATTTGTATACGCTCTGGTGGAGTGACAAAAACAGAAAACCGAATATCAAGGTTAGTTTAAAGAGCAAATCAAAATCCACAGAAAAATCAATGATTCCCTTAACGAAATATCAAGCCTGCTGAACATTCCTCTTGCTATTACATCAATCAATCTAAAAGAAAAATTTAACACACATGCAAAATTTTAGATGTGCAGCATTTTACTAGAGATTTGATAGCTGAGAACTGTTAATTAAAAAAAATATTTATCCCCAAAAGAAAAAAGTATTGAATCAACTATCTCACAAATTATTTAAGAATTCAGAACATTGCTTGTAAAAACAGGTGCTGAAAGCGTTTTATAGGTTTTTATAAACCTGAAATAAGTAATTAGAAACAAAATTTGATACCTCAGAATTTCTACCAGTTCTTTAAAAAGAATCCAAAATCTCGGTAGTTTGCTCACTTGGAAAAAAGTGTCATTTTTTTACTGGTAAAGACACGAGGAGTAACAAGGCAATATACACTCTTAAGTTACAACACAGTGACTGCTTTGCAGCAGTGATGTAGATCCATGTTTTAACTTTGCTGTAAATGTGTAGTGGTACACATTTGGGCAGTTATCAAAGTAAGCTAAGGACTACACATCATCTGTTGATCATTTGTGCACTCAAGCTGTCAAAGACTGGAAATGACATCACAGTACAACATACAAAGAATAAATTCTTAACATCCTTAATCACAAAGCATTCAAAAAGTAAACGCATGTGCTTTAGTGAATAAAGTTTTGGCACTTCATATTCATCAAAAACTGGGACTGACTTTTCATAAAAAAAGGTAGTAAGATGTAATGTTGTGATCTGATAGCAACAAAAATTCTTATTAATGCCTAGAGAATGTACAGTGAATGACAGACACTAAACAGGTAAGCAAATATGAAAGCAGACACAAAACATTCCGTGGAACACATCTGAAAGGTGGAATTAAATCTGTTGCATTTTAATACCATGAAAATATCTATACTGTGTTTTATGAGGCAATATTCAAAAAAGATTACTGCAACACTGTTGCAAGGGTATTAATAAAGGAACTAATATGCACAATTGTTTTCAAGTAGAAGAGAATGTTAGTTCTGTTCATATAAAATCACATTCTCTTCCAAGAGTAAGCAGAAAATTATGAAAAGTAATAAATGTTCAAAACAATCTGATTTATTTTTCATTAACTTTAATCTTGGCCTTCAATATGCAAAGATCCATAAAAAGACTTGCATTATGTGGCTATAACCAAGAAATTTTAATTGCAACCATTATACCTGTAGGGCTATATTCTGTTTCCCTGTAATACTCAGAACAGGAAATTAACAGTAGCAATTTCATTATATCCTCTAGTAAGTTTTAAAAGAAAAGAAGCATTTCGAAAACTGATTGTTCAGAGCGACATGCTAACTTTACTTAGAACTTCAAAATTTCAAGACTTAAAAAGTTAGGGGTTACACATATACAGTTGAAAAAAACCAATTTAGACTGCAAGTATTTCTGAGTAGTGGAGGAACACAAATTAGTTATGCAGAAATAATGTTAAAGACAATTTCAGGACTAACGCGTGTTTCAAGTGGAATCTGCAACCAGCTTTACGACAAAAATGCTGCTAAACTGGAGTTTGCTACTAAACTTCAGATACACAAATCTTGAACTGATGTTTAAGTCCTCATAGACACTGAAACAACAGTTAGATCTCAGTGCATCCACTGACACTTAAGAACACAATCCTACTTATCTGAAGAATTTTCACAGAATATTCTCAGTCGGAAGGGACCCTCAAGTATTGAGATACATACTCTAATTTTTAACTCCAGTACCCTTCCAGCCTCTTTTTTTTTTGTCTCAGACTATATTTACTCCAATACAACATCTGCTGCAAACTCCAGTCTCAGTTTCCATCCTCCTAGCTTCTAATAATGTATGTTTCCTCAGTGTACTTTACATGAAAACACTGGAAATGAGTGAATGCTGCCTAACTAAGCAAAATATTAATCTTTTCTTGGTAAGCAGCCTCCCTCTCTCTCAAAACCCAAAACCCTTCAATGGAAATATATTTCCATATTCATGTATCTACAGTTTGCATTCTCTGTATATGAAGCAGAGATTCTAAAAATTTTGAAGACATTTATCTTTTAGTTACATAACTAACATTTCAGTTCCTTTCCTAGTATTTCCACAATTACATCCTTCTTATTCCTCCAAATTATTTGAAGTATTACTCAACTACTTAGTCTATATCCAAAGCATTTCTATATGAAGGTGGATAATCTTTTTTTATTAAAGAATTATTTAATCCTCTAATCAACATTATTCAAGAAACTGGCTTTGTAAGAAGCCTCTGTGCTTCAATTTGTTTCAAAAGGTACTTTAGTATCTTACCTAAGAAACCTGCAAAATCAGAAAATCTTACCAGTTCTTTTACTTTCAGCTTTTACCACATGTTATCGTGATCAATTTTTCAGGTCAGGAGATGACATTAACTACCATAATAAATCTCTGGCTGTTATTTCAAAAACCTTAAATCAGCCCAGGCAACTGCTGGCCTAAAGATAAATTTATTCAGGACGTTATGGTGCTGATGCAGCTCAAAGTAGAGTCATCTTCAGAACATCAGGGCTCCTTAATTCTGTTTTGCAGGTAGGACTAAGCTTATTCTAGGAGATGCGTTTGACTGCTCAAACTGTACTCCCTGTCCCTCCAAGAACGCTTGCCAGCCAGGCTTCAAGGTGCCCTGAACAAACCAAAGCATCCAAGAGAATCAAAGATGTCGGTGAGCCTGAGAGAGGCCTCAGAGTAAGCACCTGTGTAACCACATGTACATTAGCACTCCAGGAAGCTCCTGCCATGAAGCTATGGTACTAACCATGTCACATGATCAGAAATCAATTATCTTATCATTCCCTTGTACTAGGAGAGAATCTAAAGAACTGGTTAGTACACAGAAATTGCTTATGTTCCTCCATTAAATCCACAGAAGTTACTTTTTCAGGACATTTCCCAATAATGGTTTTGGTCACTGTACAATTAAATTGATTTTCATGAGAACAAATGTAGCTTTCTTACGAAAACAGAACAACAGAGTAGAAGACAGAAAAATATTAACTAGGCATACTCAAAAATTAATGTTTAGGTTCAACTCATGTAATGTTAGGTACCTAGGCTGCCATTATAGTCACTGGAGAATTAGTCAATACAGAACGCAATTCAACTCACCATCAAACAGCAGATATTTAGGTTTAACTGCTTTCAACAGATCTTCACTGACTGTAATGAGAACTTAGAACCCGAGATGTAGAAACTGAGGATCTATATATCATAGCTAGAAATTCACTTGCCATGTATTTCCATTTTAAATGCCAGAGGCTGCCATTTCAGTGGCACGTGTCTTTTTTACCTCCTGTGTCATGCCCAACAGCCCTACACAGTCCTACAGCCTCCAAAGTGGTGCAAAAGCAATCATGATGCCTGTGTTTCAAATCAGGCAGGACAAAATCTACTCAAAGTTTGTGTTTTAGATGACACTAACATTGAATTGCTTCTAAAAGCAATTAATCAGACTCAGATTTTTAAAGAATATCTTTCAGTATCTCTCAGCATATACACAAAAATACAAATGAGGTGTTAATAGACTAAACATGGTAACAACAACAAAATACCAAGCATTTAGCATGTGAATCACACTGCAGCAAATAAGAGAACATTACTTTCCAGTTAACTGTATTATTTCACCTGTACACTTCTGTTCACCTCTCCACTTCCAAAGAATGGCCAGATTTTAACAGAGCTTGATTTTTAACTGTAAAGTCAAGATGCGTATAGTCAAAGACTTTTCTGTTTTCTGTCAGAAATTTATTTCGGTGCCTTTTTAAAAATTTTTATTCCACCTTATCCTTTTGAATGGTTGATAAATGCAATTAGTGCTGACAGAAGTTGGGTCAAGAGCAAAAGACACAAAGAACATATGATTACAGCATTAAGGCATATGAGAACCTTACTGCCTAGAGAAGAAGAAGCAATTTACCCCAAATGTGCTGATAAATTTGTCCTATGGATTGGGGAACCTCAAAAATATTTCTAGCAATAAACAGAAATGCTCCCTTATAGTGCACTTCTGATTACTAAATCTCCCCAGAAAAACTCACCAAATACAGTCACTGATCATTTCCTTTGGTCAGTGAATGCAGCTTCTGAGAGGTTCTTGCCTAAGCATAAGCCTACTTAATTGTTATTTATACCTTTTAAGATGCAGGGACTCATCTGAAAAAACATTAAAAAATGGCTACTAAAATTTTCCAATTTCAAGATTAATAACGCCATTATAAAGGCATAGCTCTGGGAAAAAAATTATATTTTTAAAAGAAAACACAACTAGGACTTAGAGCCTGTTCACAGGAAAGGATGTAGCGTTTAGTTGCTACTAAAACACAGATATTTAGAAAACATATAAGTATTAAACGTACTTTTTTTACAGTCATTTTGAGGCATTCCACAAATCTGAGGACCAAATTTATATTTAATACAGCAAACATTACATACCTCAACAGCTGGAACAATGTCTATGCCAACTGTAAGAAATTCTTCAAACTTCAGAAATGGATTAAAGCAGCTACCAACATCAAGTAATCTGATCTTTCCCAAGGAGTGAAGGAACCTAAGGAGCAGCAAGAATTAAGTTTTATCAAATGTAACTTTTAAAGCTATATTCTGAGTTACAATTTCAGATAACTAATGCAAAAGATTCTCACAGAACACCACAGTAGTGACTAATAGAAGTGAATGCCATACTTCAGTTGCTGAGATAACTAAAGAACCAAGCTCCATCAGTAAAAGCAGATGGTCCTCAAGCCGAAGAGTTTTGTTCAGAGCAGCTGTAATACTATTAACTGGTGCACTTGCAGTAAGTAAATAAAATGGCAAATTGTGTTGCGGCGGCGAGGGAAGGATGCTACGCTATCAATGTGATTGATAAAGCAAGCTTCGATTTATTCCCGAATAGCGCAGCTTTTTATACAGACTGAGTACAATAGGTATAGTGTGAGTGACAATAATGCCTTATGCACAGTATCTGCACATGTTCTGTCCTTGCTGTATCTTTCTGTGTTCTTGCTGTATCTTTCTTCAGGGTTCTTCCTTGTCCCACGGTCTTGCCAAGGATTCAGTGTTCTTGTCAGTTCAGCTATTCTATTCTTCTACCAGCACGATACAGCACAATCGCCTGTGTCTTGCCTGCATGTCTTGCAAGATGGAGTGCGGCCTGCTCTCTTAGCAGCTGTTCTGCTACCGGCCTGCTCTTTAGCACAGAGATTGTCTGTAATGTCAAGCCATTCTCCAACATTGTGTGTCCACTAGACAGGCTTTCTCATATTGTTTTGTGTTTGTCTCTTAACTTTTTTGTGGTGTTTACTAATTTTGAAGTCACACTAGACACCAGAGTTAAAATTTCATGAGTTGAAAAGGGAAACCGAGAACAAGTACATAAATTGCATCATTTACAGGGCTGCAATCTAAAAAAATTCCATGATGATTTGTAACATCTTAGAATATCCAAAATCCATTAACAGGGGCAAACAAAATCACAGCTTTCACAGGGAGTTACAGAGAGGAGAATAACCTTCCAGAAAGCAAATGTTTTTTGCTTCAAGTTTCTGTAGCCAAAACCAATTGGCATCTCCAAAATATCACTTGTCATGTTTCTGGGAAAGGCTCAGCCCTGGAGAGAACTGCAAAAAAACTTTCAGAAACAGATGTGCAGGGCCAATAGAGTAAAACCAAGCCATGGCTGTACTCATAGCAACAACAAAGCCATAAGGAATACTGCAGGGGAAAAAAGCCTGTAAGCAGCAATAAGAGATCTGGGCTCTCTGGGCTTCTTCTAGACTCCTAGTAACCTACCAAGGAGAGGATGTTGGAAAAACAAGAAAAAATGTCTTGCTGCATTCGGCAAAATAGTAACAACGCCAAGTTTAACCATTTTGCTTCTACATGGAATAGAAGATAACCAGGGCATTCTTCTCTCAAAATACTATCATGACCAAGGCAAACAGTGCAAAAATTACCTCTAAGTTAAAGCTACAAACACTACCAAGCTACCCTGTAAGTCAATGAGTACTGAGTGAGATTTCAGAATGAAGATGAAAGCAACAATTTTTCCAGACTTGGAACAGGAATTTGGATACTGTGTAGGCAGATCCCAGCAGCCATAAATCACAAACATGGACTGAGGTCAAGTAGTGTCTTTTTCCATACAGGGGTAGTATGAGGTTTCTCAGACCAGTGTATCTCCTTGTCTAGAAATGGAGACACTAGTGGCAGATTCTTCCTCATTCAAACACAAAAATGTATGCCTGTACGTATGCTTGCATTCTATATGAGTCCAATATGGTAACAACAAATCAATGGACACATGGGACCACAGGAAGCATAACAAGAGGAAAGAGGACTCTACAGTGCAGAGAAAACTTCCCATAAAAAGGAGAAAGCCTCTAGAGATCTAAACATGTTCCCTTTGAAGTGTTCAATGAAATACTTGTACAGATTAAAATTAAGCAGCAAATCCCAGAAGCCTCTGATTTCCAGGACAGCCACTTCACCTATGGCACAGTGAAAAAAATCACTATGATGTATTCTGTCTTCCTATTTACAAAACCTGCCTTCTTTGCTGCAGCGCTATTTTGGACTGCTTGAAGGGGACACTACTTCACACTACTACAGCTTTGGAGCTGTAGTTGCTTGTGGAAAGCTACAACTCTGAACTAATCAGAACCCAGAAATTCTCATCTACACTAATGGACAACAGAACTAAGACATCTGATCCAGGGCAAATTCACTCTGATAGGTGTGTCACATCCAAGGAGTTTTGTAGACTATGTTCAATGCAAATATACTTTGAAACCACAAAAGCAGCTGACTCAGATGCTCACTTGTGTCTTGAATTCCTGTTTCTTGTCAGGTTTTGCTGCCTCTTGGAATACAGATGCAATGAATCAGTAGCAATTCTCAGGCTGTCAGTTACCAGCAGGAACAGGATACTAGTTAGGTGCTCGAAATAATTCTGAAGCTCTTCAGGAGCACTTAGATCCTGTTACCAACATACACAGAGAGCAGGGACCACTGATTCCTGTGCTTTGAAGATCACTAGTTCAGATACCTGCTTTTCAGCACTGTAACTCTTAGGTCAGATTCCTCAGTGAGACTGTAACTGTAATCTACATGACAATAGTGGAGCCAGTGACTCTGTTAGAAATGTACTCTTGTTGAATTCATTGTTAATCACCTTCAGCTCCATGTCTCCAAATGATTTTCAGTCAAGGCAACATTAACAGTGTGGGAACTATGCCAGTTTAAGCAATCTCCAAGCATATCTTGAATCCACAGTTCTTAAATGCATTCGTGTGCAGGTAGAAAAACAAAATGTGAGTAGGTAAATTATAAGAAACTGTAAAAGAAGTGGATGTAATCTGGAAAATGAGTTCATTTTAAATACATCCCACACTTGTTTTATTTAAGAACTTGTCACTGCCCATGGCAGGGTGGTTGGAACTAGATGATCCTGAAGGTCCCATCCAACCTATATAGTTCTATGATTCTAACTTGATTAAATGGACTCCAGCTCTTGACTATTAGCCCCCTTAAAAACGCATCAATGCATTTAAAGAGGTGCTGTATGGTAAGTGACATTTTCTCTTGGAAGTAGATAAAAATAGAACAGTTGCATGACCATAAGAAAAGTCACCTGATCTCTGAAATGAATCACTTCAAGTGCTGATTGCCTTTTTTACAGTTTTAAATTACTGTATTATTTATCAAGCATGGGAGGGGAAATAATTCACGAGCCTTATGCTGCTGCCAGAAGAGAAGAACAAATACATACACCTGGTTCTGAGTGATAACACTGCTAGGCCTCAAACCTTTCATAACATCCACGCATAAATACACCCAATGGGAAGGTGTAGCTGTCTGAGGTACGTATGAAAGAAGGTTGTACCTTCAGAGGTGAAATCAGTATCTGAAAGAATGCATACCAAAATGGTTGTGATTTTTACCACTAAGGATAAAAAGCAAGACTGTTTAATTTGACAGAAAAAGAAGAGAAACAATACTCAAACAGAGAAAGCAAAGCGGGGGACTGATTTATTGAAGGGAGGAGCTGTTAAACAGCATCTAACAGCCACTTTTATCTCACAAAACTGAGTCACTTTGATGTCCAGCTTCACAGCAGGTGCAGTTGTAATGTTTCTAACTACATGTAGAGAACTCATTCTGGGATGGAAGGAAGTACTGTGGACAAGTGGGAAGGCTTAGTTTGGATGGTAGCAAAGAAAAGGACTGCTCACATTAATTATTTTTGAGAGACTCAACTTTATTCTGGCAAAGAGGTGAGCAACATGAGCAACTGGAATTGGGTTCATCAAAGTAGCTGACATTCTGATCTGCAGTAAACTTTGCACTTCTGGTTCCTATATTTCTCACCATCACCTTTAAAAGCTGACTGAGTGCCTACTTCTCTTCACATCTCCCAGCATCTTTTTTACTACCTGTTGAACTTTTTATTACCAAGCTAGCTTTGCTCCTTACCAAGCAAAGTACAGTCTCTCTACAACAGCTTGTAAGGTAAGTTCAGAAAGAGCTCCTACATGTTTTTAATATTACTTGAGAGAGGATTATGTAGGGGATGAACAGAATTATTGTCTTTACATCTACCAGGATAAAATAAAGAGTCACAGGCTTAGTCATACTGATAGACAAACACACAACCCTTATTTGTTGTGTCACATGACCAGAATGGAGTGACAGTCGTTAAACACAGTGTGTAGGTTCCTTCATACCCCTTGTACCAAGTTTGAGACTTCAATACTAGATCAGTGTAGACATGATAAAAAAGCATTTCAGGAGAGATCTCTGCTTTGTGTAATACACAACCATTTTCTTTCTGATAAACTCTGTAATTTCTTCTGTAAGGCAGCAAGAAAGAAACTGAATTTTGATTTCTCTGGACAGTAACTTAGACCAGTTATGCCTTGTTGTTGAAGGTCTGTACAGCTACTAAGAACCTTACGATCATTTGCAGCTTACCCAGGTAAATATTCTAAAACTTGCCTTTACCAGGTATGTTTTTAGGGGTGTGTGTATTTTTAAAGTTTTGAGAATGAAAATAAAAATCATCAGCACTCACTATACTAACAAGTACTTTTAAAATAATTTATAAAAATTCTCTATTAACTCCTAGAAAGGAGTACACATTAGTCAGAACAAAAGGGAAGGCTACAAACAACTGGTAGCAAGCTCTCTCAAGAGAGAGCTAACGCTTTATCCTGACAATGCCTCCCACTGGCAGCCAGCTTTAAAGCGTGTATGATTATCAAACCTATTGATTTAAACAAACCTGAGAGACAGAAAAGATACCAGCTCCTAAGGACAGACACACCTACTAATAACATTAGTAACATGTCATTCTCTCCCTAACTGATACCACATCTAGCTTCAAGTAAGTGCTGATCACAGCAGACATGCTACAATAATGAGGAAAAAAATCTCTTTACACAACAGAAAAAACACTATTGCAGGAAATTCAAAGAACTAATCTATAAAGAATATGAAACTAATCATAAATGTATTATTTAGAGATTCTATGCTTATGCATCCATTATTTCACTTTACTTGCAAAATATGATTTTTTTCCCATCACACATGGAATAGCCACAAGCATGACCCATATTATTTAGGAAAAAAAAAATGGAGGGTGAGACTTCAGAAATAATAAAGCTAGCCCTGGATGCCAAAAATAAAATTCTTACAGGAAGGAAGGTCACAAACAAAATTAAAACTGTTGTTTGGAAAATACGTCAAGGATACTACAAGTGCTGCAAAGCCAGTCATCAGAAAGCTAGCACATTAAAAGTTAAGGATTGTAATTCCAAATTGCTTTTGAAGTGTGTAATTGGAATCAAGAGTTTCTCTGCAATTATTTATGAAGAGAAAGTTTTAAGTACTCTGATATTTACATTTGGCACTTAGTACTTACATAAGCAATTGACTTTTCAACAGTGCTGAACAGCCATTAAATTCTAACTTAATTAACATCTCCCTTATTTCACCTCAAGGTTTAATATAAATTGCTTTGCACACCAATGACATACTAAAGTGAAATTGCTCTAACACTTAAATGAAGATGACTAAGTTGTCATTCTCAAGCAATTTTTTTTTGGCATTCAACAAAATATACTACAACATAAACAGCTCTTGAAATGTACATATTCACATGAAAATGCCCTTTCTTAACTATTAAAAATACATCAGACTGATCTAACACGTTATGGGGAAAAAATGTGGGGGTAAGTTTTAACACTCAAAAAAGGAGAAAAAAAGTCTGAAAAACAAATAAAACTTACTCTTCTGTCATAGCTTCATGATTTGTCAAGCCAAAGTTTGGCAAAGGATCTTCAATCTTGGGAGTCTGAGGAACATTTAAAGCTGGAGTGGTCTTAGAAGCAAGAAGTGCTCTTTTTTCATCTTTCTCAAGTGCTTTTCTTTTCCCACCATTCTGAAAATATTCTCGGCACACACTGAAAAGACAAAAAGAAAAATTCCCCAGGAAAACTGAATCCTCTTGTTAGTCATTACTATAGCTAAGACACATACCAGAGGTTTAAGAGATACAAGTGCAGTCAGCTTTTAAACAAGTCTGGGTTTTATTTCAGCTTTGGTAAATCAGCTTTAAAAAAGATGTGATATACCCAGCAACACACTTAAAGTTGAGTGGTGGGTTGTCGGGTTTTTTTTCCCCCCAAATTATGCCGCAAGTCACAGCTGAGTAAACAGATTCAAAATATTTTTATCTGGATAGACTTTTAAAGTAAAACAGCAGAAGTCCAGTCAGAATATCGCCAGAAGGTAAACTTCAGCTCAGTTCTCCACTATAGCGCAAAGAGTTATCAAGTATATACAAGGTTTTGAAATGTGTGTCTTGCTGGCACACAAGCTGGGGGGAAAGAAACATAATCCAGATTTATGCGCAAACTTACATCCAGCAGTTTTTAATTGTGTTTGCCTGAGCATATTTTGTTTTAAGTAACAGACAGTAGCTGTATTATTGTGGAAGACTTATTTTAGCTGTCAGTTTTTCCCCATTTTAACTTATTTTTCTAATAGAAACCAGAACAAAATAATCTAATCATACTTGAACAGAAATATTAGCCAGTTTAAAAAAATTAATGTTACAAAAAAAGTTGAATAGCTCTTGTGTACTTCAACCAGTAGTCAGCATTAGTGTATGAGAAGCAAGCACTATGTTTGAGAATAACTGAATTTCATCGACAAAATATAAGTAGAACTGGAAAAAAATTGTTGCTGTGAAATTAAAACGCCAGACTCACCCTGCACAATTTGGTTTTTTTAATTAAATGTGCCAGCCAAGTATTTGCACAAAAATTTTAACAGAAATACTACCTGTTTGAATAATGTTTTCCTAATAACCCATTTTTATGATGCTTTCTTGAAATTCACTCCATTTTCCTCTAACAAAACTGCAGAGGTTTGAAGGAAAAATTCCAGAAACATAAATTCAAGTGTAGTTTAATAATATCTTATATAAAGCAGGATCATGATAATAACACTTCCCATCACAGATTTAAGAATGGACATGCTAGTATAATGTTGCATTTACATCACAAATAGTGACAAGGACTTGGAATACACAGGGCTTTTCTAAGGTTTAGTGATATTTTAGGCATCAAACCTACACAATCTCTTCATCATATAAGATGTGAAGGACAACGAAAAAAAAGTCATTGGAGTGGCATTGAGTTTCTTAGATAGAAACATACACAAACAGGTACAGATAGAAATCCCTTTACCCCAAGATAGGTAGGAAAGAAGCACCTTGAGTCAGAAATGTGTAATCACAGAATGGGTCAGGTTAGAAGGGACCCAAGTGGGTCATCCGGTCCAACCTCCCTGCTCAAATAGGGCCATCCCAGAGCACATGGCACAGGATTGCGTCCAGAGGGCTCTGGAATATTTTCAGTGAGGAAGACTCCACCTCTCTGTGCAATCTGTTCCAGTGCTTGGTCACCTGCACAGTAAAGAGGTTCTTCCTCATTTTCAGGTGGAACTTCCTGTGCATTAGTTTCTGCCTGTTGCCTTTTGTCCCGCTGGCCGGCATGACCAAGCAGAGCCTGGTCCATCCTCTTGACACCCTCCCTCCAGATAGTGATAGACATAGATGAGGTCCCGTCTCAGTTCTCTCTTCTTGAGATTCAACAGGCCCAGCTCCCTCAGCCTTTCCTCAAAAGAGAGATGCTCCAGTCCAGGCTGCAATACTACCAGACATATAGACTGCAAAATCATAGCAACTCCATCCATTAGAGATTGCATGTATGGAAAGACAACAATTCTAAAATTAACTAAGTATAAGGAGCCAGTCACTTAAATTAGCAGGAGATTTTAAAAAGATCAATAAACAAAAGAGAACCCCAGAAAAAAACACCTGAATTACTGCTGGTATGCTAAATCGTGGTTTTACACATTGTATTATTTATTTATAAGCATGCGATAAATTTAGAACTATTCGGTTCTGTGTATCAATTAGTCAAAGAAATGAAACTTGGAAATAAAAATCTTTTTTGTCAGTTTATCCGCTACTGCACCACTTTGTTAGCACCCTGCAGTCTCTTTATTTTTATTCTAAGTCTTTTATTCTCATTACACCTCTTAAAACATCCAGAATCAATGGCAGTTTAAGTAGTGTTGCACTGACATGTCAGACACGAGAGAATTCACAGCCTTGGAAAAATGTGGTCTTTTTTTTCTCAACTATTCATGTTATCAACCTTTTAATTCCCTAGAAGCTGGTACGCTACCCAGCTTAACACTTAATGAGCACAGGAGAACCACCTACTTGTAAAGTGCAAATTCCTCTTGTTACTGAGAAGCCATTTCTTCCTCGTTCTTGGTACTGATGCAAATGTCTATTTTTTCCATCCTTCTACCCTTGTCAACTGAGTTCTCGTAATTCTATATTCTTCATAACAGACCTTCCTCATTTGCACATAAGACACTCTCAAAGTAAACCACAAGGAGAAGCATCTCCTACTTCTGCATCTTCCGTGGCGGACAACTGGCCAGCCAGCACCACAGGAAGGCCCAAGAATGGACAAAATTCTTCACATTCAGATACCAGGCTCTGCATACTGGTGCAGCACCACAAGATACCAAAAAACCCCAGACAACTCCATCCAACCCAAACAAAAAAACCTCAGATCATACTGCACTTCATAGCCAGTGAGGGTTATCACCCCTTTATGCTTTTCTGACATCACAGTCATTCTGGCATGATTACTACATGTTGCCCTTTTGGCTCCTGAGCTCTCAGAGGAGTTGTTTATGTACTCACCCTGTGGAAGTGACCCTCACACCTCCTGTGCGGTAACAGCAAGCATGGGGGGACGTACTGCACTGCACTGGTAGTTAGCAGAGATAATGCACTCTGTAGTTCACCCCATGGTAACTTGCGGGTGTAGTCAGATGCTTAACTTCACAGCCATTAAAAGCCATTATTGATCACTCTGGTTTTGAGTATGCAGTTATAGAAGACTCTACATTTAACAACTGTCTCAAGTAAGGAACAGATCATCTCAATTATCTACAAAGTGAAAATTAAGGAATCTATTTTATAATTCTAAAAACTGACATGGCTCCATTTTTAACTGACAATTAAACATTCAGTCTCTGATGACACAATATTAGCTCTACATTTAACATACCTGCTTGTGAAGAATTGTGCAATGTAAATGCTACCTGAGCTGACACTTGCTACAGTTCACACAAACTGTGAAATAAATATTTCAAGTCTAAACTGTTTCAGTTTCCTAGATGAGAGACAGGTTAGGTTTCTGGGTGAAGTGTGCAGTTCATGTCTTTGCTTTAAAAAAGAAATCAAAAATTCAAATCTTTGAATTTCCTCAGTGAAACTTATTTTCCACACTTCAAATCTCAAATGGTAAATAACTTGTTTCAGTTGACTCCCCTGCTCTGTCTGCCATTTGGGTTGGACATGTAAAGGGAGTCTCAGAAAAAGCCAATATGAATACATATTATTTTCTTAATACTCTCCAGCAATAAAGAAAAGCTTTGTTTTCAAAAAGAGTGGCTAAATCCACAAGTTTCAATAGAATATAAAATGAAAAAAAATGAGGGGGACATTGCCAAGAAACACTATATGGAACGTAAAAGCCATAACAGAATCGTTAATTAATTCTTCTCAAGTAATAAAGAACAACTAAATTACAGCTGGTGTGGTCAACTTTTATCATGGCAAAAAGCAGTTTCTGATAGCTGTAATCAATGCTTGAGGATTTCAAGCACCCAGTTTTATTGCCTAACTCTTTCCTTCTGCTTTATAATGAGGAAAAGGTGAGCTTGACTCATGTTCCTTGGAATATTTACTAACCAAAACCTAATACTGAAGATAGCTTTCAGTGAGGGTAGAGAAATAACAAACTTCCTTTCAGAGCTGAAGAATGTCTGGACTTCTCATCATGGCTTCTGTCTGCAAAACATATCTCCCCTCCTTTCACACATTGAGTAACAACTTTATAAAAGTCCAGTCTCAGAGCTGCTAGCCTGAAAAAAAAAATTGCAAATGCTTCTACAGGTTTAACCTCCCAACCTCCAAAGTGAAGGGAAGAAGTCTCAATTGCCCTTGTACACATTAATCATACCTAGAAGAGCAGTCAAGTTTCCTCTGAACTAAAAATATTTCGTGATTGTCACGTGCACCCAGCTTCAGGTTAAGGAAATAGTGTTCAGCATACGTGAGAACACCAGGTTTCTCAATGTAAAGTATCATAATTTCTTATCAGCATAATTATATTTTTTTAAACTTCAAGTTGAGAAACTTGTACATAATACATTTTTCCACTTTGTTTTTGATATTTGGTCTCAGTTCTAGGGGTTTGAGACATTTTCCTTTTGAGAAACGCAACTAGATCTGTAATCATATGTTTCTCTTGTGCTACGTCCACCCCAAGCCAGTTGGTGGAGGCAGTATCTTTTATTGCCAGAGGATTCAAAGAACTTGAAAACAGTCAGCAGTTATCATATGATCATTGCTCTAAGTAGCTCTAGTGTTCAACAAACAAATATGGTCTTGTCAAGACAAAGCAGTCATAGAATCACAGAAATATCCTGAGTTGGAAGGGATCCATCAGGGTCACTGAAGTCCAGCTCCTAGCCCTGCAGAGAACAGCTCCAAGAGTCATACCACGTGCACAAAAGTATTGTTCAAGCACTTCTTGAACCCTATCAGCCTTGGAGCTGTAACCACTTCCCTGGGGAGCCTGTTCCAGTGCCCAACCACCCTCTGGGGGGAGAACCTTTTTCTAATATCCAACCTAAACCTCCCCTGACACAATGTCAGGCCATTCACTCAGGTCCTGTCATTGGTCAACACACAGAAGAGATCAGTGTCCTCTCTTCCTCTTCCCCTAACGAGGAAGTTGCAGACTGCAATGAGGTCTCCCCTCAGTCTCCTCTTTTCCAGGCTGAACAGACCAAGTGCCCTCAGCCACTCCTCATACAGCTTCCCTTCAAGGCGCTTCACCTTCCTTGTGGCCCTCCTTTGGACACTGTCTAATAGCTTTATATCTTTCTTATATTGTGGTGCCCAAAACTGTCCCCAGCACTCGAGGTGAGGCTGCCCCAGTGCAGAGCAGAGCAGGGCAATCCCCGCCCTTGCCCGGCTGGCCATGCTTTGCCTGGTGCCCCCCTGGTCAAGCTTGGCCCTCCTGGCTGCCGGGTCACTTCTGGCTCAGATTCAATTTGCCATCGACCAGGACCCCCCAGGTCCCTTTCCACAGCGCTGCTTTCCCCAGTCTGTCCATACATCCAGGGTTGCCCCATCCCAGCTGCAGAATCTGTCACCTGTCTTTGTTAAAATTCATACAATTGGTGATTCCCCAGCCCTCTAATTTGTTGAGATCTCTCTGGAGAGCCTGTCTGCCTTCAAGGGAGTTAACAGCTCCTCACGATTTAGTGTCATCAGCAAACAAGGTGTTTAACAGCAAAAATTAAGACTGTCATATAAATGTGAACATTGAACATAGTCTTTTCCCATTTTAAATGGTTCCCCGCCTGCTGTTTCTGCCACCTCCCTCAATTCCATTCTCCTTGCAGTGAATTGCTCGACTAACTGCATTCATCAAAAAAACCTCCAAAATGGTGTTGAAGGGACTTGTAATCTTCCAGCTGAACAGGATCAGCTTTCCAGTTCTAGCAGAGATCTGTTATTCTCAAAGATCCTCTAATACATTACTTAGCCTTCTGTTCTTTTGACTAGACAGCTCCAGTTTCCAGAAAAGAACACCAAGGCTTTTGTGGGAAAAAAAAAAAAGATTTTTGATAATTTCTTTATCTTTCTTGAAGTTGAGCTGCTGTTTGTTATTTTTTAAATGCAGTGGCCAAGGTGACATTTTGGCTAAGAGCAAGGCTAAGTAAAGTCAGAGTAGTACTCTACATATCTTGTGGACAATCTCATTAACACAATCAAGTATGATATTTGCCTCTACTGAAAAAGCATCCCATGACCACTTAATATTCAGTTTATGGCCTGCTTCAGAATCCAAATGGTTTTTTGAAAGACTGACACAATCAATTATTCCCTGGCCTTTATTTGTACAGCTGATATTTAATACAGTTGATAATGTTTAGTATAGTTTACAACTGTATAAACTTTAATTCTGCTCTCAGAGTGACAATTCCTCTCTCTTTGGACTCATTTCCAAATTTAATAAATACACTTTACTCTAGCAGACTGCTAATAAAAGTATTGATTAGTTATGGATACAGGGACAAACTTTGACAGAATCCTACTCAGTAAATCACATTTTTAAGATAAGCTTCTCACATCTGTTCTCTGCAAATTTTTCCAAACAGTTCTGTACTCACCTGTCATTAATTTCATCAGAACTGTATTTCTTTGCTCAATAAACAGTCAAAAGACTTTTTAAAAAAAATGCAGGTCTAGATAGTGTTTTGTCATGATAATTAGAAGAGCAGATTTTATTTTTTGCTCTTTAAAAAAACAGTCAAGTCAACACAAGTCTTAACACTGAGGCAGAGGCAACAGAAAGAAGCAAACCTGCTGGTCTGGCTTATTCTGTTCTAACTAGAACCAGAAGAGGCTGGCATTCATTGTTCATACAAAGGTTCACCAGCCTATCGATGCCAGCAAAAATTAAAGAGTTACAACAATTATTCAGGGTATACACCATCTTACCCTATTTTGGTTCTTTTTTAAGTTTTGTGTTGTAATATAAATGAAAGAGAAACAGAAGTGTTAATTCGCAAATATCACTTGCTACTCGCATTCAATTTTATAAATATATGTAAAAGAAGGAAGGAAGAAACAGTTGAGTGTTGCCCAGGCTTTTTACACCACCACTCAGGGGATCATTAACCTGGATCGAAAAGCAGACAAAGTTTTAATCCCTCTTCCCCCGTCCCCCTCCCCAGTTAACAGTTCTATAACAATACAGGCCCTATACAACTCAGCATATAGCCACCAGCACAGTCTATCATGTACTGCTTTCCATCTTTTACAGTTTCTAGAGTCTGGATACAGATAGTTCTTTAAATCAACACTAATGAAGGAGTAAAACAGTAATTTTATGTAATCTGGTTTAAGAATTAACGTTAGAATTTTTCCAGTGTCTTCAACTAAATAGCTAGAAAGACTGTTGAAAGAAAAGCAAAATTGTTATTCTTGATCCTGAGAAGTACAAATAGCTTCTCTAGTGGTTATTCTACACTATCTGATTTATTTTATCAGATCCTAAGAGAATGCAAGGAAAATGAAGGAAAGAATAAAAACCCACAAAGTCTTTTGTACTTTTTTTACCTTTTAACTAATGGAAAAAACACTTCTCAGTTTCAGATCTCTGAAAAGATCTTCCTTCAAATTAAAACAAAACTCAAGTCTCTCCTTTCTTCAGGAGGGATACGCTGGTGGTTCCAAACTATTTTCAGCATTCCACTCACAAATTAAAATTCATGTAATATGAAACAGCTACCTTCCTCCTGTCATGGTAACACAGTAACAAGCATTGAGCAAAAGTTTTCACTTAAGTCTCATGCAAGTTCTCTTGCATGCAGTTCTGCACCCAGGCACAAGGAGGACTAACAACAATGGGACCTGCCACCTGTCTGGCACACCTCTTGGCCCTGTGAGAAGGAACAAAAAGTAGAACACAAAGTCCATCTCATATGTTCTGGTATTTAGCAATCCAGGCCTCGGCATAATCTGAGACACACAGAAGTGAAAAGTACCCTCTCTTTTTCTACTAATGTAAAAACTCCTGATCCTTGACTTCGCAAACTGAAAAGCTATGTGCTTTATCTGAAGCTATATACCAAGACAGGGCATTTGTCTCAGTGGGTTGATTCTCTTCCTAATATGAGCTCAGGCTGCAAAGCTCAAACTGGACATTTACCTCAATGTTCACTTTGTAAATGATCCATAACAGAAACCAAGTAGGAGATCAAAACCTTCAATATACAAGTCATCAATTGTCCTCCCCTGTCCACAAGAAACATTACCCTGTCCTACAGGGTAACAGACAAACTTCCCACAAGCAAAAGTATTACTCTTAGCTGAAATTAGAGTAAGAACACACAGCTCTATTGAAAATGTTTCACATCTTAGTTGACAATCAAATTGTAAGAAAATATCAAGCAATGTTCCATGGAATCTGCCCTGGGTCCAGTACAACTATTTTTTCACAGATATCCTGAACTGAGGAACAGTCCGTTTCAGTTCCTTACAAGTGATCTGAGAATGATGCCAAACCAGGGTAGGGTGGGAGGAAGACACTGCAAGAAATCACATTATTAGAATTCAATATGATTCAAGGGAGCACAATGTAGAAAAGAGAAATACAAGTATCAGCATTTCCACAGAAGTAATGAATAGCACAAATACCAGTAAACAAATAGCAACTCAGGAAGCTTGTAACACAGAAATAGGCACCTGTGGATCACAAGTGAGCGGAAGTCAGTGCCATGCCAATTACCAAAAAACAAAACAAGCACACAAACAAACAAACCCAACCAAAAACCTCAAACAACAAAACCCAAAACCAACAAAATACCAACCCCCCACCAAACAAGGTCAACAGCACAAATGAGAGTCTACTCAATAAAATCTCTTTTTTTTATTTATCCCTGACAAAGCCATTGAAATGCTCTGTCCATTTTTGGGCTTGGCTCTTTTTAACTGAGTCACCTCTCACGTAATTGGGATGAAGTTACACAAAGCACGTCTAGAAAGGCTCTATAAAGAAACACTTAACTACGATGCATTTTTTCTAAGCTAAAGGATAAAACATTGGTAAGTAAAGGAACGGCTTTCAAATATTTAAGAGTTTATACTAGGGAAAAAACCCCAGCTTATTACTTGCTCCATTTCCAGAAGCCACAGAACAGCTCAAGCTGCCACCAAGATCAACTGTTACGCAATCAATTCCCTCTTCTTTGTTTTATGGGCTCAAGAGAATTTAAATTTAAAAATACCACATCTAGTGTTCTTTGCTGTCTTTTGCTCAGCACTTAGTACCACTCACCTGTAGGACCTACAAACTGGCACACAAGATCACTTTTTGGTTTTCTGAAGTCACTCCCTTCACAATGGCAAAACCATTGATACACTCTCTTCCCATTTAAATCTCACCAGCATTTTGTTTTATTCCGCTGTACAGATTCATAGTATGTCTTGGAAGCCAACTGTATGCAGGAATTGAATGACCAACATTTCTCTTTTCAGTATTTATTTTCCTCAAGAATTGAAATAGTTTAACTCCTCATTTCATGACTTCACAGTTCAGATAGCCCAACAAAAACTAGATGTTTATGACTAACAGGAATTTTAGAGTTTTCAATACATTTAAAACAAGTTTCGCAGTGGTTAAAGTCTGTCACAGGAGATTAAGAATTGAAAATTAAGTACCAGAGATTTGCATTTAGAGATCAAACACTATTATATGTACGAATCAAACTAAACCCCTGAAAATTAAACTTGAGTTACACTCACTGCATTTACTCAGCTTCGGTTCAAAAGCACGGAAAATTACTTCATAGGTTTATTTGCAAACAGCTTCACTATTTGAGAAAAAAAAATTGTTTATTGAAAATATTTCAAAAAAGGATCACCTAATAACAAAACGCTTCATAAGCTATTTCCTTAGTAAGCTGGAACACTAAGAAGGTATTTCTTTAAGAAAGCAATAAATTATTAACCTGCTATAGGACAAATGTTAAATATTGGCAAAAAGTAAAAAACACTTAAGCTTTTTATTATGAATAACTGCAAGTAGAAGCGTGCAATTGCGTGTTTCAAATACAGTATTTACCTGCAACACCATTCAATTCGGCCTTCCCCTTCACAAGTTTTTGCCCAGTGATTATCTGCAAGGTTTTTCATTGCCACAGCATATTCACACAGAGTTTCCTCATCCTCACAGTGCTCACGCCAGATCTTATCAAAGTCTCCCACTAAACAAAACAAAACAAAAAAATAGCACATCAGATACAAAGTCTCTCATTATCTCCAAGGTAAAATCCCCATCCAGTTAAAAAGTTTCATAATGCACCAAGAGATCACTTTACCGGCACATAACAAAAACAAGATCCCCTTTCTCTAGTCATAGACACAAAATTCCACGTTCTGGAACAGGAAGGAGCTATCAGGTACTTGAGAAACCAGAAATATCAGTATACAGATCTTGTTCAGTTTGTTCTGTGAAATTAAAGTCCCTGGGAAGATTTGCTTTCAGGTTTCTGCGCATGAGCATTAACATAACAAACACTCTAGAAATGAAAGATTTAAAGGTTTCTGCTAGTGTTCACATCCATGGCAAATACTGTGGATGACATTACATGAAAAAGCCATGAAAGTTTAACCCAGAATATAGACTTCTTTGGGTACACTGGAAAAGAAAAAGGAATTCAAACCCTCATTGACTGCTGTCTAATCTAGCCAGTCCCAGTAAATTAGCTTTTAGGGGATAGTACTGAAGAATCAAACCAACTATGATGAGGAAACGTCAGACAAACTCCTCTGCTGATCTCTAGGGACAGATTTATTTCCATTCTCCTCACCTTGCTGAAAAGAAGTCTTGCAGGTTAAGTTCTGGCACTTCAAAGTAATTATACATGATGATTTTCCTTCTTTGCTCCTAAGTATCCACTTCTCCTAGCCTGCTTTACATAATGTACTGCTAAACAAAAACAAGACAAATGCTAGTCAAATAGCCCCAATTTCTATACAGCATGCAAACCCTTGGTGTACCTTACCGAAAGAATATTTCTGCCCTAAGAAAGATGCTTTCCTGGTATGATGTTCACTAATTTCTTTTGTGTTTCTTAATCACAAATGTGTGCACGCATCTAGAATATATGCCAATCTGTAGAATAAAAATATGTACCAATTCTGAACTTACAAACTGATATAGCTAAAAATAAGTTTTCAAGAACACAGCCATATTTTAAGCTTTAACTCGGACAAACACCACACTTTTCACAACATGCTTCCATCTTGTAGCATCTTTATATTAGAAGGAAATACTTTAAAAGTATATCAGCCATAAGCTAACAGCTAATGTCTGTTAAAGCCTGAAAGTAGCTTACAGTATGACCTGCTCTCATACCAGTAAGAGATTTCTGTTTCTAACACACTTATGGCAATTTCTTTGATGTACTTTGTCTTAATTAGCAGTAAATCGAGGATTTTTTCCAAAGACAACCTTTTTATTTTTTCCCTCCTCTGCAAAGCAGTAACAATCCTCACCTCATTTATCCTCCACTTACAGAAAGACTGGCCCTGATGGACGAGTATAGAAGTATACTTAAAAGATTTAAATCAATCATCCAGGTTACTCCCTACTTAGGTTTGGTTTAGGGATGTCACAGCAATTTTCAGAAATAAGCATCTAGCACACTTGTACAATCATCAAAGTGAGTCATGTTTAAAATTAGGTGTTTATCCTCCCTTGTGTGAGATGGCAGTCGAGATGGAAGGGAAGGGAGGGGCCATAATTTAATGTTAACAAAATGGGGAAGCTGTGCAAGAAATCATGTATTCTACTTGCTATTCAACAAGCATATATGAGAAAGTTATTATACTGGACAAAAAAAAAAGGGTGTAATACTGAATAGCATCCCTCATTATTTTCCAAATGATCCAAGTTCAGAGAGGTATGCTTTACAAGAAATGGTACCAGCAAGGTCACCAGCTGACCACCAGAGCAGAAGAAACACCCAAGTTGCAGGCAAGTCCTCACAGGGGTTTCTGCTAAAACCCGTGGGGCACTTTTCCAGAGCTTTCAGGAGAGCATTCTGTAGAAACAAACATGCAGAACAGAACATACCCTACTGACAAAAGAGAGCAGAAAATGGCATCAACAATGGCCTACCAGCACAGGGGGCAAAACAAACACAGCTCCTAGCAATCCGTATTTCTTGTGTCAAAGTGCAGAACCTATACAGCACCAAGCCAGAAAGCACTAGCAAAGTTCGAAGTGATTCGCAACAGCAAATTAATTCTGGTGCAACTTAGATAAAGTGTTGTAGCTTCTCCGACACAATACTCTGAATCTCATTGCATACTCCAGACAACTGTGAAATGCTTCAAACTTGCAGTTGCTAAAGATTTGTTTGAATGCATGGCCGATTAGAAAGGTAAAAAGTAAATGAATGAACACTTACTGAAGGAAAATATCACAAATAAAAAATCCGAAGTTTATTACTGTTCTTTTATTTCACTACTTGATCTGGTCTATCCTGAAGCGATTATTCTATTCCAAACACCCCTTTTCCTTAAAACTTAAGAAATAAGACAGATCGCAAAGAAGAAACATGTAAAGACCAGATGTTCTTAACTAGCCTACCCTTAGTAACAGCAAAGTAGTGATGCCTTCTAACACCGAATACTGCTCTCATAGCAGCTGCTCTGATTTCCTCCTCAACAAGGCATAGATTTGCACCTCTCCCTGGAAGTCAGATGAGGGTTAAAAGCATCCACAGATAAGGGATCTTAAATTGAAATATATAGCAACAGACCCAGAGCTGACTACCAGCACGCTGGGATGTAACCTTTGGGTTACAACAGAGCTGCCTATAACAGTAACAGCTTCTTGGCTCTGAGCTGACAAGAAAATAAAATTGAATTATATAGACCATGAGGAGAGAGATGCAGAATAAAAGTGAAAAATTCATCACAAAGGAATTCCATCACACATCCTATATTAAGTCAATTCTGTAAGCACTTCTGGTTTATTTTCATTTACCAATACAGAGATACAGAAATTGTCTACATGGGACAGATACAGCCCTGCTTTTGTAGGGGGAACACTGAAATAGAGGAAGGAAGAAGGCAAATGAAACAAGGAGAGGACAAACTTCCACAAGATCACAACTGACAGAAGGAAGGTAAATATGGAACAACTTCTGGCTCTTCCAAGAATATGAGACATTCAGAAAAAGCAGCTTAAGAGAAAAAAAAAGTTATTTCCTCATAAAATGTATAACTAAGCTTAAAGTTCTTGAAGTTCATGCAGCTGGGCAAACTATGGGAAGAAAATCCACGACAAACTCCATATTCAAAAATGAGATTTCTAACTCAGGAGGTCCTAGACCACAAAATCACTGAAAGACAGAATGGTAAGCAAGAACACAGTGATACTCCAGCAGCATTTTTCATTTATTCTTGTCTAAGCATCTGCTGTTGACCCACTGTCAATACTGATTTTGATATGATGCCCATTTCTTTGCCCTTTCATGAATACAAGCTCCAAACAACTGCAGATAATGGGTCATCTTAAGGCACTGGCACCATTGTGCAGGGCCTTTCAAAGAGTCTAATTTCCTTTGAGCAAGTAGCATGGCAGTGAATTGTTTTGTTGTGGTTTTCTCTCCCCCAATACTTTAACATAGTGAGCTTTGAGAAGACACAAACAGGCACACTAGATATAGGAACTTTAAATCCAGAATCATGCTATAATAATGAGTTGAAAATGCAAACAGTGCCTCCTATCTTTTGAGATAGTGACTACAATAAGTCTCGCAGCATTCAATTTCAAACTGATATCCAGAACACAGAAAAGTTATGTATTTTTTTTCAATCAATACATTATAATCCACTGTGTATTAATTTTTCAACCAATACATTATAACCCAGGTACAAATATGGCATTAACTCTATACTAAACGTTTATTTAGGAATCACTAAATTTTTTGCTTATGTAACTAAAAAGGCAGTAAAATATGCAGGAAGGTTTCACAACAAAACTAGTAGTTACTAGAGAAATAAGATACATAAAGTCTTCGGTTAAGCAACCACTAACACTGTAAATTAAATAGCAATTAATAGCAAATTGTGGTAGGCTAATCTAATAGAATACAAAAAAAAAGTCTTGAATCTTTGATCACATATTAAAGTTAATATTTGATTTTGTGTATTAAACTTTTCATCTCACATACTCATAATCATACCATAACATAAAGTTGAAGGCACTAAACACTCCTACTCTACACTTACAGATTACCTTTTATGCAATTTATAACCTCTTTTGAGCGCTGACCCTTCAGAGATCTTCACAGGCCTGAGATCTCCATTGAGGAGCCAGTTATGCCACTGTCCAGCTGAATAGTGTGACTGGCAACACTAGTTCATAAAAGGAGTTTCCCACACCTCTCAAACCCCTATACTCATGCTATTGTAAAACTACTTAATGCTTGTTCTACTTTATTCAGAATTACCTAGAAAATAAACAAATAATCTACTCTTCAACTTGAAGATTAACTATTCCTTTAAAAACAAAAAAGTCCAAAGCCCACTGCTTCCTGTAATTCTGTCAGTGAACAAATATCTGACCGACTTGTTCTTTGTAGCACAGACTTTACAGTAACAGAAATCCAATACTACTTACCTGGAACAGATGAATCCCTCTAAATAATTTCCACCCACATCAATACTGCCCACAGAATATCCAAGTCATAACCATGAACTCAACCACAGAGTAACCAGCAGTTGCTGAATACTGTCACAGAGAGAACAGGTCAGGCACGTAGAAGTTATTTTTAAATGATCCTAATTACAAGATAATTTTAATTGTGGGTAACAGCAATAGAGACCAAATGTTAGCTGTAAGTTTCAACAACCGAAAACATTTTAAATAGAGAAGAATCATACAAAATTAGTACAAACTCCCCTTGTTCCACATTTATTTACAAGTTCTTATCAGAGGTTCCCAGAACAGCATGAGAAGACCAGGTATGCCATTCTTGGTGGGACAAACCTACACCATAATTCTTCTCGCCAGGTAGTCTATTATTAAGAAAAAAACCATCCAGCTTTCTTGCATCCCATTTTTTAAAAAAATTATTTTAATAAGACATTTATTTGTAGAGTGTTAAACTGAACAGTCATTTAAGGTATGCTTATAAAATAAACAAAAAAATTAACTAGGCAATTTTTCTTCAACTTATGACAGAACAAATCATGTCAACTGGCATTTTAAGAAAACACAACCTTCTGTAATATAAAAGAAATAGAGCTCAGTTCTGTTAAAGGCAGTATTTTTCATTTGGGAACGGGATGAAACCCAAACCAACTGATTTTAATAATTCTGTTTTATCAAGTAACACAATAGTTGTCACATAGAGTTATAAAAGTACTATCTGCACCCACAAGAAGAGATTTGTAATTACTATTTTCCATAACTCCATTGGTGCTCTTCAGAAAAACAGTGCAGTCATGTTTGACAATCTCAAAACTAAGCACAAAATACTTCATCACCAACCACGACCTTGCATACCAAAAGTTAACTGACACTGACACTGCGCATTGAAGTCTGCAGGTACATGCAATGCAGGTCTTAAGCAACAACTTCCTCCAAAAACAGAAAATAAAAAATAAAAATAAGGATAAAAAAAGAAAAAAAAAAGAAAAGAAAAAAAAGAAAAAAGAAAAAAAAAGAAAAAAAGAAAAAAAAAGAAAAAAGAAAAAAAGAAAAAAGAAAAAAAGAAAAAAGAAAAAAAGAAAAAAAAAGAAAAAAGAAAAAAAGGAAAAAAAGGAAAAAAAGGAAAAAAAGGAAAAAAAGAAAAAAAAGGAAAAAAAAGGAAAAAAAAGGAAAAAAAAGGAAAAAAAAGGAAAAAAAAGGAAAAAAAAGGAAAAAAAAGGAAAAAAAAGGAAAAAAAAGGAAAAAAAAGGAAAAAAAAGGAAAAAAAAGGAAAAAAAAGGAAAAAAAAGGAAAAAAAAGGAAAAAAAAGGAAAAAAAAGGAAAAAAAAGGAAAAAAAAGGAAAAAAAAGGAAAAAAAAGGAAAAAAAAGGAAAAAAAAGGAAAAAAAAGGAAAAAAAAGGAAAAAAAAGGAAAAAAAAGGAAAAAAAAGGAAAAAAAAGGAAAAAAAAGGAAAAAAAAGGAAAAAAAAGGAAAAAAAAGGAAAAAAAAGGAAAAAAAAGGAAAAAAAAGGAAAAAAAAGGAAAAAAAAGGAAAAAAAAGGAAAAAAAAGGAAAAAAAAGGAAAAAAAAGGAAAAAAAAGGAAAAAAAAGGAAAAAAAAGGAAAAAAAAGGAAAAAAAAGGAAAAAAAAGGAAAAAAAAGGAAAAAAAAGGAAAAAAAAGGAAAAAAAAGGAAAAAAAAGGAAAAAAAAGGAAAAAAAGGAAAAAAAAGAAAAAAAAGGAAAAAAAAGGAAAAAAAAGGAAAAAAAAGGAAAAAAAAGGAAAAAAAAGGAAAAAAAAGGAGAAAAAGGAAAAAAGGAAAAGGAGAAAAAAGGAAAAAAAAGGAAAAAAAGGAAAAAAAAGGAAAAAAAAGGAAAAAAAAGGAAAAAAAGAAAAAAAAGGAAAAAAAAGGAAAAAAAAGGAAAAAAAAGGAAAAAAAAGGAAAAAAAAGGAAAAGCGTAATTAGAACTGCCATTATTTCCTTCCAGGAAACTAAAATTTTTTCAATTCAAGGTAGCTCTAATTGGAAAAACCAAACCAAACCAACAACAAAATCAAACAAACAAACAACAACAAAAAAACCAAACCCTCAAAAAAACCCCAACCCACCAAAAACCACCCCCAAGTGTTTAAGGGTCTGAAGTCTTGGCTACCTACATACTGGTATAACTTGGTAGTGTAATAAACCAAATTCAATCCACTCCCTTTTCAATACTTTCATTTAACAACACATTGCCTTCCTATTTTCTTCTCTACCAGAGCTTTGATGGCTCTGGTAGAAGAGAAAATAACCTCAATATATTGACTAACAACAAAAGACAAAAGCAAAACTGACATGTTAATATTTGCACAGTAGCTATTAATATCAACACTACCCTAATAAAAATTAATAAATATTGCTCACTGTAAAAAAGAAACCTATCCCTGCAATTAACAAGTGTCCATGACAATGCTGGATAACTTCAGATGACCAGCTGCTGGCCATAGCAATGCCTAGCAAGATTTTTGAGTTTTCTTTTGTTTATTGATGGCAATGCACTGCAGAAAGGAAAGGAATCCATCTCATTTTCAGTCTCTTAAGATCACCCCTCACTTGCTGGAAACAGTAAACTAGCTTCTATAACATGCTAAACAGTAAATGAGGAAAGCAGTCCTACATTATTCACTAGGCTAAAGCTGAAATCAAATTCCTATGAATATCTGCCAAAATTTCCTCATTAACTTTGTCAGTTGAAATTTAGCTGTACTACTAATGTATGGATGCTGTGGCAATGATAAGAAAAATTAATTACATGAGGAGTATCAGCAAATATTATGACATTCATAATTTTCATTGTATACAAGATAAACTTTCTGAACATCTGTCTTACTAAAAGCATATTCAGCATTCCTTGAAAAAGACATCAGGTATTTTTGGCTTCTCTGTTTTCCAATTTTACGTGTCTATATACAGAACATGAACTTCAACTTGGACAAAGTTCAAGCAATCAGAGTTAATATTTTCCTTCTCATGTCTGACTTGTATTTGCTTCATATATCTTAGGAATTACCTGAACTATTTCAGAATAAAATACTTAAAAAAAAATCAAGTGCAAGAATCTAATTTTCTCTATCTCAGTATCAATGTTCCTCCCTTCAACTTACATAGGAAGGATTCATTTGACCAAATGTGGATTCTACATCTGACCTCTCAGGTAAGTCTCCTATCCATCTGTTTACACGAAACAGACTCTGAGGGCCCAATTCACTGACATTTCAGCATCTGCTGGGGGTCAGCTTAGATCATTCTGAAGAATGATTTGTGTCTCTGATTTGCTATAAATCTCTGATGGGTGTCACACAAATAGCACATACGGGATAGTTTAAGCAGTTACTGCCCCCAGGTGTTGGATCTCTTTGACTGGAAACTTCACTCCCCTCCTCTTTCCCAAACCTGACTTTCTGGGATGGACTATGTGCTGCACCTTAACACAACCAACACAGAGATGAAAACGTCAACAGAAACTACTGATTTTGGTAATTTTTGCAAATGTAGGAGCAACACTTAGAAGCAGCTGATGCATAGGTACAGATTTTATTATGCTGACCCTCTAATAGGAACCCCATCTTCTCCGCCAGGGTAACAAAGGAGCAGGGAAGGTGACATACACCTGTTTGTCCAGTGAATGCAAGCCCATGCTGTAGCCAGTGTGTTTTCAAATTTACAGGCTAACTAAATGATAGCAGTAATCAAATCCCCCAAAATGTAAAATCATAGGTGATTTCTAACGAAAGCCTCGTTGCAAAACTGTGGTGTGCGAACTGTAAGGGCAATGGTGCCTGAAAGCTCATGTCATAAACTAGCATCAATTTTCATTTTAATTAAATAAAATTTAGTTTCTTTTGCTTGAAAATTCAACAGTGAGTATTACAAAATGTCTTCCTCTTCCAAGAAATTAATGAAAGTGGTAAAACACAAATTAGTATCTTGAAAACTTAGGTTTATTTCTACTGTAAACCAGTTATATTTAACAAAAAAGAGTCACAACTGTTAACTTATCATGTAGAGTTCAATGACAAAGTTTTTCCTGTCCTGTGAAAAATGACACCATTTCAAAATGTTTCCTGTTTCACATCAGGAAGAACTTAAGCTCTCTCACAGTTTTTCATGAAAAACATAAGACGAAGAGACCATGAAGGAACTGAGTTGAGAACAACCCTTTTGTCTAAATGTCTAAACCACTTACCGACTTGAGTTACTTATTATCAGCAGGCAGGGTCCTGTAAATTTCTCCTAACTTTCTGAAAAACGTTTAAAAAAGTTGTTATCCATTTCCTTGAAGTTTCAACAAATCTTTTTTTTAAGGAATCAAACTGCCACCTAGAAATGTTTTTGTCAGCTTCTGTGATACGGTAATTAGCAACAGGACAAAAACCAATTCTGTCTGATTCTCTAAGCCTCAACAGCATTAGCAGGCATATATTAGGAGAAATGAACTTTTAGTGTTTTAGTGAACACACAGGAAAACATTTCATAAAATACCTTTACAGATACCTCAGCAATTTTTTCCACTTGTACTCATTACAGGATTTTGAGGGAAAAGTAGAGTCTTGTAAATCATCTTTCACACTATAGACAAAAACATCTGTAACTGTGGTCATGCTACAGAGAAAATGTTTACTTGATAAACACAGCTCTGCATGACTACAAAGGTAATAAACAACTGAGAGAAATACAGGATGTCTCTGTATCAGGGGAAGGGATTTTTATCCCAGTAAAAATTAAACCTATTCGGTTATTACAAGCAGTTGGAAACAAACAAACACACATCACATAGCAGATGTTCAGTAGATCTCGTGTAGTTCCTTAGGAACCACTAAATCTGCTTTTACAAGTCTGTCTGTCAGGCTCAACACACATCAGCCTACATGCAGCATATGAAACATTCATGCATATATACAACCCACACAACACGTTCCAGCCCATGGCTGCCAGTGCCCAAAAGATGCATACAGGAAAGCTCTGTAAAATTTGGGGTCACCTGTGGTACCAAGAAACAGAACCAACAGCAAGCGACTAAATCAAACATTGTTTTTTCCCCATCTCCATGTAGTAACAGAAATTCAAACATCATGAAAAACTGTAATTTCTGTACTTTCTAAGTGCTTGTGTCAAGCATCCAGAACCACTCTGAAATTTCTCGTAAGTGAATAACTCACTACTTGAGAGCAGTTTCAGCTTTTGGATTTTACTGTGGTATGTAAAATAATTAAGGTTAAAATAATCTGTTTGAACAGGAAGCAGGAATAAAACTAAAAAACCCCATGAGCCTTATACTAATGAGAGAGAATCCTAAGTGAACATGTTACATATCAGAGTAATTCTCACTTAAACTTTCTCATCATAAAGAAAACTTTATAGGCTAACCTCAGGAATGACGTCTATTTTTAGGAACCACTATATAGGTACTGTCTTTCTCTACCACTGCCTAAAAGCAGGCTGAAACAACTTCTTAATGACTAGCTGATTTAGCTCACGCATTCACTCAGTGTGGACAAGGACCAGTCAGTAATTTAAAACCTACACTCATTTGCTAAACTTCATTAAATAATATCAAAATATCACATAGAATACTACTGTAGGACCCACAGTAGAAAAAAAAGCAGCCTACAATTTCAAAATACCAAATCTGCCATGGCATTTATGATGACATACTTCCCTTTATTTTCTTATTAACAGCAGAGAGGGTAAGAGAAGGAAAGGGGAAGAGAAGGAAATACAGAAGGATAAAAAGGAGATTAAAAAGGAGAAAAAAATTTAAATATTCCCACTATAAGTCATACTATTAATGACTAAACATTATCTAAACAATAGAAAAGATAAGTACTAGTCACACAGCAAAAAAACTGAAATTGTTGAAGAAAACAAAAAAATTCCCTTCAGTGCAAACTTAAAAGCATTTCAGCTGCATAATTTAACAGAAGGTAAATGCTTGTAATGAATGGCATGGGGCTATGATATGATATGAGGCACGGTACAGAACTACATATAAAATCCATGCACCATACTCACAAGTATAAGTGATTCAATAAGTGCAGAAATTAAAAAATAAGCCAAGGTTCAGCTTTGATCAATCTGCAGAATTACAGTTTTTCACCAGGAAAAAAAAAAATCAAAATCAAACCCTTTACATGACATGATGCCGACTAAACTTTATTCTAGTAATTCCCTAGTAACTGCAAAAAATTTGCTGCAATGCTCCCCTAGTTAAGAAACACTGCTCTTGCATTTCTGACAAGTATGCAACTTCTTCAAAAACATGTTAGCTTGTAATTTCGGAGCATACTGTCACTTTTTCACTGGCACATCTTCAAAAAAGAGGGGAACCATTGCAGAAAATGAAACAAAATTATAACAATGGCGCAGTTATAAGCAACTCAGATAAAACACTGGCTTGCCTGTTACAACTGCCCATTAAAACACAAACCTGGATAATGTCAGCAAGAAAAATGAATTGGCAAAGAAATCAGCTTATTAAAATCATGTCCAAATAAAATCTATCAACACACATCTCAGTGTCTCAAGGATGCATCTATTTCCTTTCAACACTTCTAAGAGAAGACAGTAACTTAGGGTAATATGAAAATACCAAGGGCTTTCTGAGACTTATCTACCCTGTGCAAAATAACCATATAGCTCTCAGAATACTGAACATGATTTTTAATCTACTGACAAAATCAATATGGGATTCTACTTTAGCTTCTACAGACAAAGCACTGAAGTCCATTCAACAGCAATTCTAGTACTGTTTGTTTATTTAGACAAAATGGAAACTGGCTTCATAGAACTCTAGTAAAACATGAGAGGAGGCAGAGTAGAAAAAGCAAAGAGGAAAAAAAAGACAATACAAGATTGCAGAATATTACAGAATAATGTTTCTGCTTCGTATGGAGGTGAGTGCACTGAATTGTGGAGTCAAGAGGCTTTCCCTGTGGAAAAAGCCATAAACACAAAAGCAAGGATGAGGGGATTTTTGCTCTTTGCTTTTCCATACTCAAGTCATAATTCAATTTGTACAGCAAAATTACAGATGATTTATTGAATTTTTACTTCTATTTAACAAACTGTCAAGTTTATTTCTTTCAGGGTAAGATACTTGCTAGTCAGCATCACCAAGTATTAGAAAAAAAAATTCCAAGGAAAGACCTTTCAGAGATCAAGCATGTCCTAGTATTACAACTGCAGAACAACATCAAAGGCATTTAAGAAGGAGATTCTCAAGTCTGCCTTTAGAAGCAAAGGCAGATGTAAGTAGGAAAGACTCCAAAACTAAAATTCTTAAGCTGAAAGAACCTAACATGAAGTACTACTGGCTACTAAGCACTAGTAACTTGTAAGGACCACCTACTATCAGATGAGCAGGTAATGGGTGGAGCTCTTCTTATTGCATAGATGTGATGAATTGTTTGGTTTTAACTCTCTCAATGAAATGACATATCATGTTGCTAATTCGGAGTGACTAGAAAAATCAGTGTAAAGTTTTCACTGACACATGATTTACAGGTCATACGAAGTAAATGAAAACGCTGTTGGCTCTTTCACTTAAGCTACACACAACTTGAGCACGAACTTGCTTTTTGCTAAGAAGTAGGCTTACAAAAACTTCCACCTAATTTAGACTCTCATATAAAAAAAAAAATCAGTTGTTACAGAGATTGCTCACTTTAAAAAAAAAGTTAACAATGCCAATCCTTGTTTGTCTTAATCTCCTGGCACTCTGAAATAACACAGAAACATGTAGTGCTAAAAGCTGGACTCCTTTGCCAGGATTTGAATGTTTAAATATACTATGTTCATTCTCCCAGCATTTGAGTGAAGAAGGGAGATCCTCCCTTAAGTTTTGCCTCACCGAAGCCAAAATAAACAGCGACTTTTGATCAGTATCTAGACAAGTAGGTATTTGTGCCTAAATCCCATGAGCTGGCTCCAGGGGAGATTTTGGGAGTCCAGAAGGCAGTATGACCTTGTTTCTTTAACAATAGCGTCATATGCAAACACAGAGGAGAGGCAAGAACGTGTGCCTACAAGAGGAAGAGCTCCCATTTGATGTGTTCTTCTGGAGGTGAGCTGTGGGCTCACTGAACGGACGGATGAATTTTCTGTAACCTGTATTAGCATTTCAGGGAGGCTTTAAAGCATTCCAACACCAACCATAAAAACCTTGCATAAGGGCATTAATACCGATGAAAAAGCAGATTTTTCGAAGACTACGAGTAATTTATTTTACAACAGCTTTACCCCAACCCCTTCAGCTAGTGCTCCTGCCTGAACCACTGCATTACGACTGAAAGGCAGGAGACACAAATAATTCACAAAGACCTGTGCCTTTCCAGATCACCATTCAATCTCTTTTGGCGTTCATCATCTGCTGTCCTCACGCTGGCAGATCCTCAGTTGGGAAAACACTGCTGTACGACCGGGAAGCTCCCTCCTCAGCCAGGAAGGGGGCTCCGCTGCCAACAGCTCCAGGAAAGCGGCGCAACCCCGGCAGACCCGATCGGGTGCCTTCGGCGGGGCTGCGGGNCCGGGCCGGCCCGCCGCCCCCCGCCCGCGGGGGAACCCCCCGATCCGCTGCCGGCGAGGGCAGCGGGGCGGCCCCGCCGGGGCGGCCCCCTCCCCCGCGTTACCTTCCCGGTACTTCTTGCGCAGCCGCCGGTGGACGNCCCCCGCCGCGCGGCGCGCCGGGACGTGGAGTCCGCGCGCCCGCCGCTGCGTGGCCGCACCCCGGCGCTGCCGGCGCTCCCGGCGCTCTCGTCTCCGCAGGGCACCGCGCTGGCCGCGGCCCGCCGCTGTGGGACGGGTTACTTCCGACAAAACACCGCACGCCGCACATCGGGAGCGGGTCACTCCGCGATGCTTAGCAAAACAGTGAGGCGGAAAACACGCCAAGTGTCCGGGGCGGTGCGACTTCCCCTGTAGCTTCTATGCATTACCCCAGCTCACGGCTTTCCCAAGAGACCCCCGTAAGGGACCCAGCTGTGAGTCCCTCTGGCGCAGGGTGGCAAAACCCATTCCCCACCCACAAACGACCTTGCGGGAAAAGCCTGAATTCAGAACACACTCGAGCAAACCTGGGCGGCTTGGTGTCCGTGGTGTGGGCGCGGGCGCTTGCAGAACGCAGTTTTGTACAGGCTTTTTTATGTCTTCATGGAGCTACCGGGCCCGTCTCTCTGCAGAGCTGCGTTTCTGGCGTTTATTTGGGTGGAAATGCACTGCCGGAGCAGGAGCAACACCTGCAGCCAGCAAAGCTGCCCCTGACAGCGGGCACTGTTGTCTGCAGCTCTGTGCCCAGCCTCAGCCTTTCCCCAAATCCCGAAGTACTTCAGTTCTCACTGCCAGTAATTGTTGGAAATGGGATATACAAAACTATTCCTCACGAGATCATGGCAGGGAAATCTGCCATGAAGCTGCTTGTTTGACTTGGCCAGAAGCCGCTAATTGTGTTCTCTGAAGATGTTAAAAAACATTAAGGAGGTAATTGCGGCTACAATTAAATCTGTGACAAATCTGACAGTGGGTAGGGTTGAGATTTCATCCTGGTGAGAAGTCAGTGACACACAAGTTTGTGCCGTGGGATGTATAACAGGTTCTTATCAGCACCATGATGGTCCTGTCAGAAAAAAAATTACAGCTAATCACAGAACATGGTGGTATTCTGCTTTTCTGATAAAATTCTTTTGAAAGTGCAATTATCAAGGCAAAACTTTAAAGTCCAGAGAAAAGGTTTTCATTGTTACTGACTGCAAAGTCGTCCCTTTTTCACTTCACTCTGACTGAGGTAGGCAAATACTGATCTCACCCATCACCTTGAGGTGCCCACATAATGTCAAAGGCCCAACTTTTTCTGTGCTGGTGTTTTTCAGAGAGTGTTTAAACAAATTCATTGTATTTTGGATCTTTCATCGCTATGTTTATGTGTTATTATGTATTTTCTTGTCAGAGTATTTCTGTTTTGTTTTGTTGGGTGGGGTTTTTTCCCCTCAAAATACAGGACAATAATGGAAGGAGAATTTAAATTTTTGCTACTGACATCAGCATTAAGAAAGAAAAGTCCAATGTAGTGATTGAGTTTTTCCTTTAGTTACATTTTCCTTTAAGTTCTGAAACGGAAATAACTGATATTGTGTTAATGAAAAAAACCATACCAATGTATATTAATTTTACTTTGACTTGGGAAACATCCAAGAGTCATCTTCTAGTTTGGATTATTGTATTCCATATTCACCAAACTAGTTCAGGAAGTTAAATCTGAATTAGAAATAAAACTTGATGCTGGGGTTAATTATGGCTTTCTGAAATATTTTTATTCCTAGTTTTATATGCAAGTCCACCTAAGAAGGAATAAGATGGTGTAAAAAGAGATTACAGTGATAATTACTAAGAACATTTCAGTTAACAGGGAGCCTTACATGGTGGTTAATGTTCTTTACATTTTTACACTGTGTAGGATTTGGGGAAGCACAGACTGAGGAGGAAGAGCATGAGCCAGTGTTCTCTGTGTGGCGTCATACCAGGAGAGCACTGAAGGAGGCATCTCAGAAGAGTAGGAGTATCAGAGTGACAGAAGAGAGATGGAGGCATTTGGAGGATGCCTGACAAATACTGCTGTGGCATCAACACTCCCCATCATGAGCCTCCAGACTTGGAAGTGTAGGTTACGCAGTCAAAACATGAATGTGTCTGTGATTTGAAAAATCGGGAATCTAATTCTAGAACTGGAAAACTGGGGGGAGATTACACTTATGTGAAATATACTGTCTCAGACGAATAAGTTATTATTTGAATTATGTTATCACTGTTGCTTTTCAGTTCCCAGGATTTCTTTCTAAAACTAGCAAACTGGTTTTAAATGCAAAGTATTTTTAATTTATCACAATTACGTAACATAGAAGTTTAGTTTCAATAAGGAAGTAGAGAGCATTTACCAGATGTCAAGTCTTTCCAGGCACAAAAATTAAAGAATACTTAAAGAAGAGGCATTATACTCACAGAACACACAGGTATTTCCCCAGAATATGTGATGGGAATGGGGTCCCAGTGATAGGCTTCAAATGCAAAATGATTGAAGGAGGTGCTTCCCCAGAGCGCTGCGTGGAGATATCAGTGGGCAACGGAGTGGGCAATAAAAGCAGGACTGGTTCTCTAAGGCCTGATGGAACTGATGTCCCAGTGCTCTGTCAAGGCGGAGAAAAATCATGTGTGATCTATACATTTCTTGAACACAGTACAGGAACAAATTAAGATGAACATAAATCTATTTGTCCCCGAGGCAGAAGAATAGAATGAGCAATAAGGATGCATGCACTTACTCCAAGGGGATAAAAGGAATAAACTACTCATGTCCTGATAGGGGTGATGGAGTTTTACTCTCTGGGAAAGAACAGTTTTGAGCAGCTGAACTTCCTACCTTGAATGTAGAAAATGGATGAATGATCCTCTATGTATTAGTTACTTCTAAATAAATAGGTCAATTTAAAAAGCCAATTCAGGGCAGACTGGAATTTTGACATTTCTTAAATATTTTAATGCCCATCACTTTTCATGAATAGCATTAGATTCAAAAGTCTAGGTTCACACACTGGGAGGAAGAATAATGCCAGTGCTTTCCAGTTCTTGGATGTCTGGAACATTCACTGAGGATGTGGGAAAACCGGTTCAGATCCCTGCTCTGCCCGCAGGGATCTGAACCCACATCTTCACTATGAGATTATATAAAGTGGAAGTGCTCTTCCTTCCGGAGGGGAGGGTGACAGCAGCCTGTATTTTCAGTCTTTCTCCCAGTGAAACTGTGGAAGAAAAGTAGCATAAAAACTTTCTGAGCTGCAAATCAGCAATGCTTTTCTTCCATCTTTTTCAGTGGCAGTTTTGACAGTCGAGTCTTCTCAGCCTCTTCATCCCTTCTATCTTAAAAATGCTAATTGTTTGAAAAGGAACTGAGAAAAGGACATCAAAGAAAAGAATCTGTCCAGTGTGATGACATCATCATAAGAGTGTCTAATGCAATGTAATCTGCAAAAATATTACCGAAAGCATGTGATTGTTTTAATGGAATACTGAAACACTCTGGTGATTTAAAAGGAATAAAATGTTCTTTGTTAGATGTGGAAATGTTTTTGCTGTATGTGTCTGAATGGCAGACAAACAGGCAGCAATGGAATATTTGGGTTGAAATAAACTTTTTTTTCTTCCTTAACTGTGGAGTCTTATAAGCCATGAAAATAAGATAATTTGGTTTAAAAAATAGGAGTCACACCCTGATGCAGTTATTAGGAGTTGGTCCATTATTACATTCTCCGTACTACATACTGAAGTAATTTAGTAATTAAAGTTACATAGCAATTAAAACTGCTACCCCATAACAATAATTTTATAACTACAGCTCTTGGATTCCGTTTCTGGAGACTGACACATTTAAAAGTAAGTACACACCAGTAGTCCCTTTACTTAGTCCCTTGTGTATTTTAGTGGAAAAAAAAGGCTTGATATTGACTTTGGTTTGCATCTGAAGTCCCAGTATTTACATAAATAAACATTTTGCTTTTGGAAAGCAGAGGATTTTTCTACTGCAGGACAAATTAAAGTTCTTCCTCAAGCAGGTAGAGACACACAGCTTGTAGAAGGCTTAAAATACTTCCCACATAGGGACTTATTGTGGAATCTAATTAAGTGTCTTTAAGATCACGAGAATTAGATACTGATAAAAGATTTTATTTATTGAAATTGTGTCTTTTACTTGCTAGCTTGTGTTGCAAAATGGCAGGAATAGTTTAAACAGCATCCAGCATTTATGATAAACAGTACATTCTCTACCTCCATTCTGGCCAGCGGGTACCACGTGTTTCTGTCCATGGAAAGGAGCTGTTTCTTTTGACACAGTAGGGAAAAGTTAAGAATTTGTAAATCCCTTCAGATTATGACTTGTGTAATAGTAAAGTGGGAATTAAATTTCATGGAAATAGTTAAATATTTACTGAAAAGCAGTGAAGTACTTTATACCTGAGTTATCCTGGACATTATGTGCATGGGTAGAAAGTAAAAGAAGCCTTTAATGCTGAGAACACACAATGCACTTTCTAATAATTGCTGTATTCATTGCAACTTCTTGGCAAAATGAGCATCGCAAACATACTTAATACTCTAGTAACAAAGATCATTAAATACAAACATAATTTTTTGAAAATCAATCCTAAATTCCTTTAAAAATCTGTTGGGTTTTTTTTTTAATAGATTTTAGTCTGAGCACATTCCCCTATTTTTTTGAATGTATTAATTATTCGATGACCAGAGTCAATATCATGATAGCTTTAACAAAGGCTACTAGCTACTCTTTCTAGATCAAGTTTGTTCTTAGTTGATTTCTTGCTGCCATAAAAGATTACCTCGTAAAATCACTTTGATTTAGCAAGAGATGTCGAAACGTCCAGCAGGTCTAACTGGTTTTCTCCCAATGTCAGTCAAAATAGTATGTGGTTTTAGCACTGATTCATGTTTCTGTCAGCTGCTATGCATAAACTTGCTGAGTAATCAATTCAGACACAGTAACTTCAAGAAAGTTTGGTGTTAGTAGAAAAATTTTTGTGTTTGATTATTTGTGCATCTGTGAAACCTGATAGTCTAAAAGGTGTTCTCAATTCTTGGGATTAAAATTCCAGTCTTCCTGTATGGGTCAGGTGTGTATAATTCCAGTACCTCTCAACAGCAATGTAGCTGTACAGTAGGTCATTTTCAGCTTGGGAAATACTGCAGTATCCTGTAATCTTGCACTGCAGGTATGATAGCCTGATTCATAAACTAAGATGACCTCAAAGTCTGATTGGAGTTGTGTTTGCTAAAAATTACCCAGAGGAAGGCTAAGATGCATGTGAAGTTTTGAGTCAGGAAAAGAAATAAATTTGTGAGGAATAATCTATTTCTGTGATGCTGTGGATATTTCACTTTTCTCCTTCTTTCCCCTCTTAAGTCCTGGGAGGGCATGGGAGAAGATATTTTAGGTATCATTAGATATGACCTACAAAAGAAATAGATGTCTAGAATGAATGAGGTGTTCTTGTCTGCTCCAACGATTGCCCAACTCCTTTTAATCTCTCCTGCCTCTTGAATGCTGTCATGTGGCTTATTTGGGTCTCTACTGAAGTTCAAGTCAATTTTCAGCTAAGCAGAGAACAACAACAAAGTCTATTCATACAACATCAAACGGAGCTTTGTCTTCGGGGCAACATATTGCAGGCAGTATGATATACTTCAGCAAGAGCAAGGAATGCCAAAGCTCTAGCTTGTCCTGCACATACAGTATTTGGCTTATGCACAGATCACGTGTTGGGTTTGGTTAAGTCTGGCCTCAGTGATGGTAGTATCTAAGATGTTATCAATAAAATTAAAAGGGCTAGTATTCTCTCCATTGTTTTGAAGGAATCTAAAGAATGGTGGTAGGAAAAATTAAGTCATGAATATTAATGCTGTTTCAGAAATTTTAATTGGAAGTACACATCGATTTGCAGGAATTTTTCCATAGGAGCACCACAGATAAATATTACCTGTTAGAAGAATGGTTTCTTTTTACTTCTCCAGAACATCTAATAAAGTAACTGTGACGCAAATACCATGAAGTGAGCATCCTGCACACTAGATTTTGTCAAAATTTTGTCTCCTATTACTATGGCTTAAGAATGATCTGATAGCAGCTGCCCTGAGGTATGAATTAGACTACAGACTGCAGAAGAAGGCAGTTCTGAAGTGCTTATTTAAAGATAGATACAGTTGTGATAAAATTAAATAACCATTTCAATTTTTGAGGATACACTGATAGACTGTTATTTTTAAAAAGATAGGAAATAGAGCAGAAAGGTACTGTAGCAGTTAATGAAGACATACATTTCATACTGATGTTCAGATTTTAGTTAGCACTTTAAGTCTTTCAGATTTCTGGCTAATAAAATTATCTATATATTCTCTCTATGTGCAAGGGTGTTCCTGGATATAACCCATCTTGTTAACTCCTAGAAAAACTTTAGACTGGAAAATACCTCTAATTTCATCGAGTCCAACTATTAACCCAGCCCTCCCGAGTGCACCACTAAATGATGTCTCTAAGCACCACATCTACATATTTTTTCGGCTCTTCCAGAGGCAGTAACTCTTAATTTCTTCAGAGTTATAGTTATCTAGGGAATCCCTTGTCTTTACAGAAAATGTGTTCTGTTTTTCAAAAGAGGCTAAATTTTGCTGGGGATCCAGTATTGAAATCCTCGCATTTGCCATTTCTACATGTTCCTTGAAACACATTGCATGTGATACTCTCTGTCAGAAAAGTTTTCAAACCAATGCAAACACTCCTTATAAATGTTGACAACTTCATTACAGAGGGATGATGTAAAGAATGCTTGAATAATAAAAATATTTTGGCTACTTACTTTTCTACACTGGTCACCAACGAGAAGACATCATTTTGGAAGCTGTGATGATAACATACTACAAAACAGAAGGTAATGTAAGAAGGTTGTAAGAATGAGAGACAGAGCTTCTGCTTGCTGAAATATGACAGGTGGATTTTTGCTGAATGACTCCTTTAAGTCCAGGAGCAATGGCTGTCAGCTCCCAGGACATATTCTCAGCAGGAACATAATTTCATATTATAAAGTTATAGTATTTACTTCTTTTGGAGCTTAACATGATCAGCAAAATGCACCCCGTGGCTTATCACCCAGCCTGACAGGTACTTGAAGTAATGCTGTCCTTGCCTTTTCAGAAGGTAGAATGGTCTCCTGGAGGTTTTTCTACATAAATAGAAATAGCCTTTTCTTAGAAGACATAGAAATAATTCTGAAGCATCAAAAAAAGTAATTGTGGCCAATTTTCTGAAATAACTTGTGACCTTTTGAGTTCTATTTGTACTCATGAAGGTGAATTTTAGCCATCATTACCTAAAAGGTCCCTGAACCAGAACTAAAAGCATAACCAAAAATCTATTTTAAAAATAATATTGAAAACGGTCTTTTCATTAACTTGTTTTTGTTTTTGTGGGGTTTTTTTGTTTCCTTTTGTTTCTTTTTCTTTTTCTTTTCTTTTCTTTTTCTTTTTTCTTTTTCATTGTCTTTTTCATTGTCTTTTTCTTTCTCTAAATACTCCTGTATGAACAGGTGGGAAAAAGTTTTTGGTTTAAAAATATTGCAGATCGTACATCCCTTTGGTAAAAGGCTACATCCAGTTTTTTACCATTCAGACTGAAGTCTAAAAACGAATAGATGTATCGAAAGATCTGTCTGTCCTTAGAGTTGTTGGAGGGATGTCCATGTGAGTAATTATTTTTACACTATTAGCTATTTCAAAAGAAGTTGCCTGTGTGGGACAAATAGAATTCTGTTGGCCTGTGAAGGCTCATTTATGAAAGATGCATCTGGAATGAGATGGAATGTGAAAGACATTGTATTTGGTATGGACACCGGTTGTATTTAAATCATGTTTGGTGAGTACTCCTGGGGTCACTTGTATTTTCACCTTGTTCTCAAGCTCGAGGCATCCTATGAATCCTTGTTGACAGGTTTTTTTCAGGCTACCTACAAATCTCATTGGTTCTATGGTCTTGATGTTTCTTAGGATGCCTAGGATTACGTAGGACAAATATGCATTCTTAGTTACGATTTGTGTCTGAAGTTTTTCCTTAATTTTAGTATGTAATTTGTGTTGGCCCAGCCATTGCTTCATGAATAATGGAGAGTGAAACCTCTGAATGAGGGACAACAGTGTCCAGCTGTGAGCAGCAGCTTCTGTAACCACCTGAGTGTAATCTGCAGGAGACAAAGTGGTAAGAGAAACAAGACAAATGGCTATTGTACTTCAAATTCACACCTGACCTGTTTGTTTTGCAATAGCTTTTTCATGCAGATGGTCATGAATGGGACCTTAGCCAATTTTCTTTTGCTGGAAGAAACATTTGCTCCTGGGGACTGAATGGGTCTGCCACATTGGCAATTAGGAGCACTCCGTAAATGTTTCTATGATGTGAATTGCCCTTGCCTGTGAATCTCCTACACTTGATGTTCTTTAAGTTGCATTACTTAAGGACTTTGGAGGACAGGAACTAGACTTCTTTCTGAAGAAGCTTAGCTGGAAATTACACACTAGGGATTTTTCTAACACACCCTAAAGGTAATGGGAACATGTAATCTTTGGGCTGTTGAGAAGGAATAGAGAGGTTGATCCTGTTATTATTTTGAATTGTACTCCAGCATAATTTCCTTTTTTATCCTGAATAAGAGAAATACCAACACAAGGGTGAGCTTTTAAAGCTCTTCATTGCTGAGACTTCTATAGAAGTGCTAGGATTTCCTTTTTGCAATCTGATCTGCTTTGTGAGATTTTTGAATCTGTGAAGAGAGGGACTTTCCAAAATGCCTGTGTTATTGGTATGGGATAAGAGGCTTCCAAAAGACTTAGCTAATCTTCAGTGAGTCACATTTGTAATGGAATTTTGTTTTAAACAAATTATCTTCTACATTCTCTTCACTCTGGGATATATGCTCAGTGACTATAATACTTGCTGTTCTGATATATCAAGTTACCAGGTCATCTGTGAATGTTTCTGAGACTCCTCTTCCTGAAGAAGCTGGCACCTAAGTGAAGGTGACAAGCAAATGACTGTAGTCTGAAGTCTTCTTTTGCTGCTGGAGATTGCTGAATTCACATGTGCTTGCTGGGTCTTGGAGACGACTGGCATAAGCAGCTACCACTTCTGACAGCAGGTGCTTATCAGGTCTAAATTTGAGTCTCTTAAACTCAGTGGCAAGACTTGGGTCAATATGCTTAGTAAGTGACTTGTGGTCACTATTCCTCTGCATATACTCTTTTTACGACAGTTTTACAAATAGTTGGCTCCAGACTAATGTAATCAGTCTTTTTTCTAACACAAAAGCAGTAATGGCCATTAGATCACATGTTGGCATCTGATGTGTAAACATGTAAATCTTAATTGATAAATAGGCAAAATAGCGCCACAGTTTTGGAAGAGGCTGCAATTCTGACTGCAGGAATAGTAGTCAGTGTGTTCAGAGGAAATATGTTCTCACTTAAGTCCTTCACCATTTCTTGCATGGTTTTGTAATTTCACATAGGTAGAAGTAAATGTAAATTCATTTATAAACATACTTGTAGAGTTGAGTCCTTAAATAAGAAGAGATTGCAATCAGAAGAGATTTGTAAACAGAATAAAACAAACAAAAAAATACCAAACCAATTTTTCAGTCTTATATACAAATTATTGGCACTTTACACTGCTTTTACCATTCCTGTAATTGTGTTTAATGTGGTGATGAGTGCCACAGGAGCAACTTGTGAGTCTCAAAATGGGCATGTTGGCCCATGTGCAAGACCCCACCATATTCAGGATCATATGGTGTGGAGAATTCTTGTTGTGTAGGAAGTATGCTATGGTTTTGGTCACACTGAAGGATGGCCCCCTGTCATCCCACTGTGGGTTCTCCCTGGCTCCTCTTAAGGGAGCACAGCAAATACAGCTTGCCCAGCTCTGTCTAGCATGGAGCTTACCAGCATGGAAGGGAAGCACTGCGCTGTTAATTATTGACATTTAAACACCAATGCAAGGAAGCACAAGCAAAGACCTAGTAAGTGAAGGTCATGCACAGTCTAGAAAATCTGACAGGTCTGTGAATAAACAGATTTACAGCTGTAGCAGGATTATGGCAAACTGCGCTCTGGAAAACCTACAGCCCTAGAACAAGTGTAAGTCCCCGCTTTAGTACTGAGGTTATTTCCAAGCCAAAAGGACATCATTGATTGCATCTGGCTCAGACTTCGAAGAATCTCCTAACAAAGAGCAGGACTGTATTTTAAATTTTGTATTCTCAAAGACAATAAGTTGTCAACACAGACGCATCATCTCCCAAGCCATAGGTAAATTGGCTGTCGAACCTATGTCTCAGGCTAGCATGGATCAGAATATTACTTTTAAGAAAGGAGATTGCTTTAACAGTAATAAGGTGGGAATTTGGTCTAGTTCCATCGTGTTATATGATTCAAGAGCATTGAGTAATTTTTCTTCTTGTCAAGCCACATTGTGTAGTCACTTGTTCACAGATTACGTGCCAAGAAAAAAAGGACCCTTTGCATTGTGTGGGGTGTTAGACCTACTGTCTCAGAGAATTTATTTAAGTTCTCAGGTTCCTTGTGTGCCTGGTTTCACTGTGGAGATGAAGCAAAGACTCTTCTTTTTCAGCCATTTTTGGCACAGGGGCACTTGTGCCAGTGCTAAGAGTGCCACAGAAGTCCTGTAATTCCCAGGACACCCTCCAAAATTAACCAAGGGGCTTAACCTACACTGCAGGTTTTGAGCCATCCATCTTTGAACAGTTGAGAAAGAAGTTGCTGTCTGCCAGTTGAGTCTTAAGGTAAAGCAGGGTAATGAAGAACTGAGCCGTAAATCAGGTTTTTAGTCTTGATACTCTATGATTTCTGTCTCCCAATTTGGTATTTTAATTGCAAACTAGTACTTCGTTTTTGAAGAGTCATAGTTTGAAATGGTAACTTTAGCCAAGTATTATTTTTTAAAAATAAATTACAATATGCCTTGTTCATGATTGAAAGTGACCTAATGAACCACAGAAGAAAAGCAAAAATTAAAACTTATATTAAATATGTCTTTTTAGATTTCACCAGGTGGATTTTACTTTTATAGACTAAGTGAGTGTAATACTTATGAGACTGCGGTTTCACAAAGATTTTTTTTTTTATTTATACTGGTGTAGCTGAATTATAGTACTTGCAGATCTCCTGTAAGTAAAAACTGTAGATTTCTTAGCAGTATATGGAAAGTGACCAAATAAATACAGTACTTAGAGACAGAAAACAGAGGAACAGAACATTTTTCTAAAGCTCATAATGTGTTTAAAATAACAAGAGATACTGTAAGAGTGGTCTGCAATCAGAAAAAAGAATTGCAAACTGATTTCTAATATGCTCTAAACATTTGAGAAATAGCAATCAAGAGGAGGAAAGATCACATGCCAGGAACACTAATAAATCAAATAATCCAGATAGGTGATCAATTAGACAACACAGCAAGGGCAAACAGATCAGTGGTTCTGTCTTCAAATGAAAATATATGTGTTTATTTACCAACATTTGCATTTTTGAGATAAGCAGTCCATTAAAATTCCAAGTCTTGTTGGTGTTGCCTCTTTCTTTCCTTAGACAACTACTTTTGTATTCACTTACTTTGCCCTTACCTGACCTTAAGCAGAGACTGGCTGCCAGGAAGGAGGCAACTGCTGATATCATGCAGCTTTCCTTAGAACTTCTGGTAGGAAGTTCACAGAACTCATTCTCCTTCATGCTGAAGTCACAGATTCTGATCTATCCTAATTGGAATTAAAAATAATTAATTTCTTATTAGTGCTTTTCAGTAGCTTCTTATCTGTCAGGGACAGTTTCAAATGGACAAATGCCTGGGTGGCAGCTGGGTCACTAATGGCATCTGCAGGCTGTTTCAGGAGTGGTGAAAGGAGACACTGTGTTCACTAGGACTGGTCCACCACAGCCACAGGAGGTCCTGTGATATGTGTGTTCTTCTCAGCATCCATAGGTCATCCTACTTCATGTGCAGCTCTAAGTTTGCTGTTCTTAAAACTGAACTGAAATAGACTTGAAATAGGGGGGCAGAGAGCATAAGCAAGGAAGGGACTTCCTAGGAAGGACTGTTTCAGCATGGAATAAAAGCACCTCTCTTTTCAAAATATTTAGTTCTTTAATATAAAGGAGGAAGTCCTCAGGAAAGACGAAAGTGCACTGCCACTTCCTGAGCCATTTCCAGAATGTGGGAAAGAAGGATCCATTTCAGGGTATGACCCCAAAGCTTCCACCAGCCCTGCATTGAATAGTAACAGTCACTTTGGTCCTTGTGTTGGTGAATTCATCAGGGAAACCTTCCAGTCATAAAACCTGCTCAGTGCAGAGATGGTTGTGTTCAGCCTTGAGCTATGCAAAGCAGGCATTAGACACTCTTGTTCTGCCTGGTGTGCAAGCAGTAACACCCTGTGTACAGTGAAGACTAGAAAACCCAGGTTTGTCACTCTTAAGCTTGAGAAATTTTGGGAATGCTTCTTAAATTATACGTCTTGTGAAACAACTTGTTTGAAAACGAGTATCTATTATTATTGGTGTTTATGAAGATACTGTCTATAGTAAACTCACCCTCCCACCCGCTCCCCTCCCAGAATCTAAGTACTGTGCTGTTCATTTACCCCAGGGAAGAAAATCAGCTGGAGCCACAGCTGCACTGGAGCAGATGTCACAGCTGTACTGCTCATTGCTTTTACATATGTATGAAAAACCCTATTTACATGGAGAAGCAAGACACTTGCATGGTGGTGTCTGAGCTATGGAGACTAAAAGCCAGCACCCACGGAGGAAGGTCTAATGAAATACAATTAAACTGTGTGCGTCTAATAAATGTAATAGCAAGTTTAGCTGATACACAAGTGCATCAGTTCTTGAAAACACAAGTGGAAATTTAAAACCAAATCTTTACAGCAAAACCTTGTCTTCCTTTTACTGTGGAAGAGTGTGAATGTGAGCAGGTTTCTCTGGGTATATAAGCACTGTGAAAATGCATGGCGCTCTCAGTGAAATGTGCCATCAGCGCCTAAGTGATTGTGTGCAATTACAATATATAGTAGCTGGACAAAAATGAGTTAATTACAAAATCATACTCAAATCCCGTTTCTTGCCCCCCACAAGCAAATGCTGCCTTTGTTCAATCTTTAGGTTTGGTTTGTAAGTTAGAAGGAAAGTTGTAAGTAAGAAGGAAATTTGCCAATATTGGTGGGGAAGTTAGCTGCTAGAGAACTACGAGAACACACATCATATTTTTTTCTGGCTTCAAGTAGGTAGGTGTAAAGGGATCCAAAGGCACTCTGAGTTTTGGGGAGAAAAGTCTTGGGGGAGACTCAGCATGCTGCAATTCAGAGAAGCTGTGGGATATGAGAATGCTGGGATGTTCTCAACCTGCTTTTCCGTCGCCTGGTTTTTAGCTGCTTTGCAAAGTCTGAGTTTCCACTGATTGCTGTCCTCAGCTGTCCTTGGCATTAAGTTTTGTTGATGAAACTGCTAGGAAGAAGCCAAGCTCCCTCTTTCTGTCTGCAGTTACATGGCTCAGGTCAGGGCTCAAAGGCGAATTCACTCAATGCTGACAGGAGCAGTGTGCAAAGAGTTCATTACTTGCTGTGAGTCACCCGCCCAAGCTGCCAGAGAGAAAAAGATCTTTTGTATTTTCTGCCTGCTCCTGGTTTTTGTTGCTGTTGCTGTTGTGAGACAGGAAAAACAAAGCATCCTTTGACTCTGTTTTTATTTTTAGATGCATTTTCTCCTCTTGCCTTATTCAGTATTTGACATTTATGAAGCACTGGGATACAATTGACTTTCCTACCACTTCCACAGACAGACCAGATTCCCAGAAGTCTTTGGAAGGAACCTGTGGATGCCATCTACCCCATCTCCTGCTTGAAGCAGAACGTGTCCTGGAACTAAATCAGATCAGCCATGGCTTTGTCAAGCCAAGTCTGGAAAACTTCCAGGGATGAGGATCCCTTTGCCTTTATCAGCATGTGCAGTTTACCATGAGTAGAAACAAGCTGACCATAGTGTTTCCTTTTTCACAAGTTTGCTGCTTGGTAGGAATGCAATCAGCAGGAGAGAGACTGCCTTTCAAATCAGGAAGCTAAATTTGCAGCAGTTAACCTTGTTGATAAAAAGTAAATCACATTGTAAAGTGGGTTTTTTGTTTTATTTTGTTGATTTTCATGAAGCATCAGCTTTTAGAATTGTATCAACTAAGAATGTCGTCTTACTCTGCTTTATGTGTAAGTTTGTAATGGTATTGATTGCAGAAATACAATGTAAAATACAGCTTCAGCATACTCCAAATTTAATAGTGTAGTGCCTTTGCCAAGCAGAAGAAAAGAGTCCACTTGCCACCAAGCAGGAGTTTTCCAGCTGTGTGGGGCTTTGAGGGAAACCAGAGATGGTAATGAAATGCTTCAGATAGGAGTTGTTAGTGAAAAAGTCCTCTAGCAAAAGATAATAAAGCAGCAGTTCTTATTTCTACTCTGAGATGTAAAGAATGGCAGGATTGTGGCAGGTGCTTGAAGGAACACTTAACCTTTCCCTGATAGGACTGGAGCCTCTGGCTCAGGTTTTTTTTTTTATGTTCTTCTCTATTTCCTCTCAACCCACAGCAAAGGTTTTCTGAGAAGTAATTATAATAGGATTACTGTGGGGTGGGAGTAAATGTGCTTATTTGCAGTGTGACTACAGAAGATGGAGTTGGGAGAGTAGGGGAATATTCTGTTGGATTGTCTGAATTCTCAAAATTCTGGGTAAGGGTTGATTGAGTTTTTTATTTTTACTTAAGGCCAGTTCCCTAATCATAAGTTGCAGAAATGCAGAGGAAGTCCTGAGGGTGATGGAGAGCAAATGAGACAGGAGTTCACAATGTGATGAAGTTGCAAAAAAATTAGTATTGTACCGGATGTATAAATAGAATATGGCTTTTAAGGACAGGAAAATAATTCTGCTTCATGCAACTTTGCTTACACTTGGGAATACTGTGTCCAAGCTTAAGAATATTTTGGAAAATTGATGGGATCCTGGACAGCCAACAATAATCCTAAGGTTTTGGGAAACTATTCCTATGGAATTAAAAAGGAATTTAAGTCTAAAAAGAAAAAGCTGAGGCTACACTCTGGTTCCTTATCCTGGAAAAACCTATGATATTTCAGGCATGACAGACAGTTGCTGATGTAAAACAAAGAGAATGTCCTGAAATGAAAATAACTGTCCCACTATTTAATTCTTAATCAGCTTTGGTGATTTGGCCTCTTTCAAGAGTGGTTTTATGTACCATTTTAGGCCTGTGAAGTATTTCCTGCATCACAGAAAATTGTCACAGATGCATCAAAACCAGGATGGTAGTAGGCACTAAACTCCCCCATACCAGCTTGTCTGCCAGCATATCTTAAAAATACAAGTTATTCTTTTCCATAATTTTACAACATGTGAGTTACTACTTCTGAGCAAACATAAATGAAGAAAGTATATTTCTTTCAATCTATAGCCATGCATAGAAATAGCAGTATATCAGTCATGAAATTTGCTTTACCTAAAGACACAGATCTAGATCTAAGTATTAGTAGATGGGTAGAATACTGAAGACCAATATTTTTGCTAGCTTGAGGTCATTAGCCATTTGCTTCGGGTAGTAAGATGTTAATGTCATGGATTAAAAACAGGCAACCAGCTGCTGATGTAATTAGGAGCTGCCAGTGTGTCTACTAACTCCAAACAGCTTCAAAGTTTTCACAGGCTTTCATGAGTTTTCACTGTTTACAGTGGTTTTAGTATGTAATGCATAAAAATACTGGATCTGTATATAACATGAGACAAAAAACCCCTCCAAAAACCTAAGCTCTATATTTGTCCAAATGCTTTACGAGTAATTTGGGAAAATCAAACCCTTACCTAGTCTGATTTCTGTCCTTGGATGCTACATCACTAATATATCTTCTATAGATAAAAACATCATGGATGCCAAATACCAACATGATTCCAGGTACATTTTGATACTACTTCAGTGTACAAGTAGATGTTATGTGACTAATGCCAAGAAAAATATACAGTCTTTAAATTGCATGCTCTTGTAACACAGTTCTGCTCCAAACTCCAAAAAGAGGAGCTGAAAAAAATGATAACTGGAAGTAAAAATCTTTGCTTCTAGGCCTAAGTAGTTAGTAAATAATAATCTCTTATTAAATATCCAGTGGGAGAATTGAAAACTCTATTTTTGGGAGAAGTCTCTATGTAAGAAAAGAACAAAGTTGAAAAGCTGAACAAAGTTTCAATTACTAACTTCTCCTTTTGAGGAGGATATTTTTCCTTAGGAAACATATATTTATGAACATAATCAATCATAAGCTTTCTTTTATCTTATTTATAAAGAGAAGTAACATTTATGTCAAATGCATTCAAGCTTTACTGCCATCCTTTTCCCAGCATTTCCTCTAGTATACACAGGCTACAAGAAAGGCAGGGATAATATAATGAAAGATCTGTTTCTGGTGGTACAGATGGCAGCTTGCAGAAAGTAAGGATGTTGTTGCTGTTTGATATTTTGTGCCCTTGAGGTGCCTATGCATCCTTGCTGATGGCTGAATCCCAGACAGGGGGGTTGTTCTCCTGACTTCTTCAGTGCTGTCAAAAATACATCTCATCAAGTACAGAAATTTCCATGAGCATGTGACCTATCTTACCTTCACAGTTTTACTTCTCTCCACTAAATAAATATATTAGGTTCAAGGTCACCTTCCTCTTCTATAAGGCCCTTAAAGACATTTTATGTGTATACATCAGGGTTAAGACAGCAGCTGTCAACTCAGGTACAAAGAATCTGACTATCACAACAGAAAAGTCAGGGGATGAGGCAGCACCTTCCTGGAGACTGATCCAGGATCACTTCTGATCTCATTACTCTCTGTGCTAGACAGATGAGGAACTTGAGGCCTGCCTTCACGTATAAAAGCTCATGGACTTGATGATGAATGAACACATATGCAACTTTTATTGTGAAAAATAGGATGGACTCTGTACATGACAGATGCTGTGGTTTGTGGTTCTTTGTTTGGTTTTTTTTTTCCTCGCTGTGTTATGATTTGAAAGCATGGCACAAAAAATGACATAGAAACCTGAATTGTTTCTTGTGGCCTGCATAGCCAGGCCTACTGTTAATGCAAATTGTCTTTTTTCAAAGGCCTGGTCCAAGGCAGAAGTGAGGGTTCTACACAGACATAAACGTATAAATATCTTCTATGTATGTAGATGCATGTTTCTCCCCTTTCACTGTGTATTTTCATGTGGGCCTTGTGACCTGGGAGGCCGTTCAGATGAGGACTGCAAGGTTCTGTCTCTTTGGTTTTATGCCTTTCATATGGATATTTTTTCTGAACAATGGCCTTATGGTAATTCCTCGTCCTTTGGCACAAATGGTTTGACAATATTTGGAAGCTCTTCTGGCTTCCTTCAATAATTAGCAGATTTTGATAATCCTTGGTAATTACTTGTTGCAACTCTGTTAGCTTAATTCCCGTAACACAGCATACAAACAGACTTCCACAAGCAGCTTTTTAACTTATGGTATCCGAGTATGACTTTCTGTCTGGTTCTGTACAACACTAAGCCCTGCATTTTCTCCCAATGGACACAATTTGTGCTGTCTGCTGGGTTGCTTTTAGTGTTTCGGTTTTTCTCGGCCTCTAATAATGCACAGCTAAAAACATCTATGCCTCTACCCATTGCCTGGCAATCAACTGAGAAATCAGAGAAGCCTTTTGACTGAACTGGCTTAACTGCTTACAGTACTGACTTTAACCTTAGGCAGGAGTTTCTGTTTCAGGTGTCATCATACATGGGAATATTTAATTACTCTTTCCTTCATCTGAATGAAAGGTACTTACCAAACTTGTGTGAGTAATGGATATTGTTGTGGGGCAAGCATAAAAGTCAGATTTAAAATTGTTTGGATTTACTCCACATTAAATGTATCATTCTGACTGGGAATGAAATTGTAATTTTGGGATGACAATTGTTTTAATTAAAAAAACATTAAAACTATTCACTTAATTCAAACCGGTTGTAATTCTTTCAAGATTTGCCTTTCCTCTTGTAATTTTTGATCTCTAAAAATGTCTTCTACCTCTAGTGTTTAGTATGTGCATTTACTTTAATGGTACTGGTAAATTAGTGGCAGTCTTTCTTACGAAAACTAAGACTAGACTTTTGAGGATCATAGTTTGAAAGTGTCTTTTTACATCAGACATTAATTTTGAAATCCATTTTTTGAGGAGGATTTATTTTCTGATTCCTCCTTTCAATGGTTGCTCTCCCCAAATAAAGAAAAAGCAGTCAAATGCTCTTTTCCCAGTGCTTCATCTAAATGTGAAGGTCCTCATGTTTTCCTTTACTTGAATTTGTCTACTTATATTAATGGCTCATCTTCTCTTACCGCATGCTTGGATTTCCAGCCTCCGTTTGCTATCAGATGACTGTAGTCATGTCTGAATCATTGTTAATTTCTGCCCCGATCCTCAACCTATTACTCTTTCACATATGTACATGGTAAAGCTCTTCATAACCCTCTTACCCATTTGCCCAGCATTAATAACATGGATTCCTTTTTTTGATGTTCTTGCTCTTTCTGAAGTCCTTGAAATTTGCTCCTTGGAATATAGCTGTTTACATTCTGAAAATAGACCTTTTCATGTTATGCCAAGAAAATGGTGATGATTTGGATTAGTTCTTCAGAAAGGTGGATTCTCCCTTGCTCTAAATCTTTGATTCTAGGATCATAAAATTGTAGCCTGTGTAACCTTGAAGGTTTATGCTAGCTTTGACTCATGATCAGAAACAATATGCAGTTGGAGAATCCACATCTAGTGCTAACTTTCACAGATTTCCAGGGAAAGATGTGAGTTTTAGATGTTTTAGTAGACTAGACTAGATAGTCACTCATACACTTAAGGCCTAAGATGATACAGTTATGTTTGCTGTTTTCTGTTGGTGGTCTTGTCAGTGGGGCCTTGCAGCTTTTCTTATATGCAGGTTAACTCCTTGTGTTTTGCTTTTTGAAGTTTCCATTGTTTCTGTTTTTGTAAACGGTATAGTGATATTCTCTGAAGATGTGATCTGGTACCTTTATTATGCACTAAGTAAGACTGGCTTTGTGTGACTTTGCATGCTAAATTCTGTATAATCCTAATGTACTCTATAAACAACTCATAATCTAAAAAGAATTGAGATGTATAATGTTGATGTATAATTCATGCACTCATTTATGGAGGGTGCAATATGCACATGCTAGCAGTTTCCTCTGGGGCCTGCAAACTGAACGGAATATTGTTTTGACTTATGTTCGATGTAGTGTATAGTTTAGTAATTTTCCAGTATAAATCTTATCTGTTGGAGGAAGAGGTGAATTACTATCTAAAGTAGAAAGTAGGACAACAAAATCTATGCCGTGTCAAAGTCATTAGTCCAATCAGAATGTGAACAAAGAGGAGGGACAGTGGAAGTGCTAACCTTGTCAATCATAAAGGAGAACAACCTCAAAATTGAGATTAATCACACAGTGATTATTTAAATGTTATGAGTGTCTTCTTTTATGAAGTGTTTTCAGCTCATAAGAGTGGTGTCTGACAAAGTGTATCAGGAATTCTAATGGATGATTGGTTGGGAATAAGAGAATAAAATCATTATGTATTGAAATAATATTCATTTAGTCTTCAAATTTGTGAGACCAATGGGAAAAGCAGATATCAGTCCTATTCTAGAACCTATATAGTATTTTTCCTGGGCTTTTTAGCAAGGAGGAGATCTATATTACCCATATTTGATTTACCAGATCTTGTGATTTTAAAAGTACATTAGGAATGAACACAAAGTGTTAACAGGAAGAACCAAGAGTATTGTGCGAAAACCACTTGCAAATGTTTGAGGAGCTTTTTATTTCTGTTCTTTTTATTTGTACTGGTTTGTATTTTGGTTTGGTTTGTTTTTTCTTTTTTTTTATTCGAGTGTGCTGATTTTCCTCAACATTTTGGATTTTTTCAATTTGTGATTTTCCCCTATGAAAAGGCTTTCCTATTCTTGGCTTTTTTCCTTTCTTAGTTAAATTTTCATACTTTTTTTCCCTGTCCACTTCCTCTCTTTCCTATCCTCTCCAGCTACACTACCTTGAAAAGCCCGTGTCTCTGTAGCATTGTGTCTTTGAGGCCAGGCATGACCTTTCTTACCTTTCTTTGTGTTGCTCAGTGTTTGTAACAATTTAGAAATGCTTATTTCCACTATGATTCACGTCTTATCCATCAATGTTAAAGTCAGTTATTAGAGTACAACAAGGGTTTACACTGTTGCATTGTTCTGTAAGTATTACATCATCCCACTGTGGGCAGATATCTTATTCTGTAGCTGAGGAATCTGGAACAGGAACTTCATTCCTTCAGTCAGCAGCAGAGTCCAGTTGGAGCTGGTCTTGGCATGCATCTCTCCTTCACTGAACTGTTAGTGTTTATTCCTTTAGACTGAGCCATGTACTGGTCAGAACAGAGGTTATGTACATTTGCAAGTGGCTCCTGCAGCTTTAGCAGGGAGCATGTGGTGGCACTAACAGCCCTGGAAATTTCAAACTTGGTTTCAAGCTGCCTTCAGTAACAGAGGAGTTGTAGCTATAAACTACCCTTCCAGCCCTGCCTGGATACATGGAAGAAAACTAAAATGAATTTTTCAGACTCTTTGTCTGTTAAGTACAGAACGTTATGAGAAGGTCTGTGAACACACCTGAAGTGAATTTTTACATTTCTAGCAACTCCAAAGCAGGAGAGTAACTGGACCTCAAAGGTCAGCTCTGAAATGAGCAGTCTGGCTTGGGAAGGCTTAGGGACACCAGACTCCTCTTGTGTGTGCTTGGGTGAGCTGGTGCTAATGTCAGGCACGTCAGCCAGGTTTCCTACACTGCAACAGAGTGCAAAAGAATATATCTCAGTACTTTGGAGACATATCTCTGGGGAGGTTTTGTCCCAGTTTTACTTCTCTTGTCATTATGGGGCATGTGAGTTTAACCACTACGATAAGCAAAGTCATGATGTTTAAGAAATAAGATCCCCTCTGTACACACTTTTGCGGGGCTTTTTTTGACCATGGGCTTTCTTCCTCTTGCTCATGACAGCATTGGCAGCATAAGACTACTAGTATTAGATAAATATGTTAGTATGGTGCATTAATTTTAATGAGATGGTCGATTTAGGGCAGCGTATGACTACCGTAATTTGGATGAATTCGGAGATCTGAACATCTTTGTTGGACTCCTGTCTGGGGCAGTTACTGTGCCCATGGTAGACAAGCACATATAGGCTAAAGCCAGAGCTGTGCTGGCTCGTGTCCAGCTGCGTCAGCTCTTCCAGAGCTGTATCCTATGTGCTTCTGCCCCTGGGGTAATCATGAGGGGAGTGAATGCAAATCTCCCTGCATGTCAAAGCAGGCACAGCCTAAGTGAGTTCTCAGTTGGACTAACTGTCCATTACAAAGATACTTTGACACTGGCCCACATGCCCTGTTTTCCTCTAAAGCAGAGCACCTGAACATCTTAGTACACTCCTTTTGCATAAGGAAACAGTGGATGGTAAAAACCAGATATTTCATAGCTGTAGATATCTTAAAACTATATGATTCTCTGACCATAAATTCAGCTGCTGTCCCATGAAGTAAACAGTTTGTGTGTAAATTAAAACACAGCACAGAAATAAAATAAAAAAAGGAGCAGGGAGCACAAGCTGGCAGTGAGCATAATGGACAATGGTGTACTGCCAGCCAAACCTGCTGCCTGACCAGGTTCTGTGGGCAGTGCTGTGGAGGAGAAGTTTTAGGAGGTTTTAGAAGACTTTGCAGACTTTTATACTGACATGCACTTCACTGAGGAGTAAAACGTTCAGCAGATTTTTGAAGACTTTGCAGACTTCTATACTAAAATCCACTTGAAATTCCCATGAAGGATGCATGGGGAAAAAAAAAAAAAGTAAGCTGTGAAAACCTTAGACATAGCTGCACAAAAACTGCTTATGAAGAAGTTAAGAAAGGGGAGGAAGTAAACCCCAGGCACAGTGGTAAAGCAGAGAGCTCAAGAGTTTAGCATAAAAAGAATGCTGAAAAGGGGAAGAGCAGGTGTTTAATCACCACTTGTCATCTGTGGCAGTCACAAGTCCTACAGGTATCCTGGAGGCAGTTTTGTGCCCTACAGCACAGCGATGGTGGAGTGGGCAAGTGGTGAAGGGCTGCATTTCTTCCCTCTCCTCCTCCTCCTCCTCTGTGCTCTCCATAGCAAGGGCTCAACCACCTCTAGGCTCTGCTCCCACCGTAACTTTGCTTTTCTCACCCTACAGAGCCAGTATGACAGCCCCACCACCTGGGAAGGCTTTGGCACTGTATTTTCCCACTGTGCAGCTCCACCTCCAATAGCAGTTGTCAGACACTCTCTTGCCCCTTTTGTGATCCCTCACACACCCCTGCAGAGTGCTATGAAATACTGTCAAGCAGAATAGCACTTTATACCCACTTTACCCAGACATAGTGACTGTGCAGAAGTCACTAAAGTCCACAGAAGCGGAGAACAAGTACACAGTGTTCTGAAAAGCAATTAGTCACTGTATGTGAAATACCAGTGAAGCCTTAAAGGGAGAATTTTCTAAATGAATCAGTCTTGAAAAAGTACACCCATTTAATCAAGTGAATTTAAAAATCAATCTGGTTCATCTGGTGCAAATCTGTAATGTAGGTTTCTGTCAATCCTTTTAACCCTTGTGTATATCAGTTTTGCTTGTGTCAGTAAGTTACTGATGGTGAGCAGATATAATAAAGGGCTTAATACCCATGAATCAGGTGCTCGAATTCTAGGTGTTTGGAGTAAACTGCAATCGTATATTAAAACATCCAGGCTCCTTGTACAGGCAATGGGAAGAATTAAGTGCCTGAGAGGGGGTTTGAACCAGCCCTTGTGCAACAGGAATCTCTTCTGAGTTAGTGATGGGGAGTGTTGAGTACAGAGTTATGTCTGAACATTTGCTCCTTTTTGGAGTTTTAATGTCTAGCCTCAGAAAAGAGGTTGTGAACCTGTATCAAGAGCTCCAACCCATTTTTGGATGTCTGCAAACACACACAATTTTAGAAGCCTTGCCTTCTGTCTGGTTGTGCTTCCCACTTTCTGTATAACAGCTGAGCAGATGGAGCAGTTTCCCAGAGAAGGGGAGCAAGCCCAGGCCATCAGCTTTCTTAGCCTGGAAAACTGCACTGGTTGCTGCCTGTTTCACCAGGGGAGGCACTCTGCAGCTGTGGCATACCAGGGAGCAAGGAGCACAGTCGTCATGTGTTTGTAGAGCAGATAGCTGCAAGTCTAGGGTGGTAACACTGGGGTGGGGAGTTTCCCCAGAGCAAGAAAATTCTTGTTCCATAGAAAATTAACAGGGTTTTAGCTAGTGAATGCAAACCAACATGCAACACATCAAGTTTTCAGGGAACAGGATGGCTGGTTGGAGGCACCTGCCTCTCCAATGTACTGCACTGATGATTCTGTGCCTTATCCTGGGCTCCCTTTAGAGGCGAGGGACTAAGGATCCATTTTAAAATGGCCACAACTTTACTTAGACTGAGGTCTGAGGCCTTGCCTATGCAGATGTTTGGAGCTGCCCTTTTTTTACACCTCCTTCATGTTCGTGATGTGTTTCCACATGTAAGGTAAAGCCCTGCTTCTGCTTTCACGTGCAAAGGAGGGATGTGCAGAAGAGGAAAGGCAGGACAGATTGCTGAAACACAGCTCAGGATTGCTGCCACCTGGCCCCTTTGTCTTCACGTAATGTGTCTGAAGCAGTGTTGTCTGGGGAAGAAACAGACTGAAGGGAAAAAAGCACAAGGTCAACCTCATACTGCACCTATCAGATCAGCAGAATTTCTGTGTGAGAATGGATGAGAGATTCAAGTGCCAAGTGGAGAGGCTTATAGAATAAACAGCAACGCATCATTTTGCCTTCGATGATTATTGAAAGCATATGCTGTTTGACCTCAACAAAACAATCCTAATGCTGTTTTCATCAAACTCATGGAGAGTTTTGCTTAGAGACCTCTTGGAGAGTGCTGGGTTAGGCAGATGTCTAATTGAGTTACCTGAGTCTAATTCTGTTGTTGTAATTGCCTGGGGGAAGTAGAAAGGGCTGGTTACCAATTAAGATTTTAATGTTATTAATTTAAGAGAGTTTGAAGGGCATATGTAGTCTAAGGAATCTATTGAATTGATAGCAAAACAAAGTAAATATCCTCCTGCCTCAAATTCTAGCTGTACTCTATCTCCAGGGAATTCGGTTTTCTATTTTTACTTTTGAAAGGTCAGGTCTTTGCAGCCTGAGGGAAGGCTGGCATAGTCATGTCATGAGAAGCTGAAATCCAGTCTGCAGCTCTGACTTTCCACAATGAGGGGCTGGGTGACGAATGGGGAGACACCCTCTTCTGCAGAACAGCTGTAATTCATGTAACAGCTTGGTGTAAAATCAGTGTTTAGATGTCTCAAAATCTAACTGCTGTCTTCCAGTACAGAGAGTAACAGAAGAAGAAAACAGCTTAGCAGAAAGCAACAGTAAGGACTGATAGATTGCTTTCAGCTTCACAGCACTTTGTTGAGAAGAGATGAACCCTCCTCTAGAAATCATAAGGGAAATGTTATGTAAAATTTCTGCTACATGACCCCATCCAGTTCATTTTTGTGAACTTCAGCTCACAACTGACCTGGAGTACAGAGTACTACATAGTTACAAAGGAGGACTACTAAAATGTGGCAACCCTCCTTTTGCAGATGAAGATTACTAAGTCTTCATGACTGAATGGTTGCTCCAGATGCTTGTGACAATGCAAAAAAATAACCCACAAAAAACCAACACAATTAAATATTGGGAAAATTCCTATTACTTTTTTTCCCCCAAATTTTTTAAATAAGAGAGAGGACGGAAACAGCTCTGAAGTTGTATAAACTGCAGCCAAAACATAATCCTGTGGTACATTTTGGATTTCTGTTTGTCAGCCCATAAACAGCTCCTGTATAGGCAGTGCATTCCCTGAGCCTAGTAAGTCTTATGTTACTGAAGTGACTTTTGGATGCTGAGGCTTGTTTTAGTAAGGTAGCAGTGACTTCATAAGGAGCAAAATTGCAATTTATAATAGAAGCTGCAGAGTTCAATTTCCTGGAGTCTGACATAGGGCAGGTCTGTCTTTGTGATCCAGAGGGACTCCACTTGTATGACCTGAAGGGCAGACCATTGTCTACCCGTCTTCAAGAATGAGGCACTGCTATCAAAGCAGAGCTCTGTGCCCCTAATGGGCTCTTTGAAGCCACAGCAGCAGAGAAGGTGAAGTACTGCAGCTCCCTCCCTCCTTCTGAAGAAAAGCCAGCACAGCACGGCTCTCTGGAAGTTACATATATAAAAGTAAAGAAACTAAATATGATTTTATGGAATACGCTGCTCTTGGAGAGTTCCTGTTTCTGTTGAGTTACCTTATTTGTCACTGAAACTTTAACTGTAAAGCCTCGCTCTGCTTTTGATAACACTTCTCTGGTCTGCAAGTGGAGAAACCTTGTGTTGCCTTCTCTACCACTGCAGTCACTTGTACCAACAGTCACTTGTACAAACCTCCACTATGTTAATGTAAATTAATACACAATGTGAAAAAAAACCCCCAAAATTAATTTGACTCTACAGTGAATAAAGATTGGCTGATGCTTTAGCTACCCCATTTGTTAAGAAACTCAGGCAGCCTATTTTCACACTGTTTTGGTGGTTTCATTCTGCAGGGATAGCAGCTAAGTAGGAGTGATTGCCAAAATGGAGAATAACTGAATATTGCAAAATACTGGTGAAACACAGTACTGAATTCCTGTCCTCACAGGGGTAAATTTATTGTCTGATTTACATCAGTGCAATCAAGGTTTGAAAAAAAGCCCAACAAAGCAACATGACTAATCTGTTGAAATAGCTCATTTTTAATACTGACTACTGGCAGCAAACTACTTACTAATGAGGTTCAGGATGTCAATTATTGTTGAAATGAATCCTTGAATAGTTTTGTATAATGTGTTGAAGAAAATCACAGTCTGTTTGCAACATATTTCAAAGCAGAAAGAGATTAAATTAATTTCACATGTTATATTTCTTTCCAAAAAGCCCCTGGCCCTAATAAGCATTTCCTACCAGTTTTTTATTTTTTCTTCCTGGTAAGGGAAGACCCACCTAAAATAGAAATTAAATAAGCAATGTCAGTGAGTATTCTACTAAGTACTGCAATAATAATATGGATTCTTTCTCATGAGAAATAGATACCAAAATGTTAACATTAAGGAATTCTGTTCTTTGGTGTAACTTTACTCTAATGTATCTCCAAAGATAAATCAGCCACTGATAATCCTGTTACAAATTATCATTTTCTGTGTCTTTTCAGTTTGATCCTTACTCACTTATAGCAATTTATTACCTAGTAGTTAAGTTATTAGAACTTGTTTTCAAGAATGTGAAGGAAAAAAGCCTATTCTGTTTTCTCTCTGGTCATGCTTCAGCCTTGCAAGTTCAAAACAACCTTCTGGGTTATATTTATGCCTGCAGACTTTATGCTGGATGAAAAAATGTTTGCTTGTGCCATGGTGGTACAATCTTTATAAAGGTCTGAAAAATAACTCCTGGCTTGACTTGCAACCAAACTTGTGAAGTTATCCTTTCAGTTAATAGCCAAGGCAGCAAAGTGCCTTTGGGAATTCCAGGAACTCCCCACTGAGCACTCAAAGTTTACTTTGAATATTGTGAAATATTCAAAATAAAATAACAATATTCAAAAAAAAAAACATTAATATGCTTTTATAGCTTTGTACATAGCTGATGAATTGGGATACTGTATTTCAGACTGGTGCTGGCAATGTTAATAGTGATGGAGCAAAGACACATGTTAATGAAATGCTTACGTGCTCTGATGGTGGCAGGTAAAGCTTGAAATCAGTGTCTTTGTAGAAATCACCTTCATTTTAGTTCCCTGTTTCTTGAACTCGTAGGAGTTGCCTCAGGAAAGATGCACAAGAGCCAGCACATACAAGTATGGACATGCCTAAATCTTCCAGTTAAAAAAAAAAAGTTACAATTTTTTGTGTTAATCTTTGACTTGGACGAACTCATACCAGTTATTTCTCTTGTGGCAAGAGTTCCCGTGTCTCCAAGCTAGGTGGCAGAGGAAAAGGAAGCTTGAGGCATGAGCCTGCCTCAGTCACAACCCCGAGTTATTGTGTCCATTCGCCCTTGCTCAAGCTGTAGGTGCTCCTGTGCCGCCTGCCGGGGCCGTGCCGGGGCAGGGGCTGCAGCACGGCGCTGCCTCCCGCAGCCCGCGGCCGTGCCTGCGCTCCCACAGGACTCCCAGCGCTGCAGGAGCAGCCCCTGTGCTAACACTCCTTGCTGGGAGGCTCCAGTGTGGCCACTGTCAGAAAGAAGGTGAAAGGAGATGGCCAGAGCTAAGGATTAAGAGAAGATGAGGAAAATCAACATCCTCAGCTCCGGAGTGGGGTTAGGACATGGGGAGGCATGGCCAAACATGTGTGCACCTCTTTGGTCAGGAGGGCTGCTGGCATAAACTCTCTGAGATCTGTTGCCTGATGTCTTGGGTTTGGGTCATTTCATGCATTTTGATTTGTCCTAGCTTTCCTCTATTTAACAAAAACAAGCTGGTCTAATGCAGAAACCTATTTAAATTGCCAGTACCTTTTCTATCCTTCACTATTGAAGACTGAATGTGAAGTTACCCCACTCTGATTATTTGGTAATGTTTTGTTTGTTTGTTTTCTTTCAGCACTTCCAGTTGTGCACTGAAAGCAAAACCTACATGTAATTTTCTCTAGCTTTCTAAATTTGTCATTTGCTCTTATAGATTATTCAGTAAACTCAAATTGCTTTTTGTTTTAATTGGGTCTTATCTGCATTCTGCCCCAGCCAATTTTCAGCCTATCACCTAAATTGCTTTTTGCCCTAATAAGAATGACTGGTTGATAAGGGTAGTATAACGTTTATTTTACACCTCAGATTCCCCTCAGCTTGTGTAGAAAATTAATTCTAGAATTAACGTATTTTACATCTGATTCTAGCAGACACCAGTTTGCCAGAATGTCTGGCTAGCTAAAAGTAATTGGGAGAAGACTGTTCAGTCAGACTCTCCCTTCAAACATTTAATTTTTTTTGCCATCACCCATCTAACAGTAGAGTTTTCTGAAATCAGGTTTTGGAACTTTGATACTTTTCTCAAGCTTTAACTGAACTTTTCTGGTTTACAGTCTGGGTTGATTTTGTTGGCATAGACATCTGAGGTTGCTGGAGTTTAATGGCTCTGTTTTCTCGGTAATTAATAAACAACTGTTGACATACCTCTTCAGCTCAGACCTCTCCCACTCTTGGATCTGTGTTGTTGGTTTTTAATGCACTTAAGTAACCTCATATATTTTATTGAAACTTAATGTTATATCGTGGGTAATAGGCACTTTGAATATTCCAATCCAGTCATAATAAATCTGCCTATCCTTGTTCTAAAAAGGACATATCCTTGTTTCTAATTTCTCGCAGCTCATAAGAAAAAGTACAATGAAACTCAAAAGGGATGCATCAAAGGGATACATTTTGGTATACAAATATAGCTGGTTCTATTTAACTTATATAAAAATTATCCAGAGATAATTTGTGTGTGACACATAAGAGAGAGGGTATTAGAACAGTAAAATTATAGTTTATTTGTTTTCAGATAATCATCCCAGAAATCTTGTGAAAGGGTTTGGAGTTTGTCAGGGTTTTTTTGCAAATGAAGTAAATCTACAAGTTACCTTACAAATGAAAGTTAAAAATTATGTATTTATGGGAACAGAGGGACTGTGAGGTGAGTTATAACTTGTTGGCTCTGGAGATGCGGCTTAGCTGTTCTGTTTGGCTACCTCCAGCTCAGCTGGGTTATCTCCATATGCACTCTGTGTGTCAGGGGCCTGGTTTAGGTGGGCATTAGGCTTCAGAGCCCCCTGGTACCAGCCAGCTGAAGCACACAGCAGATTAAGCCGTGCTGGTACCTCCCTGGCAAGGAGAAACACTTGCTTCCCAGAGCCACTCCTGCTCTTCCGTGTGTGAAGAGCCCCCTGCAGCAGTGTCCTTCTGTCCTCCACATCCAGCTGTGCTGTGTGGAACACCAACTGGCTCTGCGCTTTCTCGGAATGAGAAAGGGGTTTGGGGGCCACACTGAAATTTTCTGTCCTTTCCTGCTTAGCAGCAATTCTGCTCTAACACGGAACACAGGCAGTGTTGTGCGTGGTTTCTTCCTCCTTACAGATCCTGTTTGCTGGGACTGAAATGAGCCTTCACTGAGTCTTTCAGTCAACAGACATCTGCATGTGAAATCTGTCTCTTTTTTGCCAGCCATGATTACATGGTAATCATCAGCTATCTTTCCTTACGTTATCTTCCCCTGCTTACTTGTGGGTGTCGTGCTCTATTTTCTCACTTGTGTTTCAGCTGTTAAACTGTCAAAAAAGGCTAATGGTTTCATAGTGTTGAAGCTGCATTCAGGGTTTTATAGATTTGGTTTTTATTGTGGGGTTTTTTTTCCTTATCTGTTAAAAATTGTAACTTTTTTTTCTATTTCCATTGCAGTATAAAAATTAATAGGTGGCAGCATGGCTGCATTCTTCCACAACCTGGTTAGGAAACATGAAAAAAATGAAAATTTTCCAGTGGTTACTTGTTCATGAAAACTAATCTCTAGTAGAAGAAATATACAGTATTTCTTACAGAAATTACAGAAGAAATATACAGATAATTTCCTTCTACCAGTAAGAAATATACATATAACTTACTTATCAGTATTATCAGCACTGTGTATTCATAACTAAGAATATATACATCTTTAAATTGGTGCACACAATGTACTTAAGAAAAAGTTTTTTCTTGTTTATATATCCCTACGATAACAAAATGAAAAGCAGAAAGTGTCATTATGAATGACCTGTAAGCAAATAAAAAGCTTGTGTGGTGCAGAAAGAGGCTTTAAAAAGAGACCAAATTTTATAGTGTTGATACAGAAGAAATGCATATCTATTTTTCTTTGGCGGCACACTATCTCTATGTAGATTCATTATAATGTTTTTAAAACAACACTGTGTTATCAAACAACCTTAAAACTGAGGATGTATAGGCTTTGTTATTATTACCAACCACTTTAATAGAATATAAATGTCATATATGATGTCATCACTGTACGCAAAGCCAACCATCCTATAAACCAGTGTAACACATCAGGGTGTTACATCTGTATATTTTATAGAAATTTTCATATGCAAGCTTAAATTGAAATAACTTGTCTTTCTGTAATTAGTATGTCAAAATGGGTGAGAAACTGAAGTGCAACTCTAAGAGTAGAATTTCCAATGTTGTTTTAAATTTTTATCACTTTCCTGAGAAAAAGTGCTTCATGTAAATGTTCCCTTCCAACTTCCCCCCACCCATTTTTCCATATTTCATTTTAGGCTTGGGAGGAAAATCTAATTTTTAATTTATTTTTTGCATTATTGTGGATTTTATGCAAATGTGAGTCCTTTTTCCATAATACAGGAAATTTGCTCTGGTGTAGTATGGGGAAGAATATAAGTTTTTTTCTGCTGATGTCTTCTTCATATTTTGATGAAAGTACGAGGCAGATAAATTTTAATTTTAATGCCCTCAACTGGCAGAAGCATTGATTAGATGATGAGAAACAACAGGCCGTGTTTCTCCTCCCAGTTCAAACTAATTATAAAATTCCTTGTTATACCAAACTAAAAATGTGGTCCTCCCTTTGAGGGAGGAGAGTTTAGATGTGGTGTTGCATTGGTTGATATGTGACCTCGATGTTGCAAGAAGTTTTGGGAGCCATGGGAAAAGGGTGGTTTTACCCCAGTCTGCGTTGGAGCTGTGGAGAGGATTTTTCCTAGCCTGTACTTCTAAATTCTCTTTTCAGACAGTTGTACTAAGGAGATAAAGCTGGTGTCATTATGCAGAACCTTCCTGTTGAGAATGAGGTGTATCGTGGCAATGCATCAGCAGATGAAGCTATTCGAGTAGTTTAGGTTCCAGCTATTTCTCACCATTCAGAGTTTGCAAAGAAGCCAATTGCTTTGACCAGACCTGTATTTCTGCTCAGTGTGTTGGAAAAGTCCTCCCCAGCCTGGGGCTCCTCCTGTTTCTACTTTCCAGGTTTAACTGTTACAACACCTTGGTTCATTCCTCTGACAAGAAACAGGCTGGCATGTAACTATCTGGTATTTTAGTCCCAGCCTTGACTGTGCTGAGCTTAGAGGAGCTGTCCGGATCCAGAAAGTGACTCTAGGCCAGTGCTTGGTGTACTCTGCCCCTGCCATCCCAGCACCTGCACCTGGCTGCTCCTGACTTGGGTTGTGAGGGCTCCTGTGGGTTTGTAGCTTTTACAGAGTGCACGTGTCTCTTTTGCTACTTTGCTTGTCCTGCTGTTGGCCCTGTGGTCTTTAAGGAAGGCTATTTCTGGGGTATTTACTCAATTGTTGATCATTAATGGTAGGATAATTTCCTTCTAACCAGGGATATAATCTGGTAAGTTTGACTAGTTATTATATCTTACTTAACATTGCCTGCTTTTCAGTTGTGCAGCTAGGAGTTTTGTGTATTGTTCTATTGACAAAATCAGTTGGTTTTTATTTTTTAAAAAAGCAGAAGTCATTAATGTGAGTAAAGTAACAGCTGTTAGTGGTTTACTGTGGTATTTTTCATTACAAATAGGTAGAAGACATTCTTTCCTGCTGCCTTTTAGCAAATTTCAGTTCTGTCACCCATCTTTCTCGAGCCTATAATGCTTGCTTTGTACAAAATCAGCGTGGCTTTTAGTATTGGAGCAATGAAAAAAAATCTGTCCTATTTAACGGCTGTGGATACTAATTTTTCTGTGCACTGAATGAAGAGGCACTCCCTCACTGCTTTTCACATCATTCTGTTTCTGATTGAATTGCTTCTGTCTGCTGAACCTCATAGGGATTGAACAAAATTTAAATATCAATTGCATCTTAAGTGTATATAAAGTATTTGAATAAATAAAAAAAAAAGTGTATGGAAATAAATACTAGATACAAGATTTCTGGAAGGAAGTTTTTTGAAAGACCTCTTTTTCTATTGATGATTACAGTGCCGTTTTAGCTAATTTTACTCAGACATCTTATTTTCTATATCCTTTTTGTAATACAGCAGCTCGGGTTGTGTGTAATGGTGTTCATTCTCTCCTTACTCCTGTGAATCTCGAGCCTACAGACTTTATTTGGCTTTCATCCATTTTTTGGTATTCTGGAACTTCTTCGGTGCAAGTTCTCATATGAAAGGTTCCGCTTTGGCCCCTGGGGACTGCAACACAATACTGGATGTGGAGGCAGTGGAGACCTGACACAGCCTATTCTTTGATCTGCTGGAACTTCTATTGACTTCTCATCCTTCTCCTGCCTGACAAACTACTGGGGATAGAGAGGAATCACTGAAACAGAGATATGAAAGCCAGGATTTATAGTGCTCCAAACTCAAACATGCAGAAGTACAGGGATACACCCTTTATTAAAGGCAGTGATTGTACCAAATTAAAAAACCAAACAAACCCAAACTTTCAGGAAGATAAAAGGGAAGGCTAAATAATTGATCAAGGAGTGAACCTGTTAAACTGACTGTCTACTCATCCCACATTGCTGCAAACAGCAGATATCTTTGAAAACAGCTCCAGGATTGCTTGCTTGTCTTGCTAGAAGCTGTGTGTTCATACACAGTGTTGTAGCATGTGAACTCCAATAAAATTCTTGTGTTCAACTGATTTTTTTACACTGTTACATCTTGCTTTGTAAATAAATTGAACAGGAAATAGCTGGGATTTTGAGAAGTGCACATCTCTCTGCAAGCAACTAGAGCAGAAAATCTTTGTAGTAATTGACCTGCTGAGGCTAATTCAAATATGCAGTGGTTCTAATGTCCTCTGCCTTACTTCACCAAAACCTGAACACAACAGTGGTCAAGAGCAACTGCAGGAGCTACTCATTTTCCCAGGACATTGTTTTTGGGTCAGGTAGGGAGGCAGGGAGGTGAGAGGCAGGAAAGATGCTTGTATTTGGATTGCATGGCCAGGTTTCAGTAGCAGGGGTCTTCAGGGGTGGCTTCTATGAGAAGCTGCCAGAAGCTTCCCATGTGTCGGACAGGGCCAATGCCAGCTGCCTCCAAAAAATACCTGTCATTAGCCAAGGCCAGGCCCATCTGAGATGGTGGTAGTGCCTCTGGGACAATGTATTTAAGGGGGCAAAAAGCCTTCCCAACTGGCAATTGCACCAGAGCAGTGATTCCCCTGCAGCCTGTGGGGAAGACCTGGGTCAGTCAGGCTGTCCCCTGGCAGCCCATGGAGATTCACGATGGTGCAGAGATCCACCTGCAGCCTGTAGAGCACCTCACGTTAGAGCAGAGGGATGCCCAAAGGAGGCTGTGAGTCCATGGGAAGCCCATGCTGGAGCAGGTTCCTGGCAGGACTTGTGATGGTGTGGGGGACCCACGCTGAAACAGTCTGTTCCTGAAGGGCTGCACCCCATTGAAAGACCCATGCTGGAGAAGTTTGTGAGGAACTGCAGCCCGTGGGAAGGACTCACAGTGGAGAAGTACATGGAGAACTGTCTCCCATGGGAGGGATCCCACCCTGGAGCAGGGGAAGAGTATGAGGAGTCCTCCCTCTGAGGAGGAAGGAGTGGCAGAGAAAACATGTGATGAACTGACCCCAACACGCATTCCCTGTCCCCGTGCTGCTGTGGAGGAGGAGAGAGAAAAAATTGTGGGTGAAATTAAACCCAGGAAGAAAGAAGGAGTGTGGGGGAGGCATTAAAAATTTGGTTTTATTTCTCATTATCCTACTCTGATTCGATTGTCAATAAATTGAGCTAATTTCCCCAAGTGAAGTGATTTTCCCCATGGCAGTAACAGATGAGTGATCTCTCCTTCTCCTTATCTCAATCCACTAGTCTTTCATTCTGTTTTCTCTCCTCTGTCCAGCTGAGAGGGAGAATGATGGAGAGGCTTTGCTGGACATGTGGTGTCCAGCTGAGGGGAGAATGATGGAGAGGCTTTGCTGGACGTGTGGTGTCCAGCCAGGGTCAACCCACTACCACAGTGCTGTACTTGAGTAGAGTTCCATCTGAAAAACATTTTCAAGTTTATTTTCTTTATGGAGTTTTGGGGAAATACGTTTTGTATTTGAGAGATGTTGGTGCATTTGTTTTACCTTCCTAAGAGGAAGAACCATTCTGGAGCACTTTAGGATGGCATATGTGAGAGACTGAAATGTTATGGCAGCTGCTGTACGTTGCTTATGTACCTGCTTTTATGACTTTTTGCAAACCCTGAAAAAAACGTTTTTTAAAATAATTTCTTCAGGCTTAAACCCAGCTCTGTTTTCCTCCATGGCCAACTTTTCTTTCTAAGGAAGTTCAATTGAAATATAGTTGTGGTCATCTTCACTGCCATATTTGATGGTTAAAATGTCTACTGGGCGTTAGTTTCCCAGAGCCTGCCACCTCTAAAAAGCACATGTGAAGCGCAGGAAAGTGTGCTGCTCTAGTTCTTTTCAGGGGCCTTGCTCCCCTGGGTTTGTTGAGCACTGGACCTCTCCCTGGGCACAAACCTCTGTCCTGCAGCTGCCGCTGCTGGCCAAACCAAGGGTAGCCCTGTGGAGAGGTGTGTGGTGTGATTCAGTGCGTCTCACTCAGACCTTCTTGACAGGATCCATGGCTGCAAAGTCCAGGCTCTGGGCACTGGTCTGGAAGGATCTGCAAGGCAGCACAGCTGCTGCTAGGGTTGCCATATATCCTCTACTACAGGTTTTAATCCCATGCACTGCACGAAAAACATATGGGACATAGCTTTCCTTGTGCTTTTGCATATAAAGCATCTGGAAAAGGAGTTTTATACATCTGGAGCTGGGTGGCCCTATGCTGCCCATACAAATATTTTTTTTTTTTTTGTGCCTGTGATTGACCTGTGTGCTGGCAGTAATGGCCCTTCCAACTTTTTATGATAAATCACAGATCCAAAAGAGACTTCCCCAGACAGAATATTAATATCAATGTTGCTAGACAGCAGCTAGTTATTTGCCATAAATTCACTGCTCTGAGAGATTGGAGAAAGGCAGCCATTGGTTTTCCAGCTTGAAGTCATTCACCAAAAGCTTTTTGTGGTTTTGAGAACCTCAAAATCCAATTTTTCCAGGGCAAGTCTGGATATTTTGGAGGCACCTGGTCTGGACAAGTCCTGGGTGAGATTTTCCAAATTCCTCTTATTTGATGTCAGACATGACACGAAGTGAGTATTTTAATCAGATGAAGGGACCATTGAAGTGAATGGAAGAAGGGACAGAGGTGATGTGGAAGAGCCAGCGGATTTTCCAGTGACTCAACTGTATTTGTAATTAATTTGTCATTACTATATGTAATTTTATTCTCTTTATTTCTGCATTTTTACTCCAGTTTCGTATTTATTATTACTTCTGCTCCTCACAACCAGCTTTTGGCCTGTTCAACTAGCATTAACCACACCTGGGAATGCAATCAGTTTAATGATGTTTAAGGAGTTCCTGTAAGGGGCCAGCACGCAACATGTTTTGCTCACAAAGCCTTCTCCTCCCTGGGATGAGCAAAGCTGTTCTCTTTGGCTCACATGAACGTGCAGAGAAGAAGATCTTCAGTCTGTTGGTACCCATTCCCACTCCCAGATCCCCACACCTCATCAAAGTGTGATGAGAGATTTGAGAAGTACCAGAAAGAAGGTGAGGCTAATATAATTCAATTGTGAGACTTAAAAAAAAAAAAAAAAGTATATGTGTCTCGAAGAGAGCCATTAATTCTGGTGCTCATAAATGGTTTCTTTTCATTTTCCCTTATAAAGCATAACTTGCTTCATTTTTCATTGTCTTTTCCAGCTCCATGTGAAATCCACAGACAGTAATTGTTCCTTGTTTCCTTCTGTCAAACAGGTGGCATACTGAACAATTAAGGTTTCTGTTCATAATAAGCTACAATGTCTAAAAGAAGAGAAAAATACTTCATTTTAAAATAATCTGAAAAATTAGAGGACAGTCTGCTGTGTCATAGAAACCAGGCCTTACTTTGTAATAAAGTAGGAGCCTTCTCTTTTTTAGGACTATGAATTAAATTTTACCACTCACAACTTTTGATTTTCAGCATTTGCAATTGCTGGGGGAGGTAATCTACTTTATATTGTCCCAGCCTGAGATGATCAGTGCTATATCATTATCCAAGAGGTTTTTCTTTGCTATTAGAAATCTTGTCCTCAAAGAATACAACCCTCTCTCAGTGAAGCCAGTCTCAGCAGTGCCCCAGTTCAGGCTGCCTGCACTGTGTGCCACTCCAAAACCAATTACAAAGTTGTTATCAGGAGACAGACAGTGAAAAAAACACTGCGCATGTACTGGTGATTCTCTGCACCTCAGTTCACTTTGTAGGGCTGGCTGCTTCAAAACCAGCCCAGACATAAACTGAAAACACAATGTTAATTATTGTTCACTTACTTAATGTCTTAAACAGCTGAACACAGCAGTAACAATTTAAATGAAATTATAATGTATGATATATAGGAAATAATATTGCTGATTAGTGAACAGATTAGTCCAAAATATGTTTTTCAACTCAGTTATGAACATTTGGAGTCATGTTTTCCTCTCAATTTGAGCATGAGAAGGGGAAAAATTACTAAACTTGAAGTAACCTTGTATGAATGGCAGATGAGATGCAAGTGAAACATGTTGCAATAAATAAATATACAATTTGGGTTCTATAATTTTCCATTGCATTAATTTGTCTGAATATATTTAGAGCACTAATTTAGACTGGAAATTAAGGCTGTTTATGGCAACTGCTGCATGTTGATGGAAATATCGTTTCATGTGCTATATTTTAAAACCATGTCATTGACTTTTTAAAACTGCTTCAAAGTTAACTGCACAAAATTACTTCAGCAAAATGTTTTGCCATACAATTAAAACATAAAAGATGAGAAGTTAAAGGTCTTGCGTATTATATGCATAAGTTTTTATTTTTCCAAGAGCAATTTCACTGTCCTGGAATTACTTTTATAGAAAGACGCTGTCAGATGTAGTAAAAAAATCTTAGCTAAATCTTGCTTTGTCACTATTTTCAGTTTGAAATTCTGCATTTATTAATATATGCAAAAATTTATTTTTGGCACTTTAATTTTTCAAAGCCTAATTAACCCAGCCCACGGTTACAGAATAAGAGCAGAGTCTCAGGAAACTCTGTGAGAGCTCTGATTTAATGTTTCATTCCTGGGAGAACATCCTGAAATAGCGGATTTTCCTTCATAGTGCCCAGGGACTGCTTCTGGGTGAGAGAATTCTTTGCCTGTGCACCTATATGTGGGTGGCTTTTGTTCTACCATTTCATTGCCCGTTTCATCATGAGTGATCCCAAAACCTTCACAAAATCATTACTTCTTGGAGGGGACAGTGTTAATTTCAGTTTTATCCACGTCAAGGATGGATAGCACATAAGTGAGTCAAACTTTGCCAGTGTCCTGGGTGCCCAGAGGAATCAGTGGAAACAAATGGTCACTTCCTACCGGGATACCTGCCTCAAGAACTGTTGCTCAGCCTCAGGAGAAGACAGACAGGTTTTGCCTGCTCCTAGAGATAAGTAGTAGTGAGGAGGCAGAGGCAAGGCAGATAGTAGATACTTGTTCCTGCAGTTCTTGGTGATGGAAACCAATGGACTCCAAATGTTACCCATGGTGGCAAGGGGAGGCTGGGATTTTCTTCAAACAGAGAAGCAAGAGGGTGGGTATTTGAGGCGAGAGAAAGAAACAGCACAAGCAGTAGGGGAAGAAAGCAAATAATGGCAATAAAACCCTCAAAATGAAACGTCAATAGTTGTAAAATTGAATGCTGTTCCCAAAGTAACAAGTAAGGCTTTGCCACGGTTAAAAATTTCATTTCAGTGGGAGAGAAGAGTGGAATGAAAGAAGTACATTTCATTAAATACAGAGAGAGCTTTTATCCTGTATTACCAGTTGTTGACTCTGAAGGGGTGCTCAGAAGAAAATGAAAACCTGAATAACTATATGAAAGCTTCTTGAATACACATCTCCTCTTTCTAATTGAAAATCATGCATGGCAAAGCCTCTGGCTGACAGGCAACTCTTGGAGAAGTAGCCACAGAATCTGAGTGTCTCTGCTCTTGATTGCCTCTTCTGATATGCTGTACAATGTGCAATAAAAATAAGTACATAACTGGGCAGGACTGATGACTGGCAATGGCTGGCATGCAGATCCACAAGCTGCAATTGCATGACCAATGCACTGTTTGCAAAGACACTGTTTGAAATTGTTATCCATTATAACGAGTACTGCAGTACTTAAAAAGAGAGAGAAATGCAGAGATTGCTGTAAGCAATTAACAAATGTGCCACTATCAATATTCCATCCAATTTAAGTTTAGCAGAGACATTATTCTTCATCCTAAAGATCTGCTCAGGTTTTTTTTAGTGGTAAGTTATCTTACCCCCTCTTTTTACACTGAAAGGCACTTAAAATTACTTGAACCTGTTTAAAAAGTGGTTTGATTATAGCAAGAAGGAGAACTTAGATAAGTGCTTTGAAAATGCTTAGAAATGAATCATCACTTTCAATTAGATAAAACTCTCATATTCTGCCTCCTACACTTAAACAAATAAAAAAAAAAATTATACAATTCCTTCCATAACCTGCACTTTAGAAACATTTGGAGCTTTCATAAGCCATGATATTCCAGCTGAAAAGTTGTTGCAAAAGTTCGGTTTTGTTTAGATATTCTTTCTAATCCTTAGATCTGTGTTTAGGTCTTCCTTCTAATTTCTAGGATGTAAGTAATTAATACTCACTTGTTTTTGTGTCAGTTTGTTTTGTGCATTGGTAGTTCTGTTCCCTTCCTGCAGTTAATCACTGAGTCACATCCTCTCTAATCCTTTGTTCTAATAACCAAACCAATTTTTTTCTGGTATGATAACCTGGGCTTCTTCAGTCATTCAAGCAGCTTCCTCTGCATGTACCTGGCTTAAAAGTGGTGGTGCTGGGGACCCAGTGCCCACATATTTGGGATGTTTCCATTTTGGACTTCACTTAGTCTCTTGCAATGAGCTGAATGCCCATCAGCAGTCAAGGCACTTTCATTGTGCCTCTTGAGTCTATCTTCCAGCTTAGTTTCTCCTCCATGAATCAGGTCCACGTGCTCTTTGACCATTCTGTGGTGTGAACCAAGGCATGGTAGGCAATGACCCACTTAAAAAACACCCGCCTTGTCCAGACTGAATTGCTGCTGTAGACAATCCCCAAGAGCTCCACCGGACTTTCTTGAGGAACTGAGGTTTAGTATTTTGTCCTTTTCCAAAACTCTTCCATCTGTGTACTGTCACATGTGATAATTGTTTGTCACCCTCCGCAGCTATCCATTATAATGAGCAACTGGGTTTTTTTTAATGGAGAAGAGAATGTAGAGATTGCCATAGGCAATTTAAAAATATGCTACTTCTTACCAAACGTCTTGATATTTTTTTTCTCATAGAATAAATCAATTAATAGAAAATCCACTTTTAATAGGAAACAATTCTAAAATACAAGTACTAAAAGGAGTGATCATTTAGACACTTCACATAAATGTGCTTCTTAGTTTTTGTTTTGAGAGTGTCTTTGTAGTTTTGGTTTATTTTTTTTGTTGTTGTTTGTTTGGCTATCCCAAAATGGCATGATTTTACTTGTATCTAAATGTGTTGAAAGGCACATTAACCAAGAGAGGGGAAAAAAAGGAGCTATATATAGTTTTACAGTCCCTTTAGGGAATCATTGCTTGAGCTTCATTAATATGCATTTTAGCACAATCTAATTTACTCACATGGCTGGCCCCAGGTGTTTGGAAAGGCAACCAGAGGAAAATCAGATCATACTAAAATTAGAGACAAGAAATACTGAATGCCTTCCCTTTCAGGTCCTTGAAAGGCACATATTAATTATAACTGTATGAATTTATGAACACTAATACTATGAACAGCTCCAGTAGTAATTATTTTGGAAAAATTGTCTTTACCAGTAAGTGTAGTGTGGTCAAAATGCAGAGAAAATTTTCTATTAAGGAACATATGTATATACTTCCCCCTCCAAACATTAAATTTTTAGGGCAGTGTCCCTGTGATATCCTTCTGATATGTATTTAATCACTGAAAATCACAATGAAAACCCTTATTTCATGTGTGCTATTTTTTGAACAGTTTCAAAGGGGGCATTAGAATTTGATGGATTTGCCCATTTTTTCTAAGAATGCATCTCTGCTGGGTTACACAACGCCAAGGCCAGCACACTGGGGAGGGAAAAGTGAGGAGGTGTGGGGAAAAAAGGTTAAAAAATTATCTCTGTGTGGTCTGATTAAAAGCTTCATGCTTTCACAGTGTCCATAGAAAGCTTTGGCAAGCAAGTGTTCACAGCTGGTCTCTGAGCTGCTAACAGGATGTAGTGGTTCAATAAAGCGGCTTTATATATTAATTTCCTAAGTGTCATCTTGATTTGCAGCAGGAAGTGTAAGCAAAACAATGTCAAACGCATCAGCCCTGAAGGTGCCTTTGGAGCAACACTCGTCGGTCTGCCCTTGCCCGCGTGCTCTGAACTCTTCAACTGGGGAGGTGCTTGCCTGGGGAAGAGACTATTTCAGAATCAGTCCTTAGGGTTTGAGCAGCCTGGATTACAGTGGTAGCAGGCTACTGAGGGATGCATATGTTATGAAAACACTTAGTCATCTCTAGTGCGATTGTGATCTGAAATATCTGACCTTCCTATGATTCAAAAATAGTGAGACTCCAGCTCAAAGGACAGTAACCACATGTGTAGTAGCACAGGGGCCTGTATGACCTGTGCTTGGAGAAGCAGTGCTGGCTAACAGAGCTGCTCCACCCTGCTGTTCCCACCCAGCAGACAGTCTACAAGGCTTCAGAGGAGCTCAGTGCTCTCCAGGCTTCACGTGTCTCACCACAGGGTGCTCTGAGGAGTTTTAATCCTCTAGACAGGAATTTGGTAAGAGATCCTGTTATTTCAGCTTGGAGACAAATGTGGTTATTTGGAAAGGAGTGTAGTTAGTTCTGTTTCAAGCAGAGTGTGACTTCAGGAGGTACCCCACTGAAATGTACTCGCACGCACACCATCGGATGTCTGTCAGACACACTGCTCATTACACCTCGGTGCAGCACTACCGACCCACGTTTCTTTGATGTGATAAGCAGGGTGACATTACAGGTGAATACTAGAGTGCACTATTAAGAAGGAGCTTAAAATGTACTTACTGAAAGGAATAGAGTCTCCACAGAGGGTGTCATTTAAGAATAGTCCATCTAAAGAACATTCCCCTAAAGCAAAACATCAAAGAGAGGATAGGAAATATGTTTTAGGCTGCAATTCTGGAAAGAAATCAAAGTCATATGAATTTCATTAAATCATCAAGGACTTTAAGAACTAGATTCCAAATGTATGTGAAAAATATTCCGGTAAGTGAAAAATAAAGTATCCAGTGACCAGAGAAAAATAGAGAAAAGAAGATGATGAAAAAATGATTATTCAGGAAAGAATAATTATTAGGGAAAGAAGTTACCCTGGTAGATGGGAAAACATACCTATGGGAAGCAGTTTTTGCTCCTATCTGACCACAAACCCAAACAAAGTCTATTCCCAGAACCAATCTATATATAAATATGATCCTTCAACCTTGGCAAATTAATAGGACCTTATTAAAAAAAAAAAACCAACAAAAACTTGTTGAATCTTTTTCCTGTCTTTACGTATTGTTTCTTCTAGACTAAGCCAATGAGCTCATTCACAGGAATGAGAACACTGCCTTTAGTAGTTCGACTACCTTTTGGCAAAAGTACATGTTTTTGCCATATATCAATAAACCACCCTTCTCCAGGTGTCTCAGTAACATTGCTGCATTAGTGGGAATGACCACAAATCTTAATGAGATGGAGATTTGTTCTGCCTTGGCACTCCAGCATCCACCCACACGCAGCTGCGACCCATGGCCCTGGGTGCAGGACAAGCTGTGACTTGTGGAGTTAAAAACCCAGCAGTGAAAAGGACACACAGGGAAACTCAGCATCGGGGTGCCAGAATGTGCCACAGCCAGAGACCAGCCTCTTGGCAAAAGGAACTGAATGAAGCCAGAGCCTTGCTAAGTACCCTTGCACAGTGCCAGCAAACCTACAGGGAAGCCCTTCCCCTCGGCCGGCTGCTGTCCCGTCTGTGGCTGGGCTGCAGCTTGTGGCTGCGGAAAAAGCAAGGCCAGGGAAATCGAAGGAATGTGGGGGTAAGGAGAGACAGGACTGGGGCTAGAAGTAGTGGCTGGGGTACAATGTGACAATTAGTGCTTTAATCCCTGGAAGAAATAAAATACTTGAGCAATGCTAATTTTATCAATTCCACGAGACTTTTTGATGAATAAAGTCACAGAAGAACAAGGGTATCATTCAAATAGTATTCTGTGTGTCTTTGTTACATATGGTGCCACTGATACATGTGTTTTCGCACAAAAAGTTACATCCACTGGTAAGATCTACTTTTACCCAAGAGTGTCTTGACAGGTAATGGCTCAGGGAGTTACACAGAAGAAAACTTGGATGTCTAGGACCGTGAATCTTTACTGACACCATCCTTTGATGACTGGTTAAGTGTATGTAATCCCTAACACTGTAGTTTTACCTAAGGATGCACCATCAATGTATGTACTTGAAAACAGGGATATTCAAGGAGATCCTGATATGGACAGTAGGCAATCATGTTTTCTGTTCATTCAGACAGTTGAATTCATGAAGAATCTAAAAGAGGAGCCGCCTCTGAAGCACTCAGGGTAAATGCTGGACTTGTTAATGAAGAAGCAGAGCAGGAAGAAAAAGTGGAACAGATTGTGGATACTTAGTCTTACATAGGTATGGAAAGGAGTTTGTGCCTGAATTATACCACATTTAAACCCAAGTTGTACACATTTACCACTTGGGTAAGAAATTATCCATCTAGAATTAACTGTATGGTCTTGTATATATAATTGCATGATTTTGTTGCAGACTTGGGAAAGGAAAATTTTTTGGATTCTTCGCTTTACTGGCCCTGAGGAACCCACGCAAATTTACATCCATAAGTAAACTATGCAATTATTATTATTGGCTAGTCATGCTTCACTGAAGTCTAAAATTCTCTGCTTGTCACATGCCAATACACTGTGAATGGATATTAGTGTGCTCAGCTGTAAACACTGTGTCCAAAACATCTTTGCAGAGAGCATCTTTGCCCTTGCCTTATCCTGGAGATGTTCTCAAGGTTACTCTGAGAGTTCCTCAGGCACCTAAATACAAGCATCTACTTCACTTGGACATGTGCAAAATATATTCCCTGAAGAACATCTGTTGCAATCCAGAGTTCAGGTGACTTTTCACCTCAGTTCACCCCTCAGATGTGCTCTAAAAATTGTAACACCTAGAAAAATACCATTAGAAGTGGGAGCTGGAGGTCATCAAATCCTCTGCTAGCCCCAGGCTGGATGATTTTGTATCTGTGTCCAACCTGTAGCTCAAGAATTTTGGTGATGGAGAATCTACTGTTTCCCCTGGTGAGCTGTGCTAGTGCATAATTAGCTGCAAGAAAATGGGCCTTTTTATCTAGCCTAACTATCTGTTCTTTGATTAAAGGCTACTGTTCCTGTCTTATCACCACGGACATGGATAACAGATCTTACCCTCTTAGCTGCAGTCAGTCTTTGAGATACCCAAAATTCTGATCATGACTTCCACCAACACCCCCAACTCTCCTATAACCTTCCTTCTAAATTCTGGATTTTAGCCATTGCATCATTCTCATTGTTACTGTGTTTTCTCTGTTTGGTTCATGTCATTCACAGACTGTGACACCAACAATTTCACACTGAACAGAGCAGTTCAGTTTCAGGCTCCCCAGCACTGAGTGCTTGAGACTTTGCGGACAATATTGCTGTTTAATTCATTATTGACATGGTCATATTTATAGCTGACATTTGGAAGCACTTACCCAGGAACAGGAAATTCTGATTTCTACCCATTCCTGAGTTTGTAGGTGTTTGGATCCACACTGTCCCTGTACCAGGATACTGCTCTTTTTTTCATCTGGTTTAGCTAGCTCTGCCTTCAGCCGTGGTTGAATCACTCTGCTGCTAGAAGAAGAAGATTCACTTGGACAGAGAAAAAAAGTCTCAGGATGGAAAAATGCAACCAAATGGTTATGGCATTGGTATGGGACTGGGCTCTGGGAATAGCCTCTGGTGCTGATCTTTATTTTTGTAGTTGGCAGTCCTCAATCTACTCTAAGAAGTTCTAATACAGGGCAAACTTAAGGGGACAAAATGTGTTGCAAGGGTTTACTCTTGCACTGTCTGTTTTGTCAGACAGGGACAGGACTGATGTGTTCAGGTTCATTTACACCATTATTCTGATTCCACATCGCTGGGGCAGGCATGCCTCTGCTTCATGGGGGCTGCAATGGGTATGATTCATCTAGAGAAATGAAATTCAAGCATAAAAAGGCCATGCACAGATACTTACAGGATAAAGACCAGAGTCTTAGTCATAATGAATTCACTAAGAACACGTAACTGGAACTACCTTTCTTCAGAAGAACAACAGCCTTGGAATAAGAAATCACTGAATAAAAATTTCCATTTTAGGCAGTGGAAAATTATGTGACATATATTGTGTATGTATATATCAGCAGGGACACGTGTGTCTGAAAGACAGACCTGAATTACAACCTGAATTAAAATGTTAAAAATAGTAGGAGCCTGTTTAGCAGAGGTGACATAAAGAGACCTCCTTAGTCTCCCAGAAATGCACACTGTGGTTTAATGGCAGACTGCTCTGTTCTGATCCCCAGTACGTCATCATCCTGCTTTGCAGTGCTTCACAGCTCATTCTCCCCTCATTTCTCAGACATGCCACTTACCATTCTGCCTTTTGGGCCAGTAATGCTGCTTTTCTACATCATCCTTATGCACTCAGCTAAGATGATTTATTCATGATGAGAGGAGGAATTACGTGTTTGGTGTGGGTATGGAGTGTGACTTACCAACACAGTGCCCTTGCAAAAACCCCTGTTACTGATCTCTGTAATGTAACCAACAAACACATTTGATTTGACAGCAGGATAAACAGCAGTATTTTCATCTTCTTTTCAGCTGTGAGTTTGAGGATGATCACTTTTTCTTTAAAATCTGTAATTTCTCATAATATTTTAGCCATTGTCATTGCTTGATGAGGTCAGATGGGCACAAGAAAGAACAAGTCACAAGTGAAAAAAAGGTGCAATTCAGTGTTAATGAGTTAGTTTAGCTATCATTAAAGCGACTTAATTATGTGAGATGATTTTGATACCAAATCAGTTTGGATGGCCAGCCAGGCTATGGTGGATCTTCTGTCATCAAATTCCTACCATGTTTCTAGGATTTCTTGTACACAGAGACTGCCAGGCTCCACTGCCATGTGCCTGTGCAGCAGGTAGGGAGGATGGTCTAGATAAGCTGCAGCAGGCTGGCAGTGCTGTCTCCAGTGGTGGGAAAAGAAAAACCTTTAAAGTGAAAGTGAGTTAATAGATATTAAGGTTCTTTTATATAACTGAGTGCTGTAAATTTCCCCACTTATGAGGAAAATCCAGGTTTAGTTTTCCTAGCATGACACTAACTGGGAACAGCAAGTCCCTATCTTTGCATTTGTGATGAGGCTCTTGGCCTCAGCAGCCACGCCTGAGAAAAACCACGACCATTTCTGAGGTGTATATATAGTGGTGGGCTACGTGAAAGGGAAGTATATATACCAGAAGTATTATTTTTTTTTTACAAATTCTTTATTCAAATTAGCATTTTTCTGCAGTCTTTTTAATACTATGCATATTTAATGGTAGTTTCTTTATTAGGTTGAACAGGTAGTTGTTACAGAAATTAAGAGAAAAAGATAATTCCTACAACTCAAACAAAAAACTTTAATGGGATTTCCACTGCCTGAATGAGCTAAGAATCCACCAGCACGCCTCTTAATCCATCTGAAACATGAGAGAGAAAACCAAGGGAAGATGCTGTCCTGCAGCTTGGATGAGAGGTTTGCCACCAGAGGGAGTCGTGGGAACACAGTAAAAGGGGTGGCTTTGGCACGGGAGAGGTCAGCAGACATTTCAGCCGTAAGGCTAAATGATCAAAATTTTCTCTTTGGCCACAGCTAATTTTTTACGAATTCATCATGCAATGAAAATCAGCTTAAAAGTTTGGCTTTTGGCTAAACGTGCAAAATTTCCGTACTAAAAAACTTACCTTGATGTTTCATATTCAACCTTCATAATTTGTGCAAAGTATGTACTTGCTCAATAAAACAAAATCGCTAACTAAGCCATAAGCCACACAAATTTTATGCTTGAAAATACAACTCCAGAACTTAAAATCAAGACTTGTTTTAAACATGTGCAATTTCACTGAGTTAGTATAAAAACTGTGGTAATATGAGATTTTTCTGGCAGCATCTTTGCTGGTGATAAAGCAAATTACATCTGATTGCCGTAATGGTTCTACATTGCTGATAGCAGACTGAGCTACAGAGCACCATGCAACAAATAGCCTGGCTCTGGAGATGAGCAGAGGATGGAAGAAATGCAGCCTTGTTATTGCAGAATTATTCTTTTGACTAGATCCAAAGTTTAAAGAGGTACAGAATCTATTCAAAATAATACTGGAGTGCTTTATACTGCTGATATGGTTTGAAAGTGCTTACAACAGGCAAGAAGAGAAGCTGATATGATCTGATGCTTAGCAAAGGAAAAAGAAGTCTTTAGGGAAGTCTATCCATTTAGTTCCTTCTTTGGTCTTATGCGTTGTGCTTCAACTCCTGGTGCTTCTGATATGTGCTTTAATGTGGTAATGTACGAACACCCCTTCCTGCAGTGACAAACCTAATACAATTTTTGGGAACCCATTCATCACTCATTAAAACTCAGGTTACCATTTCTGCACAGGGTTAAGTGCTGTGTATCAGAAATTGAAGAAACAGCAGACTGGGAAAGAACTCAAATAAAAGAGAAACAGCAGTTTCAAGCCCCGGGGGTGCCCACAGATCCCTCACAGTGCTTTGTGGCAGGTACCGGGTGGAATTAGGTTATCTTAGATATATGTAATAATTATAATACGTATAAATGCCTCTGCTTCTCCCTGCTTGCTGCCTATTCCCCCTTCTACTAACCCACTCACTGCTGCTCCTCTGTAGCATTTACACAATTTTTCTGCAGCTCTGCCAACCCAAAGTTCATTTTAAGGCTAGAGCATGTCACAGAAGAGGTGCTGATGAGTCTTTTAAGTATTCATCTCTTTCACTGTGGGTGAATTCTTTATAAGCTTAAGATTTCCTGTCTTTTGGGAATTGTGACATTTCCATTCAGGCAGACCAAACATCCTTATGATCTCTGCAATTTCCATCATCCTTTCCCCTTAAACTTACAAGAAATTCGAGGTCTAGAACTTGTAAAGACTGAAATAAACCACAAAGATCTGGCTTTCTATCTTGCTTTTCATACCTATCTGAATGGAGCTGTTCTAGTAGGAACCAAGTAACTCTTGAAATTATGGAACATATAGAATATCACCTGTTCACAAACACAAATATAACAATTAAGGAAAAAATATTTGTAAAACTTTTATTTTTATAACTTTCATACTTGCAAAAAATTTACGAATTATTGAAGAGGTATTTGTTAAAATAATTAAAATATTAAAATGGAATTTATAATTTGTCTCACCTACGTTATTGTTAATATTTGAGACTATTGATACAATGCTCAATCATTTTTCTGGGGAGGGAACATGGAATTTTTTTTAGGATCCATGGAGGGAATTTCATCACAGTTTGCAGGAGCAGTAGTGAATCTAGTTTGCTGTTTATTTTATAACTCAAGCAAACTTTGTAGGTGTTGCTTTTCTGGTACTTTGTACTGGAGAAGAGCAGAATCTGCAAAGATTCATGATCCTCCTGTACATTCATCTCTATCCTGCTTTTTGTGCTTCGCTCCAAAAACTGTCATGGGATGTATCTCTACATCTCAGCTCCTGTACTTGGTGTTTTTGAGGGCTTTTGCAGGACAGAAGTAACAGAGCTGCAATGTTGTGCCTTCCAGAGCTCTAGAAGATAGATATACTTGTGGAGGGAAGGAAAATAACTTGACTTTTTAAAAAAAATCATTTAAAATTAGTTCAACACACTCAACAGTGCTTATGTGGCTCCATAAGCAATGTTAAATAGAGTTATTCTCCCTACCTGCACCATTGGAAATGAAGAGGTTAGGTTCACACCATTTTAAATTGTACACATACAAAATTATGCCCTATTGCAGTTTTACAGGTTCAAAATATATGTCAAAACTTGCACCTGTGCAGGTATTTCTAGGACTATTTTACTTTAAAATTTATCATAATAATTTTCAGTTACACATCTTCTGACTATAGTTTTATTAAGTGTTAGTAAAACATGTTTCACCATTTTAAACGGAAAATTAATTTAAATTTATTAAATTTAATTAAGTATAAGTGAAGAAAAATGTCTCATCTTTATGAGACAAAATTCTCAGTTCAACTATCGTTTTGAATCACTCTGGATTTGAATGCTAAAGTGTCCATTTTAGTGTGATATTTTTCATATCAATATTTTATAATGTTCTTATATAAAACAGTAAGTGCTCCAATATTAAGAAATCATATTAGTTCTGCATAAATACAATTCTGATTTTACATTTTTATCCCTGTTTGGAGTAAAACACTGTGAAATATTGTATTTTCCACTGAACTACACATTCTATTTTCTTACAGGTTCTATTTTATTGTTTGAAAAATGCCACTAAAACCAGTTCAAACCTGATAATGTTCCATATAATGAGCAAGAAGTTCATAATGACATGCCTGGTGCCTTCTAAGCTTGAACATAGTGAGTCAGATTCTGTAAAATGCTCAGGTTTGTAAATACTTTTAAAAACACGACTAGACCAAATCCTTTATCTTTAGTAATATTTTAGTCAACAGAAGAATCTCAGCAATTAAAATGTTGCTCCCAAAGCTTACTATTTTCCCAAGTCAAATTAGAAATATACAGATTAGGGGTATTTTTGTGTGTTTCCTTCTAATTTTGTAAGAAAAACAGTGTGGAAGAAGGGCCGTTTCAGAGATGATTAGAGAAACCTTGGATGTCAGGGAATACACAGCTCTTTCAAGAAAAGAAGGCTATTAAGTAGCCTTTGAGCAGTGCTGCAGTGTGACATTTTTACAAGGAACTCATTTGGAAAAAAGTAAAGAAAAGATACTCAGAAGAGACTCAGAAGGGTGCAGCTATTATGCATTCCTATCATCTGGAAAAGGCGATGACTTGTTATTCTTATCCACTAGAAAGTATTCCTCAGCAGAACCAAATCCCAGCAAAATAGATACTGTCTGCTGGGCCTGTCTTCTTAATTCTCCCCTTCTATTTTCAGTAGCATTTGTCATTCTTAAGGCCTTGCTTCTAATCTCCTTGGAAAATTAACCAAGGTGTTAACAGATGAGAAAAGATACAAATGCTCATGGGAGGAGATAGGCACAGAGCCACAGATCCACTCATGAACAGCTCTTAGATACCAAAGAGCAGTTCCCACAGGCAATGAGGTGAATGTGTTGAACACTTTTGCAGAAGAAGCCTCTGCAGTATTTCAGAAGTATTTCTACCCAAAAGACTACCTGAAAAAGATCTCCAGAAAGATGCTTTTAAGGCATTCACTTTTGGTGTTCTCTATGGCAGCTGGATTTTGTGCAGCTGCGAACATCCCAGGGGTCACTCTCAATTCTGGCAGACATCCATGGAGAGCTGATGACTTCCTCAAGACCCTAAGATGCGGCATTGGAGTGCTGCTGTCATCCCTGAGAGAAGTTCCTTTGGATCCCACCAAAGATGAGAAGGAGCTAAGAGAAGGACAGGACGGACCTGCGCAGGCGTCCTGTGTGACCCCTGGCCTGTGGGGGAGCGGGAGAAGGGCTTGTATACCTGGTACAACTGATAGCTCTCACAAGCACTGCCTGTTGTAGTACCTTCCCTTATTCTGACTGAAGCCACATGGACATATAATACATATATAGCAGCTGCATAGGATGTTCCAAAATAATATGCCCATTTTCACCACTGTTGAAAGGCAGACCAGCTTATTTGGATTCATGGCTGCTGTGTGAAACCATGCATTTGATTCTCATTCAGGATGCTCTAAAGAGAAGCCATACTAGAATTCTTCTGAAAACTGGGCAAATGTGAGAAGAATTAGGCTCATTTTGTGTAGTTATTTCCTGAATGTAGATAAACGCAGATCACCTCGCGCTGTTTTTGGAATACCTTATTCAGCTGACGTATAACTCTTTCGTGGGAAGCCACAGTCTGCTGAAGTAAGTCTAGGTAGTCTCAGCTGTTTTAATTTGTCTTGAATGTGTTTACTTGCAAAGATTACAGGACAGAGGTTTACAAACCTATTATCTGTTCTTGATGGCTTAAGGAAGAAAAAATCCCATGTGCCCATTTGCCAGTTTGAAGTGATAGCATCTTCTCTGCACCACTTGAGGGCTTTATATGAGGGAAATTACCATCCCTACTTGGAATGCAAACCTTTTTCTGGTTAGGTACCACTAGGTTTACTAAGAGCTACATTTCTTCCCTTTGTTTGTTTGTTTTGTGTCATCTCTGCTGTGCATTGTCTGAGCAATGAGCTGTGAAACTGCATTTGTTCACAAAATGAAATTCAAGTGATTTGGTCCCAATGCAGCAGAAATCCAGAAATTTGCCTTTACCTAGAAAAGAATTTTTGCCCTGAGAGTTACAAGGCTTTATTGGGTTTAGATGGCCAGGTATTATCAGTAGGGGGCTGCAGAGGTGGCTTCTTCGAGAAGCTTCCAGGAGCTTCCTCGTGTCTGACCGAGCCAACACCAGCTGGCTCCATGGAAGAGCTGCCGCTGGCCAAGGCCAAGACCATTGGTGGCAGTGGCAGAGCTTGTAGGATATGGTATTTAAGAGGGGTGAAAAAACCCTGCAGAATTCCAGCCAGAGAGAGGAGTGAGAAAATGTGAGAGGAGCAGCTCTGTGGCCACCCAGGTCAGTGAAGAAGGAGGGGGAGGACGTGCTCCAGGCGCCAGAGCAGAGATTCCCCTGCAGCTCATGGTGCAGACCCTGGTGAGTCAGGCTGTCCCTCTGCAGCCCATGGAGGGCCCCACACTGGAGCAGGTGGATGCCTTCTGGCTGTGAGCCTGTGGGAAGCCCATGCTGGACCAGACTCCTGGCAGGACCCATGGACCTGTGGAGAGAGAAGCCCACACTGGAGCAGGTTCTCTGGACTTGTGACCCTGCACGGGACCCACCCTGGAGCATTCTGTTCCTGAAGGACTGCACCCATGCAGTTCCTGGCAGGGACTCACTCTGGAGCAGTTTGTGAAGAACAGCAGCCCATGGGAAGAACTCATTGGAGAAGTTCACAGAAGACTGTCTCCTGTGGGAGGGATCCTCAAGCTGGAGTAGAGGAAGAGTGTAAGGAGTCCTCCCCCTGAGGAGGAAGGAGCGACAGACATGTGATGAACTGACTACAGCCCCCATTCCATTTGCCCCTGTGGGTGAGGTGGGATAAATGAGGAAGAAGGGGAGTGTGGGGGGAAGATGTTTTTAAGATTTGGCTTTATTTCTCATTGTTCTACACTGCTTTGCTTGGCAATAAATAAAACTAATATCCTCAAGTTGAGTCTGTTTTGCCCATGATGGTAACCCACAAGCCTTTTCCTCTATTTTCTCTCCCTTGTCCAGCTGAGGAGTGGAGTGGTAGAGCAGCTTTGGTGGGCACCTGGTGTCCAGCCACAAAAGGGATATAAAAATAAATGGAAAAATAAGAGCAAGTAGCAAAAATCTGGAGTTCCAGTGTGTAGTAGGGCTTTGCAAGGCTTTATTTGTTTCAAAACACAAAACAAGCAAACAAACAAAGAAACAAACAAAAAAAGATAGTCTTCTAAATGCAAACAACAAAACTCTTTCCATAGATGTTGTCAGATAGCAAGAGCTGGAAATACAGAAGGAGATTTTTTGTCCACGTTAGGAAAAAAGAATATGTCAGAACCCCATTAACAGCATCTGTGAGTAGAATTGGTCAATATCTGTCAACACGTTAGAAGGCTCCCAGCCTTGGCATAACACAGGCTAATAAGCTACAGCCAGTTAACTGTTTAAGAGGCCAATTGGAGGAGGCATTAAATATCAGGATTTGAAAACAAAATTCCCAGTGAGTTTGCAGGACAAGTCTTTTCTCCCAGTCTCAAATTCCAGTCCAGCAACTTCCAGATGTTCCCTCTGTAGGGGCTTTTCTGAGTTCCCTATGAAGCTTCCTGCTTTTTAACACCCTTGAGGTTAACATTGTTTCTGTACCCGGCTCCTCTCAAGCATCTCCTGGATTGCGCTAGCTCCCTTCTGCTTGCCCCATCCTGCAAACCCAATGCTTTCTCCAAGTAAGCAAGCACAGCTGTATTTGAGGAAAGGGCAGGTTCTTTGCATCTTTCCCTCCCTTTCTCTTGTTCTGCCTCACCAGCTGTGGTATTTTTCCCTCTGCCACAAAGCTGCTGGATTACTTTATATGAGGCATACACTATACTGTACCACTTACTGTGAACAAACACAGATCAAACTTCACAGATGGCAGCAAACAGGACAGGGGAACCCTATGCATAGTTGTGAACAGCTGAGTATCCTGCTGCTCTGGAGAAAGGGAGTATGGAAACAGATAATATGAACTGGTATATGAAGGAAAAAAGGAAAAACTCGTTCTCTTTTCCTCCTGCAGAGTTCCCTGTTCCCGAGCCACATTCCTCAACTGGATGCAGAGAATATTTTAGCCTGATGAAGACATTCTGCTGATAGAATATAAAGGTTAAGACTGATATAGTTTTCTAATACAAATACTTAGTCCTTTTAATTTCCTAAGAAAATGTTACTTTTTAGACTGTGTGTGCTTCAGAGCAAGCCAAACAAGTTTGCTCTTTGATCTACAAAGACAGAGGCTAAGCCATGAACAAGCTTCTCTCGCCCTCTCAGATAACCACCAAATGCTGTGTTCTTCGAGGATCACCAAGCAAAGATGCAGTAGTTTTGGCAATCTGATGTAGATTACTAACTCCCACACGTGATGCTCCTGCGTTGTTATAGCTTGGAGAGTAGATGGGTGTTTGGGATTACACCCCCCCTGCAGAAGAATTTTTCCAGGAATGGAGCAACTTGGTGCATGGCAGAATTTTGCCTTGGCATAAGGCTAGTTGGAAGCCTACTCTTCCTACACATTTGGTGAATGAAGAGGAACACAAGGCTGTATTTGCAAAGTCAGATGTCAAAAGACAGAACCTCTGAGTAGAAATTCTTCAAATGACCTATTTTTCATATTCACCAGGAACCTATACCTATGATTCCCTCTAGTTTATCATCTCATAAACAATCCATGGGAAAAGCCCTTTACCAGTGCCTTAATTAGACCACTTGTATTTAGGTGCATTTTAATAGGAGTTCAGCTTGAATAATTCTTTTGCAAAGTTCTTAGCTTGCCAAGGTGGCATTTAGCCAGTAACATTTCATGAGCTCTAACACTGTTTAAAATCTCGGAGAAGTTTCTCCCTTTGTTTGTTGGAAGCTGCCTTGGGTAGAGTGGATCAGAGGGTAAGATGTTAGCATGGNTTTGCCCCTGTGGGTGAGGTGGGATAAATGAGGAAGAAGGGGAGTGTGGGGGGAAGATGTTTTTAAGATTTGGCTTTATTTCTCATTGTTCTACACTGCTTTGCTTGGCAATAAATAAAACTAATATCCTCAAGTTGAGTCTGTTTTGCCCATGATGGTAACCCACAAGCCTTTTCCTCTATTTTCTCTCCCTTGTCCAGCTGAGGAGTGGAGTGGTAGAGCAGCTTTGGTGGGCACCTGGTGTCCAGCCACAAAAGGGATATAAAAATAAATGGAAAAATAAGAGCAAGTAGCAAAAATCTGGAGTTCCAGTGTGTAGTAGGGCTTTGCAAGGCTTTATTTGTTTCAAAACACAAAACAAGCAAACAAACAAAGAAACAAACAAAAAAAGATAGTCTTCTAAATGCAAACAACAAAACTCTTTCCATAGATGTTGTCAGATAGCAAGAGCTGGAAATACAGAAGGAGATTTTTTGTCCACGTTAGGAAAAAAGAATATGTCAGAACCCCATTAACAGCATCTGTGAGTAGAATTGGTCAATATCTGTCAACACGTTAGAAGGCTCCCAGCCTTGGCATAACACAGGCTAATAAGCTACAGCCAGTTAACTGTTTAAGAGGCCAATTGGAGGAGGCATTAAATATCAGGATTTGAAAACAAAATTCCCAGTGAGTTTGCAGGACAAGTCTTTTCTCCCAGTCTCAAATTCCAGTCCAGCAACTTCCAGATGTTCCCTCTGTAGGGGCTTTTCTGAGTTCCCTATGAAGCTTCCTGCTTTTTAACACCCTTGAGGTTAACATTGTTTCTGTACCCGGCTCCTCTCAAGCATCTCCTGGATTGCGCTAGCTCCCTTCTGCTTGCCCCATCCTGCAAACCCAATGCTTTCTCCAAGTAAGCAAGCACAGCTGTATTTGAGGAAAGGGCAGGTTCTTTGCATCTTTCCCTCCCTTTCTCTTGTTCTGCCTCACCAGCTGTGGTATTTTTCCCTCTGCCACAAAGCTGCTGGATTACTTTATATGAGGCATACACTATACTGTACCACTTACTGTGAACAAACACAGATCAAACTTCACAGATGGCAGCAAACAGGACAGGGGAACCCTATGCATAGTTGTGAACAGCTGAGTATCCTGCTGCTCTGGAGAAAGGGAGTATGGAAACAGATAATATGAACTGGTATATGAAGGAAAAAAGGAAAAACTCGTTCTCTTTTCCTCCTGCAGAGTTCCCTGTTCCCGAGCCACATTCCTCAACTGGATGCAGAGAATATTTTAGCCTGATGAAGACATTCTGCTGATAGAATATAAAGGTTAAGACTGATATAGTTTTCTAATACAAATACTTAGTCCTTTTAATTTCCTAAGAAAATGTTACTTTTTAGACTGTGTGTGCTTCAGAGCAAGCCAAACAAGTTTGCTCTTTGATCTACAAAGACAGAGGCTAAGCCATGAACAAGCTTCTCTCGCCCTCTCAGATAACCACCAAATGCTGTGTTCTTCGAGGATCACCAAGCAAAGATGCAGTAGTTTTGGCAATCTGATGTAGATTACTAACTCCCACACGTGATGCTCCTGCGTTGTTATAGCTTGGAGAGTAGATGGGTGTTTGGGATTACACCCCCCCTGCAGAAGAATTTTTCCAGGAATGGAGCAACTTGGTGCATGGCAGAATTTTGCCTTGGCATAAGGCTAGTTGGAAGCCTACTCTTCCTACACATTTGGTGAATGAAGAGGAACACAAGGCTGTATTTGCAAAGTCAGATGTCAAAAGACAGAACCTCTGAGTAGAAATTCTTCAAATGACCTATTTTTCATATTCACCAGGAACCTATACCTATGATTCCCTCTAGTTTATCATCTCATAAACAATCCATGGGAAAAGCCCTTTACCAGTGCCTTAATTAGACCACTTGTATTTAGGTGCATTTTAATAGGAGTTCAGCTTGAATAATTCTTTTGCAAAGTTCTTAGCTTGCCAAGGTGGCATTTAGCCAGTAACATTTCATGAGCTCTAACACTGTTTAAAATCTCGGAGAAGTTTCTCCCTTTGTTTGTTGGAAGCTGCCTTGGGTAGAGTGGATCAGAGGGTAAGATGTTAGCATGGTTAATTTGAGACCCAGGAGAACCAAGTTCAATGTTCAGCTCCACTAGAATCTTCCCTATGACAGCTCATTGTTTCTGCTTCAGTTCATCTTTTTTATTACTTTTGAAACAGAGCTGAATAACTTTCTAGTTTTCTTTTCAGACCATGAGTTGTTCTGCTGAGTCTGGGAGTCACTAAACGGAATGCAATGGCCTGAAAATATGGGAGGTTAGAGTGGGAAGGTTTTATATCCCTGGGATATAAGGATGACACTATTTCCTTACTTAGAGCTGTAAAGTCTACTGAGATATCAGTAACTTGGCCCTTAAAGTACACTAGCTAAAAATAAAGTGTTCAGTTAAAGATCTGATACAACAACAACAGCAACAAAGCTTTTAAAATTAAAATCTCTAGTATTTGCTAGGGAAGGTGGCAAGTTTCAATTTTTCCAATTTTTGGAAATCCTGTATCAATGGCAATAGAATTCATAAGACATGTGAGTACTTGATTATGTAAACACAGAAACAAATAGTGAATAATTGAATGAGAAGGTTGGTACAAATTTAATTGTAAGGAAACTAATATTTTTAATACACATGTGGACTTAATATGAATTTCCCACCAGGTAACTCAGAAAACAGCCATTGAAGCTGCAAAAACTCAAAGATTTTGTGGTCTTATTGAATCAATCACAAATCTTCTATTGTCTCAGTAGGGCCTGAATTTCACTTACAATGTGAATAGAAGTGTAGCAGACAAGGAAAATGTATTGGGTTTTCATTTACTTGTATCAGTGACCATAAAAAATGGACTTAGAGTCCAAGGTTACAGTTTGTGAGGGGTTTTTTTTGGAAGGGTATAAAACATTTCAAAGCTTTTAACACATAAACATTCCCAGGGTTACTAGGTCAGATGAATCTGACAATCCATTTCACATTTTATTTTCTCTTACCTGAGCTAAGAGATGCCAGAGTTTAAAAAAAAATATTAAAAGTTATGTCTAAAATATGGTTACTCAAAAAAGGGAACAATGAAAATTTTATCTACAGAGGCCTGAGAAATTTCTAGTTGTGGCCTAGGAGCCAATCAACAGTGACCTGAAACAGTTATGAAAACCAAACCGACCATACAACATGGTTTAGTTACACGAATTTGACTCAAACATGAGATACTTACTTGAAGCTGGAGGAGATTGCTAGAAAAAGATTCAGAGGTGTAACCCTGTCCACAAAACAGGTTAACAGTTATATAGAAACTTGTGGAGAACAGTTACACAAAAAATTGACAATCTGCTGAGTCAAAATAACAGGGTTACCTTGCTTTTGTCAATATTCTGTTGAAGTTAAGAGACAGCAGTTGAAACATCCACAGGTACAACAAGCTCCACACATAATGATCAATTTCTACAGAATTTAATTTGGAGCATTCTTCCAGACTTTTTTCTAACCAAGTGTATGGAATTTTGAATGATTTATTATAGTCCATTATGTTCCAAAAGTTTTTAGAATCACTTCAGTTGGTGGTATTGATTATCAATGGTCTTCTTGGTCTCTAATTATAAAGTCCTACAGGACTCAACAGCCCTTATCAGTGACAAAAACCAGCCCCATTTGATGACGGGAGAGTCTTCGTGGAAAACCACGTTGTCATTAATGTTTGCTCCAGAACAGTATGCACATGCTGTCCTTGGTCATGACTGAATTTCATTTAGCATGAAAGATGAAACATAATATGGTGCAAAGACAAACAGTATAATTCATCTTCTTTGACAAAATTGTAATTTTACTTTCAGCTTTCATCACAATATACTTACAATTAAACTTGAGCTTACCAGCTTATCTCCAGGCTTTTGCAGAGTCCCATCAAGCACAAGTATTATGACCCTACACAGTTATTTCTACAGCAGGTAGCAAGGTATAAGACAAAAGAATGCAATAGATGTAATTTTTCCTTAAAAATTATATAAAAAGGTGCACAAATTCATCTCTTTTTAGGTGAACACTCATACATATGCTTTAATTGAGCTTGTGTTTTCATTCTTTTGAGTACAATAGAATTTATCACATTGATGCTTTCCTGGGATGGAGCTGTCAAGAAATGTGTGAGGGAAGGTATTATTAAAATATTATCAAGTAAATAAAATAAGTAGAGATCTGTAATAACCCTTCATAACCAATATTATGCATTTTCCTTCTTTTTCTGTTTAAATACAAATAAATTAATATTGTTAATAGCAGTACAGTGTGGACACAGAACTTTTCAAAAGAGTTTCAGGAAAATGAATTAAAGAAGTATGACCTTTGGAAATATCATGAAACATGGCATTTACCTTTTTCTTGAAAATACAACTTCATACTGTCATGTCTTGTTGAGTTGGGTAAGTTGTTGGCATTAACATCTTGACAAAATACTTTTCTGTAGAAACTTTAATTACTTTGAAAATGAAAAAAATGGGAACAGGATTTTCCTGAGATTTTGCCAGCTCTATCCCACCCTATGATACAAGTTTTGCATTTGAAAATTATAATGAATGTTAAGAAAACCAATAAAGAGAGTACTAGCATATATTCATTTTGTCACTGCAGTTGCAATTTCTGGAGATCAAGCTAATATTTTTTCTATGGTCTGCAAGGCAGCTTGCCTTTCAACAACCCAGGCAATTTTGTAGGTCTCAAGTATCACATCATAGGAGTTTTATTGAGTGAAATAAAAGTTTCAACATTTAAGAGAAATTAATGGTTAAAATCAACATATTTAAAAATGGTTATTTTCTTTCAGCACTGGGCAGATACCAAGCAGGGAGAGAAATAGATGCGATCTGGTGTCTAGGACCTCCAAGTGTATGAGGTCATGCTTTCCATTTTATACGTGACAGAAAACACATGGACGGAGGTCTGGAAATGTGGAGGGATGTTCAAGGAGCAAAGCAGCATCCATGTGTCTGCAGCGAGCAGCCAGAACATGACACACTCGGAATTAGTGTCTTTTCCTGAAAATGTTGATTCATTTTCAAAAGTGTGTGTTTTCCTTCTCCATACAGAGCATACTGTAAGATGATTCTACTTCTAGACAGATGCCGGTAACTTAATATATTCTTCTTAGGTTTCACATCTTATGCTGTGTTTGTGAAAGTTGTGCCCAGCTCTCCGTGGTGGTTTTGCTACTGGTGTAGATACCCTAAAAATAACATATGTGAGGGTGATATTCATTTTACACTAACTTGTCATTGGTTGAAATCACATAGATCATATCTTTGGGTGCTCAAATAAATGTATGTACTTCCTTAGGAGCATTGTTATAATTTAATATCAACATCCTTTTAATAGAGGCCTCAGTTTTAATGAAAGAAAAATAAGATACCACTTGTGCGTGAGACTGAGGTGGATTTTTGAAAAGATTAGCTTCTATTATTTTTTTCAGATAAGGATGACAGAATAAAGAATACTATAAAACTTAATTGGTCTAGAGCAAGACAAAAAAGTCTACTGTGAACAAAAGCACTGATGAGTTACAAATCTTGGCCCCTGAGAGCATTGTCTGCGTTTCCTATCTTTACTGGGAGCAGTCCATTCCAAGAGGAACAGAGGCTGAGAGATGCTCTGTGTTATTGGCAGGGCTCCTACACCACCTGGATAAAATACAGCTTTTGCCCCACAGTGAAAGCCCACAGAGGGTAGTGACAGAGCCACTGCCTGACTTTGCTGGGAGAATTAATCCCCCACCAAGGAGACTGGCTGGCACGGGGATGCGATTTCCATGTAAGCACTGATCCCATGGGTAAACTGCTGTTATGTAAAACAAACCTTAACAAAGATCTCCCTTGTGTCATTCTCCTACGTGGCCCAATGCGTATGAATAAAATCTATTTCAAAAAGGGATCTCTCTGTAGCCCATCTCTTTGCTATGTTGCTATAAGCTTCTAATTTAATTGAGGATTCCTAAGTTAACGGCATTTTTTCATTTAAGGAAAAGGTGGTCATTTTCTGTCTTAAAAATGTCTCACACTAAATTTCTTTCCCTTCAGTTAAGAGATACTTTTTGACATCTTTAATTCATTGATCTAATAATTTCTGACAGCATCAGTGTGCTTCGGCCATGGCATCCTGGAATGCTACTACTTCTAAAAATGTAAGGGAAAATGGCCATAATTTTTTACAGTTGGAAAAAATAAGAATATATATTTATTTTAAAGGCATTTCAAAAGAGTTGAGAAAATTCTGGTTGTCCTTCAGCAACTTTTGTTGTGAGAAGGTCAGCTGTTATTTCACAGGATCATAGAACTGTAGAAGTGTTAGTGTTGGAAAAGACCTTTAAGATCATAGAGTTTAACTGCTAACCCAGCACTAAGTCCACCACTAAACCCTGTTTTTGAGTGCCACATCTACATGTCTTTAAATACCTCTAGGGATGGTGACTCAACCACTTCCTTGGGCAGCTTATTCAAATGCTTGACCACCCTTTCAGGGAAGAAATTGTTCTTAATATGCAATCTAAACCTCTTCTGGCACAAATTGAGGCCATTTTCTCTTGTCCTGTTGCTTGGTTCTTGGAAGAAGAGGCCAAACCCCACCTTGCTACAACCTCCTTTCAGGTGGCTGTAGAGAGCAGTAAGGTGCCCCTGAGCCCCCTCTCCTCCAGTCTAAACAACCCCAGCTCCCTCAGCTGCTCCTCACAGTACTTGTGCTCCAGACTCTTCACCAGCTCCATTGCTCTTTCTTGCAGTGAGGGGCCCAGAGCTGGACACAGCACTCAAGGTGTGGCCTCACCAGTGCCAAGAACAGGGTGAAGGTCACTGCCCTGGTCCTGCTGGACAAACTGTTGCTGGTACAGGCCAGGATTGGGCCCATGCTGGCTAATGCTCGACTGGCTGTCAACCAGCAGCCCCAGGTCCTTTTCCACTGAGCAAATTCCAGCCACTCTGCCCCAGCCTGTAGCACTGCCTGGGGTTGTTTGTGAGCCCAGTGCAGGACCCAGTACTCGGCCTTGTTGAACCTCATACAACTGGCGATCCAGCCTGTCCAGATCCCTCTGTAAAGCCTTCCTTCCATCCAGCAGATCAACACTCCTGCCCAACTTGGACTTTCCCAGTTACCTAGGGCTGCTGCTGAAGTGGTTTGGTGAGCTATTCTGCCAGTTCCCTCAGCACTCTTAGGCAGATCCCTTCCAGATCCATAGATTTGTTTGTTTCTAAGTGATGCAGCAGGTCACTGACCATTCCCCCTTGGATCATGGGGGCTTCATTATGTTCTCTGTCCTGTGTCTTCCAGCTCAGAGGCGTGGATACTTTAATGGTCTTACCATTAAAGACTGAATCAAAGAGAGCATTAAGTAGCTCATCCTTCTCCTCATCCTTTGTCATTATGTTTCCCCCCAAATCCAGTAAAGGCTGGAGATTCTCCTCGGCCCTCCTTTTGTTGCTGATGTATTTATAGAAATATTTCTGTCAGTTGCTGGGAACTGCTATCTTAATGATACAGACCTGTGCTTTGTGGCAGAGTCTTGAACCTCAAAAAGGTTAGGCTGAAAACACTCATGTCCTTTTCCGAATATGGGAAACCTCACTGTCTCAAAATTATGGCAAATTCTGCTATTAAAAAAAGCCCAAACCACAGCAGAGAGCTTTCAGGCTGCTCTCTTTGTTTCATTTAATGCAATATTAAGCTATTCTTAAAAATGTTTTTCAAAATCTTGGACAGGGACAAGGGGTTTTTTTTTTTCCATTGTCAGTATTTTGTCTAATTAGGAGACCTCCAACCAGACATTTTTTGTTGTTTTAGACAGAATATTTTTTCACTATTTGGGGCTCAATTAACTCATGCTTTTAACGAGCAAAGATATCTAATAAGCAAACACTGTTAATGAAACCTAGTCTAATAACATTCCTATCAAGGAAACAAAAATCTGTGTGCCAAAGAAAGTTCAGGAATTCATTAGGAGCTGGTAATCATCATGGTTCCTTGCTCATAAGAGCTCTAGGAATTTATGATCTATCAATATGAAATCAGAAATCCAATCTTTCCTTGCTTTGTATCACAGTGCACAATCCGTCGAACAAATGCTGAGTAAACATCAAATTTACACTCTTGTTTACTTGCTGCACCACCCTAGGCATCAGAAAAAGTTTTAGTTAAGTACAGGGTTCCTATAAAATACTCTACAGATGATCACCTTCCTCTTTGGAAACCACTGCATTTTGGTGCAGTGATATAATTTTTTTCCATATTATTCATCTCGTCCAACACACTCCCCCATCCCACTCTCTGTAAAATATCTTTAAAATCAAATCACATTTCCCAGAAATGTATTTGCAAAGTCTCCTAAAATATTTCTTCCAGAAATGAAAACTGTATCTTACCGAATTTCATAGGCATAGCACTGCTTGTAATTCTACAAGTCTAAATAATTAAATTAGCTGTTGAAAGAAAATTGTAGCCTATTTATTGTGGCAATATGAAATTTTAAGTGTTAGAAGGTACCTCTTACTACAGACTGATCACAGAAATTACTGGAAATTAAAATGCTTTACTCATGAGCTCTATGACAATGCTCAAGGAGAAATTGTGACATTAATGCCTGTGGTGACATTATAGCACTCTCTGTGCTGTAGTTCATTAGAACGGCCTGCAGGCTGTCTAAAGCAGAGGACTATCATTTAGCAGCATGCAAGGTGCTTTTATGTATGCAAAGGTGAAGTTTGTCCCAGACCCTTTCTCTCTGTAAGAGCCTCTGGACAGGGTTCCTGTCATCCCCTCTCTCCAAGTCATCATGTTTCTGATCCTCCTAATGTCCACTGAGTACTTCGTGAAGGTTAGTCAAACTTGTGGGTTAGAAGTACTATTGGCTATTTTCTAAGCCTTTTAAAATGAAATCTACCTTTTTTTTTTTGTTGTTATTACTATTATTATTTTTTCCAGCTGTTAAAATCCCTCAGTTTTAACAGAATGCCTAGGTATTTCTTCTGTATGGTTCTAGGTAATCTAGAATCCATCACTGTGCCTTTCCAGAGTATTCAGCTGAAAGTGCCTTGAACTTTCAAAAACCAGCTCTTTCTCACAGGTTCAATGGTCCAAAACCACAGTAAAACTAGTAAATATATAAATATAAATGATTTCTCCTTAACTTTTTTTTCTGTAAACAAAATAATTACAATAGATTTAAGACATGTGATCTTGTTTATTTGTATTTTGTTAGTTTTTATTTTAAATTATGAAGCTGTGTTGTCACAACAATATTTGGGTTGTTTTTATTTTGGTTTCAATAATTTCTTGCATTTAGAATGACCTTGAATTGGATTAAATCTCATTGATTGGTAGTTTTGGGTTCATCCTTTGAAGGTTTTCTTAAAAGAGCAGTAAAACACTTATTTTATCTAATCCTTCAATGAAGATTTTAGCAATAGATCATATACCTCTGCTTGCATCTCCTTTTAAGTGTTCACCTCAATTTTTATTAATAAAATCATATCTCAAAAATACTTAATTTTTATGTGAGTTTTGGAGCTGTAGAAATAGAAGCATGGGATGGTGAAGTGACTGTCTCAAAATCAGCCAGGAGACCAGTGTGAGCACAAAGAACTCAGATTTCCATGTCCCAGGGCAGGACTAAGACTGTCTCTCTATCCCAGCTTCCTTTTGGGTTTCACTGCAAATTAATTCTGTACTATGGGGTTAGTTTCCCTTTATTTTATCGATTTATTTTAGTGCTGTCTTGAACACAACTTCAATACAGTCTACTCTGTTAGAACAAGGAGGTGCTTCTATATTCTCTCTGATAAACTGCAATGAAAAAAGTGTAACTTCTCAGCAACACCTGTAGGCTTCTCAATTTGTTTCTTTAAAACTCTTTGATAATCTAGCCCAAAGTATGACCCATCATGTGGATACAGTCTGCCTAACAGTTTTCATAGCCCACAACCTATTCCTTCTTCTCCAAGTACCCGCAGGCATGAGCAAGGAGTGGGATGGTGACTGAATTCACGGTTTTGCCAGCCTGTGATGTGTTCCCTGCTTGCTTCATTCCCTCCCTCCACGGCCCCTTCATCAACACATGACTGGATAGATGTGCTTCTATCATGTGGCAAAAATGACAGCATCTCCCATTAAATTGGGGGTTTGTTTCTGGTCCTAGGAAGGCACTGGTCTGTTTAGATGCTGATTGTGTGCTATGGTGTCTGAAAAGTTTTCTTTCTACACTGACTGCTTCTTTAATGTCCCTCTTTGAAATTGGTGCCTGTTGATGCTAGCTGGTAGAGTGTCTCCTTTACCTCTTAGATATAGGACACAGTATTTTGTGCTCCATTGTCAGCAAGGTGCCTCACATGAGAAATGTGTCTTACTGGATTTGCAAGGTACATCTAATATGAAAATGTTTGTTTGGCCAGCTTAATAAAAAATAATAAATAAAAGTATTAGGTCAGGTATCTCATTTAGATTAATATTTCTGTCCGGTTCAGAGCACATTGCTTGTCTTTGTGTTTTTCCAACTAAGCCCTACTTCTTGCAAAGGCAATTCCCTACCTGTATCATGCTTTGATGGTCTGTTTACTCAGTGCCTCACTTAGACACACCCTTAAAGTTAAAAACTTACTTAAATGTTTTTCTTTTGATGTGTTTATTTCAGTCTGAAAGTAGGAAAGTGCACATTTTTATTGGATGGCCTACTTGAAAAGATTTTTTATTTTAAAAGAAGCTGTGACACATTTTTCAGATAGTGCTTACTCCCCTCCTCAGTCTTCCTGTTTCTTGGAAAGATTCTTATTCCCTTAGTTCCACTTACCTCTTTACTTGCAAGTTTCTGGAACAGAGAACTGTGTACTGAACCGGGAAACACCGAAACCTCGTTTTTGCAAATCAGTTCTGTAAACAAGAATGGGTGCAGATGTGCACTGAAGTGGTTTCCTGAATTTCATTTCATTGAGAATTTGGTTTCAAGAAACTGTAACGTTTTTCCTTTATATACAAAATTTTGTTGTAATGTACTATAGCTGTTCTGATCCCATCGATAGAAGTCAAATGATCATTTTAAGGTTAAAACAGAATTGAGATTCAGTATCTCTAGATCTTTTTCTTCTAGCAAGTATTTTCTCTGGGACTTTGCTATAAATCACTTGTCAAATATGTTCATATCAAGCACCACAGGCAACTATTTGACAGGAACAAGTAATACTTTAGGAAATAGCAGGCTTTTTTCTTGTGGCCTCATTTTACCTACATCAATATTCCAGTATTTCTGGAATACTGATGTGTTTAATTTGCAACTCTCTGGGGAGAACTTTTGGAGCCTCCAGGAAATATAATAGAAATCAAATAAAAATGTAGAATTATTATTTTTCAGAATAATCATCCTTGTTTATAAAGTTGTGTGGAATTTAGAAGATTTGAAGTGACAAATATTCCACACCAATTGTGTGTTAGAAAACATACCTTAGAACTTAGAAGGACATAATGACATAGTATTGATAACAACAGTGTTTTCAAAGAAAAAATATAGTTGATTTAGTCACTGGAATGTCTGAGAAAGCCTAAGAAAATCACAACTTTTTCTTAAAATCCTTATCACTTTTCCTGTGAGAAAGATGGAACTATGTTGAGATTTTTGAGCCCATAAGGCCTTTGGAGAACAATTCTGAGGAAGATTTCTTATAGAAAAATACACAGATGGAAAAGTTTGTTATGATCACATTTGTATGAAAACCATCCTAGGGATTTGCAAATGGCAGTTCACAGAAAATATGCAAATTAATATTCTGGTGTAGTATATCCAAGACTAAATTTGTTGTGAGTCATTAATTTTTATAGAGACTTCTTCCTTACTGTTTATTTGTTTTAAGTGGCTTTTTAAAAGTCGTAAAATGCCAAAAGAACCTTGCTATGGGGACTGATATTCCTGTCATCTTGAAGGAAGATGGGACTTCATGTCACTGTAGTAACAGAAAAAGAAAATGGCAGTAGAAATATTCCTTGATGGAAACAAATACTACATTAATGTTGTGGATATGGAATAATGTCAAAGATCTTTTAATGGGGAGTTATCCCGTTAGACACTTGAAATCCATAGGAAACTGGAAGCTGCACTGAAATCTGACTTACTAACTTATTTTGAACAACTGTGAAAAAAACATTTTTTTTTCTTTCTTTCTAAAATATAACAAAAAATATGCAATACCTGAGATCCCAAGTCTGAAAACAGACTGAAAGACTGTGATGATGGAACTTATGTCTATAGGAGGGAACATTTAGGATCAGATGTGATTATCTGTTAAATAAATGTGAGGAAAACAAGAAAAACATTTGTAACAATTGACATCATTTAAGAAACACACGTCATGGCATGGAAAGCTAATGAATCCATGTCTATTAACCTCAGATGTTTATCACAGTTTCTATAAATAAGTAACTTTCAAGTAAAAATTTTTAGTTGGCCTTTTGGCTGAGGTCTGTACTGAGGTCTGGACAGGGTAGGCTTTCTTAGGAGGCTGGACACCTAAGTCTGAGCTTCCCACTGCTTCTGGGACTGCCTCAGTATAGCCAATAAGAAGTGCAACTTTGTCAGCATCACCATCACTGGGTAAAATAATTAGTCTTTGCAGAAGACAGGACAACTCTTCCCTTGACAGTCTTTGACCATGACAATAGAGTTCCGGTTCACAGAATCACAGAACCACAGAAGGGCTGGTGTTCAAAGGGACCTCTGGAGGCCATCTTGTCCAACCTCCCTCCTCAAGCAGGGCCACAGAGAGCATGTTGCACCGTACTGTGTCCAGATGGTCTTTGAACATGAAAATCCCTCAGTCTCCCTGCACAATCTCTGTCGAGCCTCAGTCACCTTCACATAAGGTGATGGTCAGCCTGCAGCTCCTGTGTTTCAGTTTGTGCCCATTGACTCTGGTTCTGTCACTGGATGCTACTGAAAAGAGCCTGGCTCTGGTTTTGCATCCTCCTTTCACCTATTTATTTACATTGGTGAGATCCCCTGAAGCCATGTCTTCCCTAGGCTTAACATATCCAACACTCTCAGTCTTTTCTCATAGGAGAGATACTGCAGTTCCTTAATCATGCTCATAGCCCTTCGTTGGACTCTTTCCAGTATGTCTCTGTGGCTCTTATACTGAGGAGACCAGAACTGGATTCAGTACTTCAATGGTGGCCCTTCCAGTGCTGAGTAGATGGGAAGGATTACCTCCCTCAACCTGCTGGCAACACTCCTCCTAATGCAGCACAGGATATATGATTGGTCTTTGTCACAATGACTATTGTTGGCTCATGGTTGATGTGGTCTCCACCAGGACACCCAGATCCTTTTCTATTTTCCACCCTGTCAGTTCCCAGCAAGTGCTGGTGCCAGGCTGCTTCTACTGCAGGTGCAAGACTTTGCACTTCCCCTTGTTGAACTTCAGCAGGTCCCTGTTAGCCCATTTCTTCAGTCTGTCAAGATCTCTCAGGTGTATCAGCCACTCCCATCAGTTTTGTCTAATCAGCTGACTTGCTGAGGGTACACTCTGGCCCATCATCCTGATCATATTGAACAGAATTGTTCATAGTATTACCCCCTTGGATACACTGCTAGCTACTGGCCTCCAAGATGACTTTGTGCCACAGATCTCCACCCCCTGGCCCTACCTGTAGAGGCAGTTTTAAATCCATCTGACTGACTGCTCATCCAGACCATGGGAGACAGTCTTATTGAAGTCCAGGTGAACAATACTGCCTGCTCTCCCCTTAGCTACTGAGCCAGTCATTTCATAGAAGGGCATTGCGTTATTCAAGCTTTAACTCCCGTTTGTGAATCCATGTTTGGCTTTGCCTATGTGCTCTCTTTTGCAGTTCTTTGTGCCCTGTTATGACAGGGAATTTTAACAATCACTTTATTCTAAAAATGCCTATGGCTAGTAGCTCAGGCATTTTCCTAAGAAGAGAGTTGTTGTAGCCTGGAGAAAATGAAAGAATTAGTAAACAAGTTTGATAGTTACTATTAACATTGCTGTAATTAGACAGATTTTAAGGTATTAATAAACAATTAGAAAGGCATTATACTCCCATCCATGTATATAAATACAATATATCATGTTTAATTCAACAAGCTCTTTTTACATAAAATTTTTTGCTAATTCTATAGAAGTTGAATTCCCGGTACTCTTGGTACTCTAAATGAAGAATATGTACAAAGCTATCTTGAGCCACAAGCAGGTCATTTAAAGTATTCTTTCAACTTTTCATTTAATAATGTGCATTGAACATCAGCTGAAACCCCCTGTTTCTAAATAAAACTGATGTTTGAAGTACTTGCAGTCAATTTGCCTGCTTAATCTATTCCATCTCCAAGCCAAACCCTTCACTGGAATTTTCGAAGTGAGTTAATGTGATGGTTTACATTACTTTCAGAAAGGACAGCATGATATTTTTAGGACTGTGAATTAAGCTTATGGGGTGCCAGTCTTTCAGATTTCATTTAGACAGACTGTGCTATCTTCCATATAACCAAAATTCTAGAAGCTAAAATTCTTTTGTCATAGGATCTGCTGTCATTTCCCCAGCGACAAAATCTCATTATGAATGACTGTATGATATGCAGTATAATATGTTACCAGAATTAATATATTAGTGTTAAATACTGTAAGATATAATGAGTATGTACAAATTTATCTAGGTCAGTGTCAAACCACATGCATAGGACACCAGTGATCCCTGCTTCAAGTAACTCTCACCTATAAACTCTGCTAGGTTAACTCCAGGGTTTACAGTTGTTTTGCATAAAACAATGATGACTTGAGGGTGGGTACAAAATGAAAAGCAGATATTGTGTTATTTTTCAGCTGCAGTGACACAGTCTATATGCTATTTGATGAATAAACCAATAATCTCTAATGTTTTGCTGGAGAAAAATGTGAACTCTATATAGGCCAAACAGGATTATCTTCTTAATGACAGCAATTTGCATTATTTTAATAGGATTTATTCCGAGTGGCTTGTAGCAGAGAATGAAAGAAATATCCTGGCTCGTTCAACAAGATGTTCCCTGACTGAGTTCACGGGGTTATATGTAATACTGGCATTGTATAGGCATTGCTGTGAAACAAGGCTGAATTCCACAGCAGAAGCTAGAAGAATCATGGAGGAATTGTTTCAGTCCTTTCGAACATGAGCAAATATTTTGTGTGTGAAAAGAAATCCTCGTACAATTTTTGATTTAGATGAGGCAAGGAGAAACAAAGGCTACAAAATGTGAGGAGCAGATTTCAGCATCTATAGGGTACAGAGAGGGCTGGTTCTGCCCCAATGGCAGAGTCAAGCTGACAGCCTCCTATTGCTGCTGTTGCCTTCTCCACAGAGGCAGAAAATAGGACTGGGGAACACAAGTTAAGACACAAAAATTTTACTCTAACTGATTAAATTAATGATACCTTAGACTTGCCCTCTAAATACCAAATAAGGTCACAATTTTTCAGAGCTTTCTGGTTAGGAGGGTCTAGTGGAAATGCACATGACCAGGAGAAATCTTGGCTCAAGAGTGATGCACCACTTCCTGGCTGCTCAGAAGCTGCTCTGTTAACCCACGCAGTGAAGGTGAGGTGGCGATGCAAAAAGTCTTCACCATCAGTATAAAAAGCACAATACTGAAAATATGCAGCTGAATGGTAACAGTGTTTCAGATGTCATGTCATGCTTGCTGCATACCCACACATAGGCTAAGTCTTTGCATAATTTAGGCCAATGTCTTTAAGTTGTGTCAAAAAGCAGATGCTGCTTAGGAGCTTTGTGCTGGGGATGAGTAGGCTGCATAGTAAAACAGCTAATCAGATAGCCTTAACTACAAAACCTTGCTATATTTGTAAACTATCATGCCCCTTTACACTTTTCTTATGTTTATGTTTTATGTTTATGCATTTGTAAAGATAAAGATTGAGCCCAACATTTAACACAGTATCATATGGTGTAATATTATTACTAGCTAAAATAAATTGAAACTATGTCATTGAAGAAACTATACCAGAGAACTAAAGCTGAAGGCATTCTGGTATAAGCTCCTCCAGCTGTCTCTGTAATCTGATCACAAAATATTGCAAATATTGAACCATGTTAATTTGAACAGAAATATGATCTGCATTATGCTTACTTTTCAGCAATTGAATAACTGACAAGTATTTGTTTTGAATGGACACATTTAATTGAAAGAGACACCAGTATGAAATACAAGCCTTTAACTTGATGGCTTAAATTACTGTAAGACACAACTGGCAGCTGGCTGGCTCTGAAATCCCCAGAGGAAGTTTTCCTTCTGAAGCAATCTTAACAACTGCATCACTGAAGTGTAGCGATAATCAAGAATGATATTTTCATAGATTATCTCCTGTTGTTTGATAAGTAGGCAAAGTGTCAAATTACTTCATGCCTTAATAGGGACCTACTGAAGAAGTACAGGACTATTAAATATTCAGAGATGCTATGTAAATAGTCTGTAATCCCTGACCATCATACAGTTTTATTCATTGTAAAAAAAATGCTTAAGGGGATAGTCTTGAGTTACTTTCACAAAAGCTAAAGGAAAATACTATGAGAGGGTAGGCTACTGACCAGAGCTAACCTGTCAGATGTTTTGAATATGGCCCAGAATGTCAGACTATGATGGGACGAGCTATTTTGCACAAAGAAACAAATTTTTCAAAGTTGCAGAAAGAAATAATGTTGACACTTCCTTTTATTATTGAATGATAAGGGAAGATACAACTTGTAGACTGCAAGAGGGAAAATTATTGCTTGGACTAGTGAAAATGCCCCTTTCTTGGTTAAAACAGAAGTTCTGTTGATAAAAGAGCCTGTTAGGACTGTCTTTTAGTTTATCAAGAGAGGACAGGGCCAAATTGGGATGAGAATAGGAACATTGTTGTAGGAAAGTGGATGGCTTGTCTGATTGAATTCTAACAAATTAATCAGTGCAACTCTTCAAATAAGCTGAAAAACTCCACCTTCCCATCAGTTCCAGCTTGTAAGCTAAAAACATTACTTTATTTTCCCCATGTACTATTTACCTCAATAATTTGTTTTAGTGCTTCTCAAAAGAGTCCATATCTGAATTAAAAATGCCCTGGATTGCTAAAAAGTATGTTCTGTATTTCTATTTGGCTAAAAAGATAGCCCAGAAGCCATGCCAGTCAAATTATACCAATCAAATTAGACTACTGAAGAGGGTGAAATTCATGACAGCAAGAAATGATGCTCCCGTACAGTAAATATTATGGTAAAGGAACATGAGTGGACTAAACACATGAATCACATGTACTTCATGGTGAAGAGCATGAGCCACCTCTTAGAATGAATGAGACTCTATGAGTTGGCCTGAAAGCTAAAAATATTACCTGTACCTCAACCTTTAGCTAGAGGTCATTTTGAGCTGATCTGGTAACTTTTGGAGGAATAAATTTCTTGTGCCTTTCCTAATGTACTCAGAATAGCATAGACAAGCCTGTAATTCCACTGGCATAGAAGCTTAACTGGCATGAAGTAAGGGCCTGCATCAGAAAATATGATTCCATTTTAGTAGCTAAATCCTTTGTGTGGAGTCAGCAGGAAAAACTACGAAAATTTGAGTTCGCAACAGAATTGTTACAAGTCATCACCTCTTGAAAATATTAATGTCAAACTCTCTGTCTTCAGTTTGCTTGTTTCCTGTTTCCTTCAAGAACTATTTTAGGTAATGCAGTTCTCTGCTGTTTACTTTAGGGTAAAAAACTCAGAGAAGGAAATGATCAGCCAGATTACCTAAATGGTGGGGTTTGGGTCTGCTGCTCCCCTTGGATGCCAATTATACTTGCCTGATCTCCCCATTACTGCTGCTGCATGTGTGCCCACAGTACATCACACCTGCATCAGGAATCCTCTCTAATCACACATTTTACGTTTGTGGACAGATGAGGAAATGATATTCTGGTTTGACGGGGCTTCTCACCCTTGAAATTCTGGTCCAGATCATATTTGTTACCCTATGAAATTGTTTTCCTTGGTTAAACTGCAGGCAGCCACGGAAGACTGTACCAATGACAGAGCCACTGACAAAACATGCTCAGTGCATCCTCTGTGGGCTGGGTTGCTTTGTTTCGAGGCTGAACAGGGCACTTACACACTCTGTCCTTGGACAGGATCAGGCAGCTCTGTAAATCCAGTATCATGAAGTAGCAGTAGCGATGTCTTATAACACAAACAGGAGAAGCAATTGTGCAACCTGGGACCCAGTTTGGTTTTAGCTGCAGATGCAAGCCGGGACTGCATATAGCACAAAAAGGAGAATCTACAGGAAAGGTATGATAAGTCTTGTGCCATTTAGTGTGACAGTGGCATAAAAAATGTAGGACAGAAGACATCTGTGATGTCTCTTTGTGCGTATATAACTAAGGATACCTTTCAGAAGCTTGCCAGTAAACAGATATTCACATTTTTCAGAGTTGTAAGGATGCCTGTAAAGAAGTTATCCATTTAATTGTATCTCTGAAAATGGTTCATTTTTAATGGTAATGTTTTAAATAATGAATCCCTTTCAGGCAAGGGAATAAGCAAAGGCATTTTCCATTTGGTTATTCATCTTCTTTGTTTGGAGATGCCATGTAGGAATTCAAATTAAATTAATCTAAAGTGACTGTCTTTTAATATAGAAAAATATAAACAACACATATGAAGTTATTCTCCTTATGGCTTAAGAAGACATAATCCATATCAAAATTATGCTAATTCTATATTTCTGCAGCTATCTTACATCTTTCCCTTCAGATGTTAGCCTGAGAAAAAAATTAATTTGTTTTCCCACTATGATTTGAAATTAAATATTAAGTAGTTGATTTATCAGAGAACTTAACATGTTGTTTCCAAACAGTCTCCTTTTGCTTGAAACAAATTTACTGCAGGAACAGAAAAATGTATATTAGTCATCAAAAGCTGTTTATAGATCAGTTTAAAGTGCTATCAACTAAAGGATTCTCATTATGCCAACTGAATTCCAGACCAATAGTGCAGAAGAGAATTAGTGAAGAATGTATTAAATCGCCAGAGGTAACTGAAAATGAGGAAAGGCAAAAATTTGCATTTGGTTTATGATAGAAATCCAATATAAGAGTTCATCTTTTCTAACTTGGGGTGATCCAAAGCCAACTTTTGATACTGAGGCCAAAAATATAAAAATGACTGCTTATTTTAGGCATGTATTTCATGGGAGCCAAGTCAGATTCTGAATACGTCGGATTTTTAAACTTGGAAATAATCCTGACTTCAAATGTTACTATATCAGTGCAGCATCCTAGTGTGAAGAGGGAAAGCTGATTTTGTTGTGGGTTGTTTTTTGGGGTTTTTTTGATGGGTGAGACATGAAAGCTATGTCTGGGCTGAGAGTGGATGCCTTCTGCACTGGAACTGAAGGTCCCTTTCTGTTAATCCTTTGCCTTGAGGGATCTGACAGGCTGCTCAATACTTTCCTTGTAGCCTCTGCATCCAGATCTATGCCTTTGGCACAAGATAGACAAGAACTTTCCTGAGGCTTAACACCCACCAATATCCTTCTAACAGTGGAGCAAGCCTCGTGGTTTCCTTTCAACCAAGCAATATCTTCTGTAAAACCAGTCTAACAGTTACCATGCCTGCTCAGGGAGAAGGAGCCTCAAGTTTTAGGCTCTCTTCAGCCTCAGCAAAACTAGTCCCCACACTAACCAAAGGCAAAGCTGGAGAAAAGTCCTCATTCTTCTTGCTCTTTATCAATTTCATACTCAACCAGGACTGGATGGAAAGCAACACACTCTCCCTGCCTCAGCCACCTGTGACAGATACTGCCAAGGCCAGGAATCTGAACCAGGATTTCTTCTGCTGCAGTCGTAATACTGGGTTTAGTACTGAAATAAACTTTGCTGCCACCCTGCATTAAGCTTGGCCTAAACCTGCACAATGGAGAAGGCCTGGGAAGGACATGGACAGCTTGTCTGTGAGTCTTGACTGGGAAAGGGTGGGAAACATACCCCTTTTTTTAGTCTGGGCAGCATGGTTGTAGTTTGAATATTATGTATGCAAAATATTAGCATTGCTGATTTTTTTTTATCACCATCAGACACATGAAAATGAAGGTGTTGATAGATCTACTATCGCCTAAGGACCGAGGCATAGCTTTGACGGCTGCACCACTGGAATGAAGCGCTTCAGTTCCACTGACATCCAGTGTCAGGTATATGCTTTGTGGATCTGCACTAGCGCCTCCATGAGTCACATGGGACACCTGGGCAAGGTTTGTGTTCATGGGTTCATCAGGAACTTGAACCTAGCTCTGCATCCTAGACTAATATTCAGCAAAATGCAGACCCCTCTGCTTAAATTCTGTGTTTAGCAGTTACTTGTTAAAACATCAGGGGTCCCAGACTTTGGCTACTGTCTTTTGCACTGAGCAAAAAGCTACACTACCTGTACACTACTGCTGTACATTTATAGCTTGCAGGGCTTGTTGAAATCCTTTGGGATAAAAAGTCCTCAGTAAATGCGGATATTTTATCAGCATGCAAGAGAAAATATATTGAGGTACAAAGTAAATACCTCCAGGGTGCTAAGCAAGGGTTAACTATCACTGCCAGTCAAGCTGGGACAGTGACAAATGACCTGAAAAGGGGAGATACTCTAAGGGCAAGGGAAGATGCCCTAAGGTTGCATGAAGTATTGAAAACAGATGCTTGAGCCCTTTCGTTTTATAGGGTCTTTCTTATGTACAGGAGCGATGCCACCAAGAGGGTGATATGCTTGTTCCTCCCTCAGAATCCTCATGGCCAAAGAGCATCAAATGTTTACAAATAGTGGCTGAGGATGAGGAGCGGAAGGCCCATTTGTGAAAGAGAACCCATTAAAGATCTCATAGGACTAAGGGAGTGTTTGCCAGTAGAGGTAAAGTTGAGAACTGGGAGAGTTTTGTAGACTGTGAATTATAAATGATCCTTTTTTTTTCAGATAGATGGTTTTTCCATCTAATGTCTCTATGCAAAAATGTATTGACAGTAAGCAAATTAGGCAAGGATCCAACATTAAGTATAGTGATCTTTTCTTGTGGAGGGCAAACCTCTCTCATCAAATGAAGGCTTTGCCAGAATTGCTATTATATCTAATGAACCAGAAAATAATATACAGACAGGTTAATATTCTTCCAAAAAATTCCATTATAGGCCACAGCTAGGGGAAAGGACACTGTATCAGTGACATGTGGTGGGAGGCCAATTACTGTGCAAAATCACTTCACTGGCTAATATTTAGTGCTCAAAACTTCATCTGGCTTGCACTAATTGGAAGGCAGCCTGCATGTGAAATGCCCTCGGAAATGCAAGGATGCTTGCAGTGGGTTACTGCATTGCAAATGTTGTCTTTTGCATTTTTGCCATTTCCAAGCTAACAAATGGTGATGGCTTTGCCCTTTTAGTTATAATAATGTGCTGCCAAACCCCAACAATGCCCTCCTTAGGGACTAAGTTATTTTAATGGACAAATCTAATTAAGATTGCCCCCCATTCCTCATTTTTGCAAGCTGGTGCACTTCTAGGCTTAGTGATGAGATATTATGGAAAAATACACTTTCTCCAAAAAGAAGAACTTGACTAGACATGTGAAATATTAAATATTTTAGGTCATTTTGTCCTAATAAGATTAGAAAATAATTCTACTGATACAAATGATTAAAGTAGGGTATGATAAACATATGGTTCAGATAAGTAACAAGATCTAAGATGATTATCTAATCAGACCTTCTCTGTTTCTTTTGTTCACCTGGCACTGCACAGCAGTGATAGCAATGAGGGGCCAAGTCATGGGATCCTTTCTTTAATTTAGACTGTTTTTACAAGCTTTTGCTACTGCAGAACCGCACGTTCCCAACAGGGCTCCAGTATTAAAACACTACATTTCTAACCCTCCATGTGAACACATGAACCCAGCAAGGGACTTTGGTAGAGTTGCTGTTTCATCAGCCTTCTGCTGACCTATACCAGGCTGATCTTTCAGCTAAACAAACTCTTTTTTTCTGAGATGGGATTAAGCAATAGCCTCAAATAAAACCGTTCCCCGAGTCTTTCAAGCTTAATAGTCTTTGCACAAATTTATTTTAAGTGCTTCTCTCTGCTTTTCTAAATCTTGATCAATTTTTCACACTTCCCCAGCCAGAAATTGGTCACAGTATTCTGGTAGCAGTCACATCCCTACCAAAAGTGCAACTGAGATGGTCTCTTTACTCCTCTTCCACATGGCTTTGTTTAAATACTGAAGGATTTCATTTAGCCCCTTCAGCCACAATTGTGCTCTGACAACTGGTGCCTGTCTGATTACTGGGCCGTAAGTCACCATCAGAATGATTGCTCATTAGTACAGAGCTCCTGATCTTAAAGTATGAGCCAATAACCTGAACAGAAATGCATATTGTTTGCTTGTGCCAGCTCAAAAACACAATCCAAATTCTATCAGTGATCTGTCAGCCTCATTGTTTACTGCTCTCTCATTGTTTACTGCCCCCTCTATTCCTGTACACTTTCTCCATCATGATTTGTTTTTCTTCCATGTCACTGATAAAAAGCAAAATCATCTGAGGCCAAGAATAAACCCTTGAAGGGTGTGGTAATTTTTTCTATTTGATGAAAATTCAGAGTCTACAGTGCCACACTGTCAGTTCAAATAGCTTTAATCAGTTATTTTTGTATCATGTTTCTTAAGCAGAAGGTTGTACAAGTCTAGGTCAAGTGATGTACCCAAGTGAAAGTGTGTCACACCGACCTGCAATATTGCTTTTAACAATTACATTTGTAATTGTGCCAGAAGTATTGAAGTATGGGTCAATTAATTTTTTTTCATTGTAATTAGTCATTCATTAATCCTATCATGAATCCCATCATTGGGAAAAATTATTGTCTAGGTTTTTCTATCAGTTCCTTATCTACCCTGATATTGATACCAGGCTAATTGGTTTGCAACTTAAAACACTTAGAACTATTCACCGAGCATGAACTCTTTTTGCAGACTGTGGTCCAAGATTATTAGCAATTATTTTAGAGACTATCAGCTTACAGGCTACAACCCAGGGCAGACATCTCTTAGTTAACAGCTAAAATCACTAAGATATCATCCCAAATTCTTTCATGCTTTTTCTCCTCTTGGTTTTCAGCCTCCTTCAGGAGAGGATTTTGTGCTCTGGATCTTGATAGAACAGGGCAGAAGGTCAGCAGAGTGTTTCTGGGCCCACTGTCACTTATCAGTGAGCTCTTTGCTCAGTTTGTAGGCTTTCCTGGTTGCCCTCTGTGTTGGCCTGTTAATTTGATATACTCCCTAATGATACATTGACACTCCTCTGAATCAACAAGTATGAAATAGTTGCCTCATCTTCAGCCATTCCAATGCCTAAATTGTGGTCATTTCAATGGTCGTTTTGTTAAAGTCAAGGGTAAAGAGTCACTGACTTTGCTGGCAGTGTGCCCAGATGATACTCCACATCCTCAACTGTACATTGATGTCACTACTATCATAGAATCATAGAACATGCTGAGTTGAAAGGTACCCATCAGGATCATTGAATCTAAATCCTAATATCAGGGGACCTATGACAAATAATGACTTGCTCTTAGCCTATAACGGGTAAATATCCAAATAATTGGGTTTTTTTCTTTCTTTTTTTAAAAAAATGTCATTCTATTTCTAATGAAAAGTTGAAAATTGTTCAAAATTTAATTGAGTTATTATTAATCTTTCATCTCATGTGTCCCTTAAGTGTTAGATGCCCATATTTTCTAGCAAAATGAAAGTATAATTTAATAACTATACTTAAAACTGTACTTAATTTTGGTGTGTTGAGGATCTCAAGATTAAATTCAGTGAGGCCAATTCAATTAGATATACTGCAGACCTCAGAGAAGATGCCAGCTTCTGGAGAACATAGTTATTAATCACTATGAGCCACATCATGTCCTCTGAGTTAGCTAAATACACGCATAGAGCCGGACTTAAACAGATATTCTTGAGGACAAGACCTTCCACTCCTTGAGGGATTAAACAATGATAGCAATGCTATCAGTGAGAAATTAGTTAAGACAAATTTGACTATCCAAACCTAGAAAGGAACATTGTAAATATTTTGTGTCTGAAGGTATTCAGCTAGAAAAAATCCTAAAGCTCTCAAGTCATAATGCTGGCATCCACCAAAATGTGGCTGGATGATAGAGATAATTGCATAAACATTGGGAAGAGAAAAGTAACTCCTTCAGTGATTTCTCATCTTCTTTGGCAATCCTATCTGGAAGGACTCTCAGAAATAAGTTTAAATGCTCTTCGGTGTATTTGTACAGTGAATATACAATGCACAGTGAATATGGGAAGTGATCTTCACCTTGCAAAGAGAAGAGCTCCCATCTGGAGTTTTTAGATCAATTTTTAAGGAAAGAGTAAAATAAGTAAATTTTGGAACGCTGTATAGAAAATTTAGATTATCTAACAAAACACTGAAGTAAGACCAAGCAACTCAGGTCTCTGATCTATTTTTACTTTCGGACACAGATGAAGGGTCAAATAAGTTATCTTTCAAAAGCAACCCTAATTCATGGTCCTAAATTCAGATCCTATTGCTTCCTAACCAGGACATGTGCTGGAAACATTTTATTCCAGTTTTATTCCAGCTTGTATTCTGTGATGAAAAAGTATTTGAATTACAGCTTCTGTCTTATCAATTTTACAAAATAAAGTATTGGAGAAATTCAGTTTGTTAAGAGAAAAGCAGTTTTAAGAATGATCTTGATACACATATATGCAGATCAGCCAAGCTGACCCATGCTATCCATTTGGATCTGAAGTGAAATTAAAACATGCTATTAAACGTGGCTAAGGATGCCATATTAAAGGCACTAAGGATGCTAAGGAAACCTGCTAATTATTATTAGCTCTATTATATACTGCAGTGTTGGCATCGGTATTTCCTAACTAGCCTCACAGAGTAAAATGTGTAATAATTTCTTTTTCCTCCTACTTGCACGGCAGTCAACTGCCTAGGACACTTATAGGAATTTGAATCTTGTAGTGCCAAGCTAATTTTTTCCCTGATCAATGGAGAGAGGACAGTAGATTTTCTGTGTTGTTATTTACTTCAGATCTCCTTTCCCATGTATGTATCAGTCCTGCAAACATTTATGCACATAACTTATTTTTTGCAGGTAAACAATTACCTCATTGAGGCTAAGACTACTAATGTTCTTACTTAATATTTTTACATTTTCCATACTCTAAATTAAATTTATGAAATATTTTCAGAATTTCCCACTATTTCTAGATGATTGCTTTGCTGCTGTTTATTTTTAGCAAGATAGAAAAAAAAATATTATGCGAATTTTCTTCCTTTCTTCACAGTACGTTTTGGCTTCATTTAGTGCCCCCAAAACCATAGAGAAGCTATCACAGGCTTAAATATATAATGGCTCAAGCCCTGAGGGAATCATTCAGGAGTTCTGTTTCTATGCTCAGATACTCACTCGCATGAGGATAACTGCTTCCCTTTTCCTGCCATTTTTGTTTGTTTCAATCCATTCCCCTTAGTCAACTGGTATTCAAATAACCTTTCTTTCAACTACAGTAATACAAGTTATTTATTCCCAAGTCATCATTTCAGTTCTTTTCAAAATTGGCAGCTACTATCCCGACAACGCTGAATTGCACCACGAATCCTTCTCAGGAGGAAGAGCCCCAGGCACCGGCATAGGCTGGGGGCTGACTGGCTGGAAAGCTGCTTTGCAGAAAAGGCCCTTGGGATCCTTGTGGACCCCAAACTGAACATGGGCCAGCAATAAGCTCCTGCAGCAAAGGCAGCCAACAGCATCCGGAGCGGCTCGAGGAGAGCCCTTGTCAGCAGGATGAAGGAAGTGATCCTTCCTGTCTACCCAGCACTGGAGAGATACATCTGGCATGCTGGGTGCAGCACTGGACTCCTCATTACAAGAGACATGGACATACTGGAGACAGTTCAACAAAGTGCTACAAAGACAATTAAGGGTTTGGATCACCTGACATATGGGGAGCGGCTGAGAGACCTGGAACTGCTTGAGGGGGGAATTTATCAGTGTGTATAAATGCCTAACTAGGGGAGTAAAGAAGTCAGAGTCAGACTCTTCACTGTGCCAGGATGAAGGTCAATGGGCACAAACCGAAAATTAGGAAATACCACTTAAAAATAAGAAGAAGCTTTCTTATTGTAAGGGTTGTCAAACCAAAGAACAAGTTGCCCAAACAGGTTGTGGATCCTCCATCCTCGGAAGCACTCAAAACCTGACTGAATGTGGCCCTGAGCAAACTCCTAGAGCTGACCCATCTTGGAGCAGATGTTTGCACTAGATAATCTCCAGAGGTTCTTTCTAACCTCATATTTTCCATCATTTACTTTATTAGAAAAATACTGTGTGGAGAAGGTATTGGAATGGTTCTTAAATCCAATTCTATGCATGCATATTATTGAGAATAATATCTGCTATCAGAAATATCAGCAATGATGAGTTGTTACCAGGTATACAGGCTGTATTTGCAAGACTCAGCCCTTCACAAACTCAAGAAATTCACTTCTAACAAGTCCATGCTTTCAATTAAGAGTTGTGGGTTGTTCTTTAACACAGCTTAGTACAACACAACATTCTATATACACTTCACTGCTTAAACAGGTTTGATGGAAGGTGGGAATCAATAATTTAAGTTCTTTTAAAAATATGCAGAAGTACATCACAGAGAATATAAAAACTTCAGGGGAAAGGTGATATTATTATTTAATGCCTTGTTGATGAGGTTTATTTTGGTAAGCTTTTGACAGCACAAGGTAACATATCATCTTTGCGTTGACACAAACACTATCAAAATATGAAAGGATGCACAGCAGAAAAAGAACTGCATCTAAAATAGATTTTTGAGAGAGCAAATTATTTTTTTCCTTCCCAATAGTTAGATTTTTTTTTTTGTTAGAATGCTGCCAACACCTTTAAGCAAAATTAAGAAGAATTTTTGTTACTGTATGTCACTCTTTCCAGGCCTGTTTAAAATTCGCAATTTCTTTCTGCCTTCCATTCAATGTTAGAAAATATTTCCTGGCATTTGACATGGGGATGAATGTCTTTATTTTCCCATTGTTTTTGCAGTATAGCTGCTTTCATTACTCACTGCACTGCGTGCACTGCACTATGCATTTTTACATTGGAGACCAAGGACTTTTCCTATTTTTTCCCCTCTGTTTTTCCTTTGTTTGGTTTGCAATGAGCATGATTCTGAGAGCTCCAGAGGGTAGTGTTGTGCTGAAAGCATCGGTTCTCTTGGCTCTGCCTTGATATTTTTTGGGAACCAGGAGGGTGGATGTTATGTACTGAATGTTATTTACAGACTTGCTTGAATGACTTAAGTCTTAATTCACAATTACCTTGGATATACACACTTTATAGTTGGGGTCCTTGCAACAAACAAATTAGCTGAGTTTGTGCACATTCTATGATCTTCAAGGTTTTTCAAATGCTGTTAGATGAAATAAATTTTAGAAATAGATGTAAAAATATCAGTCGTCTTAAACAATGCTGTGCCAGATTCACCAAGAAGGTTCAATGGGCTGGAATATTAATTTTCCTCCTTGTGTCACACTGCCAGGAAAGGAGGAAAGAAGTCATCCCCATGAGGATGCAAGGCAATGCTGTTCCCCTTCTCCCTCAGGAGTTCTGCCAAAGAGCATTTTTCAGTTCCAGTTAAGGCCTCTCAGGAGCACACTGTGAGAAAGCCTGCAGGGAAAGCATCAAACCACACACCTCCTTCAAGTATGGTCTCTACCACCTTCCCTCCTACTTTTCCTGCCTCAATGAGGTGTACACCAGAATTGCTATGGACCTGGAAAAAAGGGGATCACCAGGTCCAATTGCCACTGTCCTCCATACTCCTTGAACATTTTCAGACTGCATTTTTTCTCATTTTTCAAGCATGTTTCATGATTCTCCCTAAACCATGGACACTCTGTCTGTGTCTAAACTGACTAACTCATCAACCATGTGCCTAAGGACATCCTATGCCACCACAGCTCTCAAGTACAGAAGCAGTTGCTTACCCCCTCAGACTGTAGAAATCACCTTGTGAGCTGTGTGTGGCTTACAGCCATAGCTTGAACTGTTTGGATGCAAGCCTGCATTCAGGAGGATGCTTTCAAGAGCTGGCATGCCACCTTTTTTAAGCATGCCCTTCAAGCAGCAGCAATTGGACAGGCCTAACCCCCATAGCATGGCTTGAACCCACCGGACATGTCCCAGAATACCAGTCTGTTTGGATTCTTTGCAGATGATATGTTTAGGAAGCTACTATGGGATGGTCATGGGGAGCTGAAATGAGGACCTGTGACAAGGGGCATGGAACATTTTGCATTTTAGGTTGCTCTTCATCCTCCATACCACTGAATAATGGAGATAGACTAAAGAGCGGGTGCTGCAAATCTTTATAGATTTAAGCAGTCCTGGCAGGGTAAATCTAAGTTTTCACCTGGGCATGAACTCTGTCTTCCTACAGTGAGACACTTGGCAGCAAGCATGGGGACATCACGAAGAGCAAGCTCAGGACATGAATTAGTGTTTTGCTGAATTTTTGTTGAATAGGGACAAATATGATTGAGTTCTTCAGTTGCTGTCCTCCAAGAACACATTGCCTTAAGGCTGTAACAAATGGAAAAGGAAGAAGGAAAAAAAAATCAAAGAGTGGGCAGTACTTGGGCAGATCAAGTGCTGATAGAATAGTTGCCATAGAAATATTTAAACCCTGGATCTCCGGTAGCAAAATGTTACAAGTCTGCTTTTATATTCTTTGTGTTGGATGCTGGCAGAAGTCTCTGCCCTGTGGTACTACTAAATTCTACGTGGATTTTGAGGGTGTACTAGAAGGTGTCACTTGCACCCACACAGGTGAAATGGGTGCCCCATGGGTATCTACAATAGCCACATTGACATGAGCAGCTATTGGCAAGGTGCTTGGAACTGCTCACAAGTGAAGTAGGTTTCCAACATCCTCATGAGACTGAGAAATATATCACTCTTTAAAACTGCTCATACAGCTAAGGCAGGCTTTGCTATTAGCTCTGTCGATAAACATATCTCAGGATTTGTGACTTGAAGACAGTGATGCTCCATGGCGAGAAAAGGGAGCGGAAAAGAAAATGTTGCCATCTGTTTGTGTAGAAGTTTAAATTCATGCACTAGATCTCCTGCACAGTGAAAGATGAGTCTTCTCTTTTTCTTACAGTCAGTCTTGAGGGTGAGGCAGTGTTCATGTAGCGAGACCTGAAAATAGACTGAAAGGGTGTTCACCATCAAGCCTCAGCCTCTGATTCAGATGCCTGTATTGAAAGCCTCCAGAAATCAGAGAACCTCTCTCCAAAAATATCAATCAAACCATCATCCTGTTTGCTGAAGCTCCACTGACACTCAAGGGAAGCCGAGTCGCTCATGCGAACCCCCAAGGGACACACCAAATCTCCACAGTGCTACTCTTTCTGCAGGGTCATTACGGGTCACCCAGGTTTTGCAGGTTTGGGTTCTAACATTGTATTGGTATGATACAATTGCAAATATAAAGGTTTCAAAATGACATTGCTAAAATTCACCTGAATGATGACAGCATTGCTGACAGAGGCAAATTAAAAAAAACCTCAGGTATCAATACTTGTTTTTATGTATAATAGTTTGTGGTAACCCAGATGTAGAATTGCCCAGACAACGGTGACTTAATCATGTGTAACTGCCAGCTTGCATTTTTGCAGGCACATCTACCCTGACAAAGGTTTTTAATATTTAAAATCATGCAGATTATCTATTCAGCCCTCAGAAAACTCATTGTGATTAATTCAGTATCTCAGTTTCAGGCACTTCAACTTCTGACACCTTTCTTCAGGCTACAGAGAGCTTTATTAATTGTACAAAAAATCCTGTGCAAATATTTTTAAAATATTATTTAGTACTCAGTAAAACTTTTTTATATGAGTATGTTACCATCTATCAATGTTGTCATGAGTCTCTAGATCTCAGAAGTGGTTTTTTACTGTGCTTTTAAAACACAATTTTATTCTAAGAGCCTCTGTTTCTGCACATTTATCAATCATATCTATTCAGAAATGCTTATATCATATCTGAGGTCAGGAATTCAGCTGCATTTAAATTATAGATGGATGGGCGATGCATATATTTCAGTTCTTTGACAACTTAATGAACATATCTCTTGGCAAGATGAGGTTAGCTGAGCACCCCAAATCATCTGTCACATTTGTCTCCAAACTTTTGGGCTGTAGTCTACTGTCAGCAATGAAAGCTGACCACCACACTGTCTCATCAACCTTTAACTGAAAAAACAATTATTTGCTTGCCTAGAGCGGCATCTTACCATGGCCTTGTCAAATAAAGGGGGTAAATCTTGATTTATAAAAAGTTTCAGAAATTTAGAAACATTACATAACTAAATCTCTCACCCTTCAAGTAAGTTATTTTGTTCGCCATTTAATTCAACTGGCAAACTATGCAGAAAAAATGTTTTTAGCACACATTTTCAAGCTGACCACTAATCCGGTTACCTCATTTTTGAAAGACTACCTACTGTTGGCCCTATTCTTAAAGAGTGGTCAGGAAACAGAACTTTAAAGAACATTTTCAGTTTCTCAGGCAGGAAAAGCCTGAGATGTGTAAGTTGAAATTTCCTGCAGAAGACCAAAACTTGGAAAAACAAGTCAAATAGAGCATTTCTGATCAATTTTACCACCTATACACCAACAACATTAATAGAATCTATACTTAAGGGCGCTGCATTCCCTTGGGAATTGATTCACTAGTGTCTTAGACTGGAAGCCCAGAATGTCCTTGAGTTGCTTAAAATTAGTGGATAGCTGAAAACTTGGCTTATACGAATCACCCAAGGTCACTTATGCACTGATTTTAGTGGCAAAGCTGCAATGAGAACCTGGAAGTTACTGGCTTTCATCCTAATGATCACTTCACCAAACCAAGATACCACCATTATGGGAGACAATGATAATAAAATATGGCAGTGCTCTCAAATTGCACTAAAACTGCACTTTCACTGTTCTGAAAAGCTATCATTCAGTCTGAAAGTTATCAAAATTGCTGGGCCAACATGCTCTAAATATATAGTGTCACAAAGAATGTAGTTTTTCTTGGTAGAGAAGTATCACAAAAAAAGCAAGAAAAAGAATATGGAAACAGAACAGAAAATCCTGTTAAAATGTTAAAAAGGAAAGAACAGTAAATAATGGATACCATGCAGTCATTCTTCAAGCTCCTCCTGAACTCAGATGTAATACTAGCAACAAGACTTTGAGAACACTGAGATGACAGTTCATAGAATCATAGAATAGTTGGGAGTTGGAAGGGACCCTTTAAAGGTCATCTAGTCCAACCCTGCAGCCATGGGGGGGCACTTGTCCAGACCTCACAAGTGTTGGAATCCCTTGGTACCCCTTCCCTTCCTTTTGCCATGGGTTAGCACAACATCACGGATAAGCAGAACCTCTAGCAGAAAACCTGCTCCTGTCTGGCAACCCTCACTGCTGGCTCTTATCATCCTCCTGGCAAGGCAGCTGCTCAGAGCTCTGTTGTGCCTTCCTGACCCTGACTGATAGCATTCCCATTTCTTGTTGTTTTCCCAGAGTCCACCATCTTCTGGAATGTCAATCCACATCTTCCCACATTATTCCATGGACATCCATCCACACTTGTTCTTTCTGCCACCTTCCTGTCAGCTATTCTCACCTCCCATCACCCTTTCTGATAACTAGTTCTGACTCACAACACCTCCTTTATGGTTTATCACCTTCTCCTGTCCTCTCTCTGCTCACCCAACCATTCTGACATCATGCAGTCTCTTCCTTAATTTGTAAAGAAAAAGAAAGGGGACAGTGGTCTGTATCCCCCTTATTTTGGTAACTATTCTGCCATTTCATTCTACCTCTCCCTTTTAAGCTCACAGACTCCAATCATTACCTGAAGTCAATGTTCTTGGTTTTCACCAACTGTTTTCATTGACCCCTACTTTCAACATGACTTCTAATTACCTCTTTCTAACTAATGCTGTGAATCAGTAGTCATTTTCAGTTCCTCCCTCAGCTTCAATGTGACTTCATACTGCTCTTCTAGGCCTATCATCTTTTTCTCTTTATCAAGAGATTCCAATCTGCTCATGTTGACAGACTACCACTGACAATTATCACTGACAATTACATTTTCAGGGAACAGCCTTTGTACTCCCTCCCAAGCTACTCTTCTCTTCTGAGAATCCACCCCCTTGTTATTTTTCAATTCTTTTTAAACTTTACTTTTCAATCATCTCTCTTGCTCTCAAAAAAAAAAAAAAAAAAGAAAAAAAAAGAAAAAAAAGAAAAAGCTGGAATATGCTGGGATCTCCTTGCTCATTATATTTACCAGAACTGCCTCAAAACAAACTTAACAGCACTGTCTCATAATTTCTTCAAATCCCACTTGTCTGTACCCTTCTTGTGTTATCTTTCAATTATTTACTTTTAGACAGAGGCTTTTTCACAGAACCTAACATAAGGGGGTAATTTTCTATAAAGAGGGTATCAAGCACCATGGTTATATAAATACAAATTACAACAGGACTTTAGATTTCAGTGCTGTAAGAGCATAGTATGAAGACCTTGATATAAAGAAAACAGAACTAGAAAGCTTAAGAATGTGAACTGGGCCTTAAAAACTCGTTTCTCAGATATGCTGGCCATACATGAGTGTAATGTATACATCAAGTGTATGGCATACATCCACTGTCTTTAGAAATTAAGGTTTATACATAGAATCCTGCCTTCACTATAAGCTATAGACATTTTATCACTAATTTCAGTATGGTCGAGGCTTCTCCATCTGAATCTTATCATACACATTTTTTCAATATTTGCAAAGAAGAAGACAGGTAGAATATATATAACAATAACATTTTGTAGTTATATTCAGTGACTAGAAATTATCTTGACAGCTTGGTTTCTAATTCTGTATTAGGTTTGAATGCTAAGTTTGACAATACCCAGGTTCCAAAGCCAATATTTAAAGGATCACATACTTGACTTAAGAAAACATTGCTTTTTTTTTTTGGTGGTAGCTAGTTTTACAAGGTCTCTTCTGAAATTTAAATGAATAAATTATTTATCAGCCAGCACTTGTCCTTAGATGGCATAACTTAGATGTCAATACCACCCAAAACACTCACATTTGCCAAACCTGTCTTGCATGAAATGGAATGAGGATATTTACATAAGGAAAATGCCAAAGCAGAAAATTAACCCTTTCAGGGCTTTCATACATTCACATGTTGTAATAATTATTATCATATCAAATATTTATTTAACTGATTAAAAAGGATCATAATATTCCCACTGAAAGTGTGTTTACCAGTTAGACAGGTGGTCTTCCTGGTTGGGAGTGAGCAATTGGCTTTTCTGTGATACTGCCTTTCAGTTAGTATGCCAAGAAGAAAATTCAGCACGAAATTTTAATACAAAACACACAAAATTATTTGCTTTCTCTGATACAAAAGGCTACAGCAAATCTCAGCTTTTGTGACAATGTGTCTCTGAGAGGAAGGTCATCTCTACAGAAGTGCCTCCAAAACAATGGTGTCTGCCTTTCTGGGGATACAGGGGAAAGGGGGACTGAATGCTGACAGAAGGACACTGTGTGAGCCCCTTGTGGGCACATATGCTAACTGTGCCAAAGTACAGGAGTGTCTGACAGATGTGGTAAAACTATGAGGGGCTTCCACACCGATCTGCACTCTTACAAAAAGTCCTCACACCAAGACTGGGCTGAAAAGGATTTGCTCAACATATGCATTCCCTTTGCATGGATTTCTTTCCACCTTTTAAGAACAGATACTACTCACAGAAAGCACTGAAAGAAAAGTTTCAGAAATTTGACTGTGACCAAATGATCCATCTGAAGCAGATCCCTAGGCTGATGAGCTTAGTGAATGTTACTACCATGCCAGGTGTCTGGAACCAGCCTACAATGTGTACTGCTTCCAGTCCATCCCTATCTAAAATAGGGGGACATAAGGACTCGGCTGCAGCATTACCTTACCACCTTACCACCACTTAGGAACTTAGAAGGAGGTTAACAAATTAGTCCAAAAGTATTTTTTACAACTATTAACACAGGAAGCTATTACTAAATGTCCCTCACCTTCCTTGCATCTGATTTTATACTCACTTATCATACTCAAGTGTGATACCTTGTGCCCTTCCCGGGCTTGAGCTGTCCCTACTTGGTATCAACTGCATTACATTATTTCGGAGAGTCTGAGAAATGTATCTATGTGCATATAAACTCCCTCTCGAAACCCACGGAAAATTGCTTTTGCACATACACTATGACAGAGATCAGATTTACAGTCCTGCTATGTCATGCTCTCACTGAGAACTAGTCAAGTAAAAAGCATAAACATTGATAAAAATTACCAGGATCTTGTAATCTTTATTGAGATGAGCTTCCACAAAAGAGAGAGAAAATTTTCCTAGAGTAGGGATTTCAAGAATCAAGCCAAATTTTACAAGGATTAGGTTTCAAATGGTAAGATACTTTATTTATTTTTTCTCTTTATGCCCATCTTGCTAGAATGATGTCTGAATATGTTAATCAAAATCCTATAGAACTGTACTCTTTTTTGTTTGTTTACTTTTCATTTACATAATTATTTTACAAAAGGAGCATTTCTCCTTTGTGTTAGATGCCTTACGATGTAATTTAAAGCCACAGTTACCAAAATATCCTATTCCAGCAGTCCCACCACTATCGATTCTATAGCTCAGTCATTACCATAAATTATTATACAGGGGCTAAATATACATTTCCAGTCTCATGATGTCCAAACAGTCCTTCAGTCAAAGAAATCAAATGTTCCCTGTGGTGTGTCCTAAGAATCTGCATTTAGTGTTTTGGAACAAACAGGAGAAACACCTAAAGCTTAAAAGGCCTTCACAAAAAAATCAGGAAACACATAATTGTAGAGTACCTTAATTTCAGAAATAAGATTTGTGTGTTTGAAACACGGGAAATGCTTATGGAAATGAGCAAGCACAAACAGTGATACATATCTGCATAATCAGTGCAAAGCTACAAATACAATTTACTATAAGATATGTATTTTAAAGAATATACAGACTTGATTAAGAATGAAATCAAATGCTCAACTGGCAATGGGTGGGATGAAATAGAGCAACTGAGATAGCATGCATTTTCAAAACAAAAACAACAACAACAACCAAAACAAAACAATAAAAAAAACCCAAATAAACAAAACAAAAATCCCCAAACAAAATCAAGAATGGAACAGGTCTCAGTCACTTCTGGGGGCGCCAAGAGGGCACGAAATCCCAAGGAGCTTACAATAAACATTTATCTCTTGGCCTGTGTTTATTCTGTAACTTCTGTTTTGAGGAGACAAGCACCTATCACTTGTCTGTAGCCTATGAATGTTGACTAGGAATTTCTGACCCCTGCTAATGCTGAATTTCTCCCATGAGTACTCAGAGTATGTGCAACCAAAGCCCTACTTAAACTCAACATGGAGTGGGGTGCAGGCCTGTGGCGGGCCAGTTCTGCAGAAGGCAGTTTCACTATGGGACAACAGCAGGATTTTAAATGGCTCTTAAACAGGGATGAATACCTTTTTGCATCCTTCCCCCTTCTGCCTAGAGTAGTCATTGAGTATCTGTGCCACCCTTTTATACTATCTCAAGAATCTGATCCATCAAGATTATTATAGTGCAAAAATTTCTATTTTTAACAATTTCTTCAATTTGCATAAGGATGTCAGCATGCCTGAACTTGATGGTTATAGAATGAAAATAAATAGACATCTTTAACCAGACAGTTCTTCTAACAAAGGTGAAGTAGACTTCTTGTGAAGTAGCACAGAATGATTTTGAATAATCTCTGGAGACAGTAATTTGCCTAATATTTGGAGAAGTTTTGTACCTAATGCAGATTTTGAAGCTGATATCAGATAAATTCTGGTTTTATATCTCTCGTGCTTATTACTTGCAAAGCATAGTACAAAACCTGTGATACAAAGAAGTCTCTCACTGGGCAGCATCAGCCAACTCACAGTCTGAAGACGTTGTTCTTTAAGTACATAAAATCAATAAGTACAGAAAATGTAAATAATTATTTTGTCATCTAAATTTTATGAAACATGTAGATGACTGTAATTACTTCATTTCAAATGTCTGTTATTTCCTTTTTAGACTACTAAAAAAATCTAACTTATTTGCTGTCACACTTCTTTGTTTATCATATAGCTACATAATTACACAGTTCAGTTGAATGAAAACACCACCAAAATTGTTTACTATTTATAATGAGCAATTTTTAAGGTTTACTCTTCCTTTGCCACACTGGCTAGTTAAAGACTTTATCCATTTAAAAGGATAGCTTCATCATAATTTTTTCTAAACGTCAAGTATGAACTATTTTCAGCCCACTCACACAAAGTCTCGGTGCATAATATCAAACTCTTTGATTTGTTGCATATGCATTGCAAAATGTCATCTTGTCCTGTTTTTAATGGCCATGGCCAGAGTATACTTATGATCATTGCTGATTTAAATCACTGATTTCTTCACACTCAAAATCACTTCAGTATAGAAAAGCAGAGAACTTCTGTTGAATTTTAATTTTGAAGAACAGTATCTCATACGGAGCCTTCTCTTTTCTCTGAAAAGTCAATCAGATTAGTAGTGTGCACTCATAGAGCTCTCAATGAATATAAACTAGAAGGAAGTTGCCTGTGTGCTATGCAGAATTGTACAGGCAACTCTCAATTGTATGTGGGTGTGTAACCCAGGTTGCAGATTAGCAGTGCTATGCTAAAACAAAGCAGGAAAAAAAGGAAAAACACCCACCATTCTTCTTTGAATTTCTGATCTCACTTCTTACTTGAGTTTAACTTCATTCCTTGATAAATGTAATACACATTGGAAGTTCTTATCTAATGTGGACATGCTTTGTATTACCTATGTGTTAGCTTTATGTGGGTTAATCTACTCCATTACTAGTTTCAATAATTAAGAACTGACTGTGTAACTGTGCAACTATGAAAGAGCCCAGCAGCCCAGGGTTATTCAGCATTTGCTAAAAACCAATTACTTGTTGAAATACCTCCCTAACTCACCCCAAAAATCATCAGAGTTCCCTTTAATATTATTTTTTTAAACCCATGAGAGATAACAACCTGCTGCAATACTGGATTCCTATTAATATAAATAAAATGTTGAGATGCTTGAAAGTCAAAGCAAAAGCAAAACAAGTGAACAAACACAATGCACTTAAAAGCAGACAGACAGAGTGGACTCCTCTGCCCCCAAGGCCTAGAGATGGACAGAAAGCCATTTCATAATAAGATTTTGTAGCTGTACCAAAAATCTTGACATAATTGGCTAACTGTACATTTTATTTATTTAGAGGGTCATTAACACCGAATATGCTTTTAAAATACAATATGCTCTTGGGCAATGCAACAAAAACAGTGGTTCCCTTGTGAACAATTTGTGAGAGGGAAAGTTGTTTCCTGCTGCCCCCTCCCCAATCTCATTTTTCTCTGCATAGTATAAACAGCATCTACTTCATGAGCAAAGCCGATAGACAGAGATGCCCAGTGTGTTATCCAAGTGCCCTAAGATCCACGAACTACAAAGGCAACTGGAAGGAACTGGCAGTCCCTGTCCATCCTCAGGAAGGGAACCCAGACACTGACAAACCCTGGGAAGCTGCTGCAGGAGCTTATCTGCTAGGGAGGATGAATGGCTGAGACACTTCTCAAGGAGCAGGAGAAATACAATATTCAGTATATGAAACATTTACTCTTGTAGAAGGATTGATGGAGAGGCTGCCAAAGGGCTGGTGGGGCAACAGAGGGCAGGAAAGGAACAGGGGCTGACAGCCTTTTATTCAGGGAATCTGTTCTTTTTTTTTTTTTTTTTTCCCCTCTCATCAGAAAATTAAAACTATTAACTTCACATTACCCATGAGCATTAAAGATCAATGCAGACATAAAATACCGTGATATTCTTTGCTATTCTGAAAAGAAAGGACTAACCTACCAGCCCTGTATTCTAGCTTTGGCAACAGCTTAACTCCTGAACTAAAATGAAAGCAAAAGGCTTTTCATACTGTGACACAACAGTGTACTGAATTGGAATGAACCTTCTTGCTACTTTGAATTTATACCTTAATACATTAGTTTTGATATGCTGACTAGGATCAAAATGACACTGATGACAAAAAGTGCAAGCACTGCTTTAATTCATGTATACATACAGTTCTTGCAGGAATCTCTCTAAACTACTTGACATCCTGTACCAGTGTGTTCCACTGAGTGATAACTTTGCATAAAATGTTACTTTATATGTTGGCTTTTAATTTCACTGAACATCCCTTTGTCCTTTTAACGCTGGAGAAGAATAAAATTAAATACTTCTGCCACAAGACTTCCTACTGGCACAGTTCTAAAATTTCACTTAATAAAAAGTACCTGCCCTTTCTCAGGTAGCAATACAGTATTGTCATATAGCCAAAGGAATTATATCCATATCAAAAGAAAAACATTTATCAAAATATTTGCTTTCAGATTTGTTTACTGTTTATTATTTTAATTTACATCAGTTGCTGCTTGCAAAACTTCCAGGGAAATAATTTAAATTTTTTTTTCTTTTCCCACTGCATAGTAAATACAGCCTTCTTAGTATTTCAGAAGTATAGTACTATAGAAATGCTAGCGCCTGCTTCTGCTCCAAAGGAAGTTAATGGGAAAACACCAACTGACTTCATTAAGAGCTAGGTCAGGCCCTGATTTGCAGCTTTTGAAATTTCATAGTTGAAAATTTTCTGGCTAATCCTCAGAACTGACTACTTCTACAACTATAACACTATTTACAACTTTATTTATACGTACTTCTTTATTACAATATGTAATATCAATGTTCCTTGTAAAGGTTACTATTTTAAAGAAATTAGACTGAAGTTATTGCCAATCAACCTGTTAATAAACTTAAGTGGGATGATTTTCAGAATTGTTCTCAACATACGATTCGGTTTTTATTCACTCTTGCTATCTTTGACAATTGCTTAACTACCTTAATTTCAAAGCCTTTTCAGAGTAATAAAAATGTCCTTTTGGTAGAAGTTTATTGGTCCCATTTCAAATTATGCTCTGAAACATTCCTATACTGATGAGGACTCATTATTTTAGCAATTTTTCTGTTTCAACACAGTATATAAAGCCATGCCTCTCAACCAATCAACCTCTGTATAAAAGTGTAAGTGAGGTCAAACAGATTGCTCACCAAATCTTTGATCAAGTTGTCTGATCACATATAGACACAACTGTCGGAATTCTTGCATATGTTGCATAATGTTATCATACAAATTTAAGCATTTCCATTATTGACTGCTGCTCGTGTATGCATACATTAACTTGCTGGTCATAAAACTACAACAAAGGACAAGATATACCAATACTGAATTAAGACCTCTAGTCTTGTCTTTCCCAAAATCAAGAAAAATCTGTGTTCTTTATGACTGACCAACTCATGATTTTGTGCTTCAGATATAGACATTTTGCAAAATTAAACTGCAGAGTTAATGTCAAATACTGTGTTGTAACTTCAAATATAACTGACATATTAGAACAGATAGATGGGTAATTATGATAAACTACACAATAGTGCTACTGTAGATAATATCATTTATCAATCCTGTGGTCCCCATCATTCATGCATTTACAGTTTGGGAATACAGTGACTGCAAAGGATAATAATTCATAATGGCTACATTCTCAGTACTTCATGCTAGCTCACTAGACAAAATAAAAAAGGTTAATTGTATAACTGGAAAAATGTAAAATTTTATTCCAAGAAAATTAACAAGCTACACAGGTAAATTTTGGCAAATGCAACTTTATATTGAAATCCACACATCTGTATCTTAAAGAAGGAAAGACTCACAGACTCTAATGTATTTCTAAAATACTAAGAAATCATATTATATGCTTTCACAAGTTAAAACTTAAATAATTTAAAACAACCAATACACCAAAATGTGCAGAAAATATAAACAAGACTGTGCCTTCAGTAGAATAAATGCTTCACAAATTGTGCAAGATATCATACTAAGGCTGCGGTCTCCCCATGACAGCTGTCTTAAAATATAAACATACATCAACTGCCTGTGTTTCTCAGAACAAACTAGAAAGGGCGGCACACCTAGAAAAAAATCATATAATCCCAGTGATGTGCATATTGATTTTGGGAACCATTGGAGTAAAAAGGAAAAAAGAGGACTAAGTGATCTTTCATGCACTCCCAAATGACTGACCAGAGTTATTGATTCAATTTTCCTTGCTTATTTGCTTCAATGCTAAACAAAATGGAAGATACTAGATAACCCTTTAAGGCAACATGTGTTTATTCTGTATAATTATAACTGTTCAATTATGATTGGATATTATCATTAGCGTTGCCTAACAGACTGATATCTAGCTTTTTAAAAAATATAAATAAGAGTCTATTAAATTTTATACCAAATCAGCAAAAAACACAGAATACAGTTAAATGTTAGTAATTTCACTGTTAAGGAAAATGGTAATTAGAAAGAGTAATATATTTGGAGAAAAAAAAATTAAAGTCGAAATCTGAACAAAAATACTGCTTTGGAATGCTCCCCAAAACTTACTCACAAGGCAAACAGATTTGTAAGTGTGATAATCCAATAATGCATGGCACATCTTTAATCAGTTACAGTACTTGAGTCCCCAGTTTTCAGTCTTTGCAAAATAATAATTGTATGAAATGTTTTAAAGGTCTTCGGATGTCTAAAATTAGTTTTATCAACACATTAACCTCATATCAACTTAATTTATTAAGATGTCCAATGCTAATCTTTTTGATGTTCTTATTTTATGTAGTGATATACACAGCATTTAGCACTGATACTTAGCACCTGCTACTTTCATAATCTAGATTTCAACCACATAAAGGAATTCAGGGCAGTAGTTCAGTCCTTTGTTCTTAATTACAAACCTTCAGCAGTGGTCAGCAGGAACATGTTTAGGTTTAAAACAGGATTAGAGGTGAGCTATTGCAAAGACTGCAGAATGTTGCCCAAATCCTTACAGCTGCTGACATCCCATTCTTGATTTTCTCCTCAAGACATGGCTACAGGCCACAATTGCTTAGCAGAGAATGGTAGTGTTTCACAAGGCTAAAGATTTACAGATGCTCCCTCATATAACACAGTAAGGTTCCCTTGGTAACCTGGATTTTCTGCAGTAAAGAAGGGTTGTGCTGAAACAGCGCCTCAGCTCCCTGTTGGAGAAAATGCAGACAAAAGGATTGATTCCAGCTTGGGCAAAACTCATCCAGACAGCGGCCGTTAGAAATCCCCCAGGTACTACCGGCCCTCTTGCAAAAACTCTCCAGTAACAGGCTACCAAATAGGGACCCCACAAGGTCAGAAAGAGGAATGTCATGATGTAGAACATCCTGCTGATTCTCTTCTCCATTTTGAATTCATCTAAAACCAGTAGCCTCCTCCTGCCTGTGGTGTTCGCATTTTGCCTGATTCCCAACAAGGTTGGAGGTGTGGGACCCCTTCCGAATCCAGCCAGCCAATTAGCAGCTGCTTGACCACTCGCTCCAGGACCATGAAAAGTCCAGTTCTGGCTCACTGCTGCAACAAACTGGACTGGCTTCATTTTCCTGCGATCGTGAACAAAAAATATCAGCTTGAGGTAGACAAGCTGTGTGGCTAGGAGGATAAGGGCAAGAAGAAGCATAAATCCCAAGGAATCATTAGCCCTGAAGGAACGATGCTGGAAAGTGCATTGGTCTTCCTCCCTAATGAATGAGTAGGTGCCCACATCTAAAACTGGGGGGAAAGCCATGGCTACAGAGAGAGTCCACACCATACAGATAACAGCCAAACAAGTCCAGAAAGTCAGTCTTTTCGTATAAAAACGGTGGTGGGCAATAGCTAAGTATCTTGTGACGCTTATGCAGAATAACATGAAAGCAGTGTGAAAGCAGGACAAAACCCCCAAAAAGGCAATCACTTTGCAAGTAAGAGTCCCATACGTCCAAGTAGAGCCATTTTTTACCGAGGTGAAAACAAATGGGAAACAAATTGCAGATCTGAGGATATCTGAGCAGCAAAGATCCAACAGGAAGTAGTAAGGAGCTCTATGCAAGGTCTTATCTTTGACTAGCAAAATGGAGATCAGAAGGTTACCCACCACACTGACTCCTATTATGAAACCCAGTGAAGTCAGTTTCAGAAAAGCTGTTAAAGGAGAGAGATTTTGTAAAATGTTGTCAGCTGCATGGCTGTAGTTCGCCATAGATGGATGGATGATATGTATATTGCCTCAGTCAAGTCTCATGATCTATATTTAAGAACAAGGAAAAAATAGATCCATACATCTTACTGAAAATGTAATCCACAAACAGAACTGATCTTGTGTCTAGTCATACAGTACATCCTCTTCTTTCTGATTTGTCATGCCATCAAAATATCTGAAAAAAAATCGAGCTATCAGTTCTTAAGTTAACATGAAATGATGTCAGAAAGTGCTAACAAAGATGTTAATTTATGGAGAACCAAATGAAGTTGTAAATTTGAGTACTATTGTTTGTTTTTAAAAAACATGAGGCTTTTTTTTTTATATACTTACTATTTTGTATGATTGACTATTGGCAGATTTGGCTTGCTACAGTTTCAGGACTGACCAATGCCCCTTATATTTGGTAGCACATATAATTTCACAGTTAAAGCCTCAGAGATTTTATGAATCAAAAGATTCCCAGTTTGCAAGCCCAAGAGTTAATCACTGACATATTTTTTAAAAACCCCCAAAGACTGCTGATATTTTGACATTACCTACATTTATTTTATGGCTACAGTATTTGTCAATGTTTTAAGAGGCAACTGCTGTGTTGATATGGATCACACCCAAAGAAACCCTGCAGAATTTATGTATTTTAACCCAAGTCACCAAAGCACATTAATCACACAGTGTTAGTTTATGCATTTTGTAAGAGAAACAGTATTCATTATCCCCCTCCCTTCCTGCTATAAACCATAATTTTATCATTTAGGCTTTTAGACAAACAGGTATCTAGACAGTCGATAGCAGTATGCTTTAGGGTGTCGTCCCCCCGGCCTCCCCCCCCTTTCCCCGTGCTTTAATGCAAATCGTTAAAGCCTCGACATAATTCATAATAAGCAACGGTCAGTGTAAATACTGAGCAAAACCAGGCAACGCAGCTAAGACATAATACCCATCCTTTCGGGAGGGCTAGTTTTGGTTATGCTTAAGTAAACATATTAATTGCTTTTCATTTTTTTGGCTTGGCTTTTTTTTTTTTT